>JBBPDJ010000019.1:4214721-4246614 GCA_037974625.1 Cucumis cinereus | reverse complement strand
ATCTTACTCCAACAAAATTATGTTAAGCCAATTAAAAAAACTACAACAATTTCCATTCAATATATTATCTCAAAGTACTGTCTCTGTTTCTCCATTTTTTGTTTGGTCGGGGATTTACTGATTTTCACAAATAAATCCTAACAAATTGGTATCAGAGCTACAAAATCCTGGAGTTGACACGAGTTATAGCGCATAAACAGATGGAAGAGAGATTAGAGACGAATGAGAGGAGATCGGGGATTTGAAGGAGATAATTTTGCGCCTGACGAAAAGTGTGGAAAGATTGGCTGTAAAATAGCACTAGTAGACATAAAGAAGAATCGGGTACTTCCGACGGCTCAGTGTTGAAAATGAAAGGAAAAATGGATGAAACCGATTTGACAACGCAAGATATTGCAAGATAAAACAAAAAAAGAAAACAATAACAAGCTAACAAAGGAAATGCCCGTTGCTCCAACTCTGTTGAGAAGGCTGGCCTCTTGTTCCAAAAGCTCTCAGCAACTTTTCACCCAATTATGACCTATTTCGACAATCCCCAAAACGTTCCTTTTATATCCCCTCCCAGGTGGGTCCCTCGACCGGTTCTTACCTCTCCAATAACCTCCCAAAATGCTGTGTTCTGTGTAATACCCATCTTTCCCCTACCAGCCTTGCTCTTACGCTTATATGTGCGAATGGTTGGAGGTCTAATACATTCATCCTTCCTAAAGGAGCCGTTTGCAGCATTTTCACTAAAATCCCTCTTTTCCAACCTCGTTTGAAATGACCTCTGCTTTAATGTGATCCAAAAGTGGCGGAATGGATTTGCACTTTAGACTGGAAAAAGGTCCTTTGGAGAAAACTCATCAAGGCTAAATTTGATTCTCATCATTTTGACCTATAATCATATAGTCACCATCATGTCTCCTCCAAGAGCCCATGCATCTTCATTTACAAACAAAGGGACCTCATTCAGAGCAACATTTATTGGGGATGGCACCTTCGCAACCTTTTGGACTGACCTTTGAATTGGTAATGGCCCCTCCTCAAACAAGGCTTTCCTAAACTCGTCACTATTGCAGAATCTAAAGTTAGGTCCATTGCTGAAGTATGGAACAATGGGAATGACCCAACTTTGACTTTAGAAAAATCTAAAGATGATGAAGTTGTTAGATGAGCCTCCTTTACGCAACTTATCCTTAGTATTTAGTTCCCTCACCAATCTAATAATTGGGTTTGGAAGCTTAACAATAGCGAATCTTCTCCATAAGGTTGTTGGTTTCCCACCTTCCATCTGTTCGTTCACCCCTCCACTTTGGAGGAACTATTTAAACAGTTATGGAAGTTCCCTTGCCCTAAAAGGGTCAAATTCCTTAATTTGGGAGGGTTCTTGTGGTGATGGTGAAACACATAATTGGAATTGGGAGGTTACACAACGGCCAAAGTTAATGGGTGGTCTTGGCCTTGGAAATTTTCATCATTGTAATTTAGCTTTCTGGCCAAATGGATTTGGTGGTTTTACATGAAAATGATGTATGTGGAGGAAGCTAATTGTGGCTAAGTTCTATTCTTCTAGCTATCTATGGCCGATTGTTACTTGTGGTTCCTCTTAATCTCTGTGGTGATTTATTTGTCAGACTATTAATTTAGTGGCCTCCCGTATTTCGTGTTGTCTTGGTTTGAGTTCATCCACCTCTTTTTGAAAGGATCCTTTGCTTAATTGTGGTGTCCTCTTGATGGTGTTCCCTAGGTTGATGTATGGAATGGTGATGCAGAAGCTGGGATTTATGTCTTTGTCAGAATCTTAATGAGCTTGAAACTTTAGAGTGGGTTTCCCTATCTTAACTGTTGTTCTCTGTCAGATTTCGTGCTTCTCTTGATTCATGGAGGTGTTCTATCGATCCATCCTCATATTTTTCTGAGAACTCTCTTATGGATGACTTGATGGCCACTGTCGACCCTCTTGCAAGGATCTTTATTCTGTTATTTGGAGGGATCATTATCCTATGAAAATAAAAATTTTCTTATGCGAGCTTAGCTCAAGTGCTATCAATACTACTGATTGTCTATGTTGTATGCCTTATTTGTCTATCTCTCCATTTGGTGTGTCATGTGTTGGAGTCATTTCGAGTTTTTTGCTCATTTGTTTATGCATTGTTTTTTTGCCTCTTGCTCCTAGCATATTATTTTTGTTGCCTTTGACTGGTCACTAGCCAACTCTAATAATACTGTTGACATCCTGGCGTCTCTTTTGGTGGGTCATTCGTTTTGTGGTACAAAAAAGACTGTTTTCATCAAAAAAAAGAAAAAAAAAGAAAAAAAAGAGAAAAAAAAGAGAAAAAAAAAGAGAAAGGTACAAAGAAGACTATTTGGTTGGCCATATTACGTGCTTTTTTTTAGACATTGTAGGGCGAGCATAATAAGCATCTCTTTAGAGATTCCACTACTTGTTTAATAGTTTTCTGGATTTTGTTCGATCTACAGAGTTGTATTGGTGCAAAATTAGGCACCCTTATAAGAATTTTAATCTTTCTATTGAGTTTCCGATTGAAAATCCTTTTTGTAATCACCTATTGGTGCTTGCGGTCGCCTGTTATTTCATTTTTTCAATGAAATGTTTCTTCTCTTAAAAAAATCTCCTTCTTTTGGGATTAATCCATAATTACTCAAAACTATGGACAAGCTTCCAAAAAGATGTCAATGGATCAATCTCTCAAACGTTTCTTGGACGAACGAGAGATCTGGGATGAAATTTTGGTATTTGGGGTTTTTCCTTATTTCATTTATCAATGAATGTTTCTTTATTAAAAAAAAAAGTGTTTGATTTCCAATCTTACTTGAACAGGATCTGTTCTATGGGTTGTACAACTATGCCCTTGAGTTCTAAACTAATATAGTTTGATTTGCAGATATTGACATATTGCATATGATATTATTTGACGTATTGCACATGACATAATTTTGATTTGCATTTAGATAAAGAAATCAGGGATGAAGTTGAAAAGGATGCAGTTGATGAAACTGAATATTATGCATGGAATGAGTTGAGACTTCATCCTTTGCTTATGAAATCGATCTACAAACTTGGGTTTAAGGAACCTACAGCAATCCAGAAAGCTTGTATTCCAGCTGCTGCTTACCAGGGGAAGGTTAGTTTGTCTTTCTTTTTTTGCAAGGGTGGAAAAAGGATCATATTTTGCCTGCCGTTGAATTTTGCTTATGTGACAGGATGTTGTTGGTGCTGCTGAGACAGGATCTGGAAAAACACTAGCTTTTGGATTGCCAATTCTACAACGTTTCTTGGATGAACGAGAGAAATCTGGAAAGATGTCTGAAGAAAAAGGAGTAGACGCAAAAAAATGTGCTCCCAAAAGTCTTCTACGGGCTTTAATTATTACTCCTACTAGAGAACTTGCTCTTCAGGTGATTTCTTTATACCCACTCATGGCTAGAGGCCTAAACAAATATGTTTGCAGTGTCTACAGGAGACAAAACATGCTACAATCGACGATATTAGGATAAGAAATATTAGCGTTGGTAGTTAGAGTTTAAAAGAAAACTTCCTACCTTACAATAATTTTCAAGGTCTCACAAATGGCATTCTCATTTCTTGTTTGCTTCTTATTTATACTTGCAATGATATTTAGATTAATTGGGATGGGTTCATATCCCTTTCTTGGCCTGTTTCGTATTTGTATTCTCCTTTTACTTACGTTTCATTTCATTTATTCATCACTGATAACTGATAAGTTTGTTATTTATTAGAAAAAAAAAACTAGCTACTTAAGCTCCTTTTATGTCAAGATATAATTCTATTTTGTTCTTGTTTTTGTAATATCAATTTTAAGTACACAGATCCATAATGACAAAACACAAGCAAATTTTAATTGAACTTGTTTTATTTGGATTTTTGTATGTGTTGAATGTGGGGTTTAACTTCCTCTCCTTGGTCTTTCACTATCAGGTTACTGATCATCTCAAGGCAGTCGCAGTAGGTATAGATATCAGGGTGGTTCCAATTGTTGGTGGGATGTCCACTGAAAAGCAGGAAAGGCTTTTAAGGATGAGGCCCGAGGTTGTAGTTGGAACTCCAGGACGGTTGTGGGAACTTATGTCAGGAGGAGAAAAGCATCTTGTTGAGGTGAGCACTTCATGATATTGATTAAACTTGTCCATGTCTTCATCCTCCACTCATAAAAATTAAAAAGTCCGATTTTCTATTCCTGCTAACCTTTTTTAACTCCACCATGTATTTTCTAAGCTCATCGATCAGGATGATTGTTTTGCAAATATCCTTCATCAACACGTGCCTTTACCTCCATAATGTTGTGGTTTATATTTTTCGTACAGTTTTTCCTGTGAAATTATCTCAATTATTTCCTCTTCTCCATTAGCCTTTTATATGTTCAGCATGGAACTTTTCTTAAGCACTTCTGAAATGTACCTTGTAAAGTATTAGGGAGTAGGAGTAGTTGTAAAAGTGCTTAGTTGCCAGATTTTATTCTAGGTGATATTTAAATATCAACAACTTCGTTCTTTTCCTGTAATTAATAGGATGGTAATGTTGACGCTCTTCAACTTTTCTGTTTCAGTTGGAGGCGTTGTCTTTCTTTGTGTTGGATGAGGCTGATAGGATGATAGAAAATGGACACTTTCGTGAGTTGCAGTCCATTATAGATATGCTTCCTGTGACCAATGGGTCTGCAGAAAATTTACAAAATGCAGAGAACTCTTTGACCACTCAAAGTTCTCAAAGAAAGAAAAGGCAAACACTTGTGTTTTCTGCTACATTGTCACTATCTTCTGATTTCCGTAAGAAACTAAAGCGTGGATCATCGAGACCTAACCAATCGGGGATGGATGGTTTTAATTCTATAGAAGCTCTGTCTGAGAGAGCTGGGATAAGACCTAATGTTGCTATTATAAATCTGACAAACACATCGGTTTTGGCAAATAATCTTGAAGAATCATTTATAGAGTATGTACCTTTTCATCTTATATCTAACATTTTGTATTTCTTTTGTTTAATAATATTATTATTATTTAAACTATAGGGAGAGAAAGAAAAGAAAAATTCGAACTGCAAATACATTGAAAATGTACCTCTTCTGTTGTTTCTATTGTCTGTTTAATTTATATCATGTAATTGCACAAGGAATGTTCAAAATGTTTGCCAACTGAATATATGTTTTTTGTATTGACTCTGTAAATGATGTATTGTTATTGAGGAAGGCCAATCCCATTTACATCTTTTTGTAGTAGGGCAGCTCAAAATTTTACCTAATTTCTAAGCTTTTTAACAACATTGATTTCCACCCGTAGTATTTGTACATGTCCGTACACTAGTGTTGCCTTATTGGATTATGGTCTACATGACTTGGTTTTTATCTTTTAGCCAGTACTGAGTAATGTATGACACAGCTTTCCTCTTATTAATTGACATCCATTTCTTATCCCCTTTTGTCCACAAGCTACAATCATCAGCTGCATGGGTCGTTGGCGTCCTTGCTTCCTATTTTTGTTAACAGATTATAATATTATTAATTGGACCTTTTTTGTGGTAACAGTAATATTATGCTTTTGGTATGTCATACCATCAACAATGCTTGTGCCTGTCTTTTTGAGTTTTCTTTGCATTGAGTAATCCTTATCCAGTGGGTTTGAATTATTACTGAAATCATGACCTACTTGCAGATGCAGGGAAGAAGACAAAGATGCTTATTTGTATTACATTCTGTCTGTTTATGGACAAGGCCGCACCATTGTGTTCTGTACATCCATAGCTGCATTACGGCATATTGCTGCTTTATTACCCATCGTTGGCGTTAATGTCTTTACTCTTCATGCTCAAAGGCAGCAACGAGCACGCTTGAAGGTTAGCTTACTGTTTAGACAGCTCATATCTGTCATACAGTCTTTTCATATTTGGGGGCACTGAGTTGATCAATAACTCATGCTATCAAAATCCACTTGGAAATGATAAAAAAAAAAAGTATAGTAGCGAAAGTGAGTGGAGGAACAACAGCTCTAAATGGAATATCTAAAAAGAATATTATCTTGGAGTGGTCTTCCCTGTGTACCACCCTATAAACCTCTAGAAAATTTCTTTCATTTATTTATTTATCTTTTTAATAAGACACGTAAAAAGATATATTCAAAAAAGAAGAAAGAGAACAACCTAAGGGCTGGGACGAGGAAGCCCCTTCCCAAAAAGACTACAACATGAGAGCCTGCCAATTCATTTATTTATGTCAACCAATACATTTTAGTGTGTAGCCCTAATAGCATTGGACCAGATTACGTTAGTTTTCCTATTTAAGGAAATTTATACTTGTGCAAAATAAAAGAAGAAATTTGATACAACACTGGTGCATCATCAGAGCTACAAACTCAGAAACTTTCTATGTTTGTTCACCCCAGGCAATTGATCGTTTCCGTGGAAGTCAAAATGGGATACTTATTGCCACTGATGTTGCGGCTAGAGGCCTCGATATTCCTGGTGTTCGAACAGTTGTCCACTATCAACTACCACATTCAGCTGAGGTTAGCAAGACACAATTTGCCTTGTTTGAACCTTTTCTGTGCAACTGTTACTAAATGTCTAATTTGGAAGCAGGTTTATGTTCATAGAAGTGGAAGAACAGCCAGAGCTTCTGCCGATGGTTGCAGTATCGCGTTGGTCTCAGCCAATGAAACTTCCAAATTTGCATCTCTGTGCAAATCATTCTCTAAGGTAGAAAATCTATAATCATGTAAAAAAGGTAGCAGATCTAGACTATAATGATTATTTACTGTTCCTACAAGCATGGGTTACTTAGGGATAGTTACCATGAGGATTTCGCCAGACTATTGTCTTTGTTTTCTTTTCTCTATCTGACTTGTGTTTTAAAGAAATAGTAGCCAATGTGAGGCTCTTTAACTTTTATAGCCTTTTTGGATATATCAACAATAGCTGCGATGTCTTTTGAGCAAACTTCCTTATACATGCTTCATTTGTTTTTGCTCTGTTAGGAAAGCTTCCAGCGATTTCCTGTTGATAATTCATACATGCCAGAGGTTCTAAAACGTTTGTCTCTAGCACGCCAGATTGACAAGATTGTGCGGAAGGAGTCCCAGGTAAACATGAGCATAATTCCATGTCTATATATTGCTTACATATGGAAATCTGTGTCCTTGCACGGCACTTCCTAGTCCCTTTTTGTGCTCCTGCTAATCGTTGTAATTGGCTGTGTTTTGTTTGTGCTTATTACCATAGTTCTGATCCTAGAGTTATTGCTTTTTTTGTTGTTATGAGTTTAAAGCTATGTTGCTGGTTTCTAGGAGAAGGCAAGTAAAAGCTGGTTTGAGCGGAATGCAGAGTTAGTGGAATTAGTTGTGGACAACGATGACAGTGAAGAGGAGAGAGCAAACAATTATAAGGAGAAGAAAGTTGGCTCCATCCAGTTAAAGAAATTGCAGCAGGTACTAGCTCCCGTGGCTAAATTTTCTTTAAATTAGGTGATATGGTGACTATGTTAAATTCCACTGGTAATATCTTCCTTCCTTTTATAACATATTACTAATTGCAGGAGCTCGACAAGCTGCTTTCCCACCCTCTGCAACCAAAATCATTTTCACACCGATATTTGGCTGGTGTAAGTATCTACTATTATTGTTAAAAGTTCCGTTCACAAGTTTTCTCCATTTTCTTCTCATAAATTTTCTGGATTAAGGATCATCTTTTTGTGAAATGTTAGTCATATGATAAGATCCTTTGCATCAAGAGAAAAAGTTCCTCTATGTAAAGAAAGGAAGTGGGAGAAAGAAAATAACTGCCGTTTTTGCTATTCGAACAACAGCTTATCATAAAATATTTTGATCATGATTTACCCTGCTTTTGTTGGTTTTCTTGAAATATGCTTTTCTTTTTACCCGTGCTAATGTACCTGTTTCCCGAGTCAGTGGGTGCACGGGTTTGAATAATCTCTGGTTTCAGCTATTGATTTTTTGCATTTGTTTTCTAACAACTTTTCGTAGTAAATTACTAATTACACAATGACTGTATTCCCTACTTGTTTGTTAGGCTGGGGTTTCACCTCTTCTGCAACACCAATTTGAAGAACTGGCCAAGCAGAACGTGTCTGTTCAGACTATGGGAGATAACAAAAGGAAGAAGTTGGCTGCTTTTGGTCAAGATCTTACAGAACCACTTCAAGCACTTCGGACCGGTGGTCAACAGGTATCAAGCACACTCTACTTTCCTTGAAAATCAGTTTTCTTTAGTCTAAATGGTTTGTAGGGTAATTGAATCATCCGCTTGGTCAAAGTTTCAACTATGTATCTGTAAGACCCCTAGTTAGGAAAGAATATGATTATTAGTATGGTTATTAGAAGGTATATTAGTAATTTGATGGTAAGTTGGTTAGGGATTTTTAGTTATAAATAGTAGGAGAGGGGTTGGGGAAAGGTACGGAGAATTTTGTAGTGGAATTTCCTTGAGTGGGAATTTGGGAGAGTGTAGCCCTCTCGAAAGGCTAGGCCTCTAGGGGTTACTTGTTCATTTGATATTTTCAATATATTTTCCATATTTGATTGTTCTTGAGTTGTGTGTTCTGGAGTATCTCTTGTTAGGTTGGGATCCTAACAAATTGGTATCAGAGCACGTTGGTTTTGGGAATATCACGATGGATTAAGATGCAATAGTTGGAACGGTAGAGAGGATGTTAGAGGTGCTTGAATCAATGCAACAAATGATCAAGGATTATCAGCAAAGATGCGCAGCAAGAGAGAGGGAAAGAGAAGATAGAAAACTAGCAGTCAAGTAGGAGGAGAAGGAAACCTTGAGCGACAACTAGCTGGTCAAGTTCGAAGAGTTGCTGGACGACGTCGATCTTATCCGAAAATGCCTACGAAAAAGCGAGGAAGAACAAATCGACAAGCCAAGAGAGAAAGAAGAAAAAAGTGATTATTGAAAAAGACAATGGGCTGTGATAAAAGCCCTAGATTCTCAATATTCATAAATGGAAGGCTACAGGGAAGAATTTATGCATCTAGAGGAATTCGGTCACCTTTCTTACTCTTACTAGTCAGTGAAGTCTTAAGTGCATTAGTGGAAAATCTGCATTGTAATGGACTTTTTGAAGGATTTGTGGTTGGCAAAGAAAAAATCCATGTCTCCATTCTCCAATTTGCAGATGATACCCTCTTGTTTTGCAAACATGACAGTAACATGCTCTCCTCTTTGAAACAGACCATTGAGTTATTTGAATGGTGCTCTAGACAAAAGGTTAACTGGAAAAAATCAGCTTTGTGTGGTGTTAATATTGACGAATATGATTTGAGGTATACTGCTTCTAGTCTGGGCTGCAAGGTTGAGCATCTTCCCTTATTTTATCTTGGCTTATCTATGGGTGGATACCCAAAGCAAGTTTTCTTTTGGCAATCGGTGATTGATAAAATCCACGCTAAATTAGATAAGTGGAAACGATTTAATTTATCAAGGGGAGGAAGAGCCACATTATTTTTTTTTTAAACGGAAACGAGCCTCTTTATTAATGAAAATAAAAGAGACTAATGCTCAAAGTACAAGAGTAATATACTAAGAGCAAAAAGAGAAAAGTAACTAAAAAGACAACAAAATAACAAAAACTAAGTGAATAAAAAAACCCCTAAATCTCGATAAAAAAAACAAAGGAACAACCCTAAATACTGAATTACAATAAAAGGCCAAAATCTGGGAGAGAAATGCACACTAGAAGCTTCAAAGAGAAAGTAGAAGGAACACCAAAGAGAGACGAAATCGGTCTTGAGCCCGAGAAGACTTGCAAACAAAAACCACAACAACAAACTGCAAAGAATCTTTGAGCTTTTCAACGAGAGGAAACTAAACTTTCGCTTGGCGGGAAAGGATGAAAGCTAACAAACAACTTTACCGAAAATGTGACTCTCAACTTTACCGAAACTGTGATTCTAACATATGTTGCCCAACAAAAGCATTATGTAGTGAAGAACCAGCATTAAGCAAAGAAAAACCAATGAAATAACAACCACCCATTCTGAAAAACTTCAAGAAGGTAAAACCAAGGGATGTTAAAGAAGATTAATGATGAGACTGCTGGAGACATTCTTGAGCTCAACTTCTTCAAATAATCTAAAGGGAAAACTGGAAACAACATCCGACAAACCTCACGAAGTAGCCGATAAAAGGAACAAAAGTTGGGTCTCAAACGAAAACGAGATTGCATTTTTTTACTATTGACTTTAAATGGGCTGGAATTTCGCATTGCTTGGGTTGAAGGGGGTTTTCGAAGGTCAAATTTCTATCATTTAATTCCTCTTCATTCTGAAACAAGACATTGAGATCAGTTTCCAATGGATCCTTTAAAGAATGTTCCTCTAACTCATTTTGCAATCCCAATTGATCATCTTCGACACTACTCACGCTAAAAGGAGAGTCAAAATCTGAAGAACAATCCTTTTTGGATGGAGGGCCCAGGGTGTGACAAGAGGAGCCTCTAAAAAATTTTACTTTTGAGGATGGTAAGGAAAAAACAGAATAACTAAAACATGGTTGGCTGGATTTTTGGGGTCTGATCTGGTTGAGAGAGAGGGAACTTGAGACCGAGTGCAATTAACCTCCAAAGTATCAGGGTTTTGATTAAACTTCCAATCTGCCCTTGTGGGATTTTTTTTTTCCTTCTGTATAACAGATGTACAGATGTTGATGACGATGAGAAAGAAGCAGCAGCTTTGTCTTGAGTGTTCTTTTCCTTCAAAAATTCAGAAGTTTGAGTATTTCGATACGAAAGCAATCTTGACTTTTTGAGAGCCTTTTTCAAGAGATCCTTTCGCCTCCTTCTAACAAAATGTTTGGGGAAAATCATAAAGAGAAGGGAGGGGTTCTTTGATTTTGAATGCTTTATAGAAGTGCCTCTAAACTCGGATTTGGCCGAATGCGCATGAGATGAAGAAGACAGTTTCACGGATGAAGAAGAGAATCTTGAGGCTTTTTTAGGATCTGCATTGGATACCTTTGCAGAAGGGACACTAGAAGCTGAAGAAGCTGGAGAGAGAGGCCTTTCAACGGCAGAAAATGGGGGGGCAGAAAGCTTTTTCTTCTATAGAAGCAACCCTTCAACTTCCTCTTCATTGTTACCTTTTGGAGGGGAGGAGTTAATGCTTGACTTCTCCAAAGCTTGGTTAATTTCCTTAATAATGACTGACGGTTGTACCAATGAAATCACACCTTCCATTGGGCTACAAGGCATTGAATGGCTTTCATTAAGTGAATGAACCGAGGGGCCCAAGAGAAATTTCTCTCTTCTTTGAATGTAACTTTTCAGATTCCTGCATGAATTCCCCATTAATGATAGGCATTAAGTGTACCGAGAAAGTTGCTTTTTCTCTTTCTTCCTTTTCGGGTACTGTTTTTTTTAGAACTTCAGAAACTGCCGTGGGACCCGTAGGAAGACAGCTTGCAACGACCTTTTCTGATTGTAAGTTTTCGGTTTCCGGGACTGAGATTGCCTTTTCCGTTTGAGTTATCGTTTCGGCTTGCCTGAATTTTCCGGCCATCTTCTCCGGTGCTGGCAGTAGACTATGTTTGTGCATCGGAGCTTCAAATGGATTTCTTGCTAAGGGAATATATCCAATATTTGCTTTGAGAATACATAACTCAGGTGGGAAGAGCAAGGCATCCATCTCTTCATCTTGCAAGACATCTTTGATTCTTAGTTGGTCAATGGGATTTTTAAAATCACTAAGCAGAGTAGGACTTTTCTTGTATCCGGTGGGATGCATCCCTTCAATGTCACCATAGTTTAAAAATATATTCCCTCTCTTAAGATCAGTAATTTCAATGGTGGAGGGGATGAAACCACACAAATTCCTTTGTACCTGGATTTTTGCCTCACTGCAGTTTGTGAGATTTAGTGTTTCATTTGAAATATTCTCTAATCCCCCAAGCTGAGCTCCAATAGCCTCGAAAGTCTTCCTACACCAGTATTCCAGAGGAAGATTTTTAATACGAAGTCAGCCTCCAAAACTTTTCATAACCACCGGCCTACTATGAGTGATTCTATTCCATTTTTCGAATTTAATATGAAAGGAATCCATCTCCTGCCACTTTCCTTTATCTACAAGGTGATCATCAATCGAGCCATGGTCCAAGCTAATGAGAGTGTTTTCATCAAACAGTGGGTTGATAATGATCTTCGCTTGAATTTTTTTCTCCAGCATTTTTCGTATATCTCTCCAATCGTCAAGGGCAAAGAGTTTAGTAATGACCCAAAGCTACTCAAAATTCTGTTGAATCACTTCTGTATTCTTGATTATCCAATGTCTGTTTTACATCTCTCAGAATAAGGGAGGAACTTTTAGCCTGTGTTTCTGTGGAATCCTCTTTTGCTAAGAAGTTTTCTAACATGTTATGGAAAGACCTCCAGCCCTGTTTTCGATCCCCTGCACTTACTCTTATACATGAGTGTCCTCCGGACTTTGGCCATGAGTCGCAGCAGAGGACGCACCCTACTTTGATTTGAACTTTGAGACCTTCAATCTGCCCCTGTCCAGAACATCCATCTCTTGAAAGAATCTATCCTCGGGCCCTCTTAGCAGTTCTGAGACGACTTCCAGGAGCCAAAATTCTAAGAAATTTCTTTTCATAGGGTTACAAAGGCAGTAAGGTAAACCACCTGGTGAAATGGAAAGATTGCAACCAATCCCTTTTTTTTGAAACGGAAACAGTGGGGGTGGGGGGAGAAGGTTAGGACGGTGGATTTCTCTTTCGTGGGCTACACAAGTTGGGTTCTAATGGGCTACGGGTGATTAAGAAAGATAAGACCCATTTGTCCTTCAAGATAGAAAAATGTGGACTGCACAATAGGTCATGGCCTTGAATATTTTAATGAGATAAAATACATTCTCTCACGAGGACATTTCAGTGACCATAGGTGATGGAAATCAGACGGGGAAGGATGAAGAAATAGTAAGTGTCAAGACTTACGGTTGGGCAGTCGAAGGAAGATTTGCAGATTAAAGCTAAAGAGAATTGGGATCCTTGATGGAGGGTAGAAATAGTTCATAGCAGCGGATTGGAGGAGGAACGACAAAGAAAAGAAAGTATGCCAATAGCCATATGGTCAGAGAATCGAGGTGGAGTCGAAAAAGATAACGCGAAGGATGATAGACACCAAGGAAAACATCGACGGTCAGAAGGAGAAGAAGAATCATAATAGAGAGGATCGTTTGAGGAAAGAAAAAGTAGAGACTCTGTTCGACAGTGGTGGACGGCTAGATTCACCAATGGAAGTCGACAGATAGGCTTGCCGAAGAAAGATACAATGGATGACAATGAGGAAAATGGAACCATAAAATGTAGAGGGCGGCATACTGGTGGAGATGGAGACGGTACCGACGACTTATGGCTCGGAATGGCAAAGAGGTCGGCAGGCGGAGAAACAACGGTTGAAATTTTCCAAGGGAGTCGGCAGAGTACGAAGAAGATGAATTGCAAAAAAGAAAAATTGCATGAGGAGGATGGAGAGATAAGATCTGCCTACGTGAAATATCGATAGGTGGGGCCAGCTCCTTGAAATAAAGGGGTATTAGTTCAATGGGATTTTGGGCTGGAATCACTGAATAAAAGGGGTTGAGACCAATTATTTTGTGCAGATGCAAACTGAAGGGGTGGGCTACAACACGCGGAAATGGGAAGGATGGGAAGAAAAGGGGGTTGGAGGTGGGGTTATGGTATGGAAAGGGTAGCAACATGATTCTGGGCTTGATTGTGGGTTGGAGTTGTTTAAAGCTCATTGCTACTTTCAAATAAGATAAAGGAGTATGGGCCCAAAAGATTGACTTGATCTTGGAGCAACCAATGGGTTATGGGCCTAGCCCATTAGGGAAGAATTGCCAATTTGAACAACACACCCAATGGGGTGGAGATAAGCTCGTGGAAATATTGTGGAGTCCTTGGCTGCCTATTGGGCCGAATCCAAGTGAATTAAGTGAAGCTCAAATGTTTCCAAAGCTGAAGAGGGTGACAATGGGGCTGGTGGTCTGTTTAGTTTTTATATAATTAAAAAAGAGAGAGAAGAAGTAGCTCAATTTTGTGATTGTGTTTTGTAAGCACATTTTGAGACAAGGTGTCTTGATGGATGGAGTATTGTAAGACCCCTAGTTAGGAAAGAATAAGATTATTAGTATGGTTATTAGAAGGGGCATATTAGTAATTTGATAGTAAGTTGGTTAGGGCTTTTAAGTAATAAATAGTAGGAGAGGGGTTGGGGAAAGGTATGAAGAATTTTGTAGTAGAATTTCCTTGAGTGGGAATTTGGGAGAGTCTAGCACTCTCGAAAGACTAGGAGTTACTTGTTCTTGTTATATTATAATTTATAGCTTATATTTCAATATATTTTCCATATTTGACGTTCTTGAGTTGTGTGTTCTTGAGTATCTCTTGTTAGGTTGGGATCCTAACAGTATCTTTCTTTGACAGGTATATATGGATGCAAAAGAGATGGCTGAAAAACGGAGGAAAATGGAGAACCTCAGGAGAAAGAAAAAGGAGGAGAAAAAACGTAAACTACTAAAATCTTTATTGAATGGACTCTTTGGTGGTTTTCAAATTGTCATCTTTATAATTTCCAGTTCTAAAGAGCTGTAGAATGTTGGCAAATCTGCTCTCAGGTTCCTCATTCACAATTATTTTCTTGCAGGCTTGCGCGATCAGCGGAGAAATAAACGGAAACAAATGAAAGGCAAGATTTAGAAAATTGATCATTCTGGTAAACTGTGCATTAAAGTTTATAGAACTAGTGAATAATGATACAGCGTTCTTGTGTTAATTTGAGTGTTTAGGTCTGATTTTTTTGGTTAAATTCTGAACAATTATGAACAAAATTTTTTTGCCGATTTTGGTTATCTATGGGGGGACATCAAAATTTTCAGCAGAGATGGTTAGATGGCTATAATTTTATGCCAATTTTGTGTAGATGGAGAACTGTTGGAATGTTAAAGGCATAGTTTTTAGGTGACATTTGAGGCAGATTTTGATCCTGCCTCTGATGGGGTTTGGTTATTGTTGCCTTAACAATTGTTTTGCAAGTAAATAACACTTTCTCAATACCAATGCTAATATTGGAAAATTTGAAGTCTTCTAAAGCATCATAAGGATGGAGAATGAAATACCTCTCAATCTGTTTAGGTCAAATTTGATAAATTTGCATGGTCAGTAGAAATTGAAAAATTTAACTGCTGAGTACATTTTTAGTTGATATCCCTTTGTTTTTATTTTGGGAAAAATCATTTTTACCCTTACTTGAATAAGAATTATGAGATTGATACCCCTTTTCATATTTTCCATATCACCAAGTTACCCAGAACTTGAATAAGTAGTGAGATCGATACCCCTTTAAAATGAAATTTAAGAAAATGCATGTTTTCTAGTTTCAAATCCCCTGTATTATTGAGTGAAAAACTGAAAGTTGAGAATTTTACTCTATCATTTATTTATTTTTTTAATTTTTAAATTATAATATTTTTTAAGAAATAAATTTCATTGAGGTATGAAATTCACAAAAGAAAGGCAATAGCCCAAGTCAACGGAGTTACAAGAGACTTCTCCCTATAAACAAATTGTCCAAACTGTGGAATAGATAGAAAAAGGAAAAGACAATCAATACAAAAATGAAATCACGGGACTATGGAGAATCTATCACTTTCTTATCTTAAACTATGGTTACCTTACTAAAATATAAATATAAAACAAGACATGATTTGTTTGTGCTGAGGATAAGGAATAGAATGACAAACAGCAATAACATAGACTAATACTAAGTGGGTGTAAAGGTACGATTATATCTAAGTTTCCATTGAAGACATGACTTTTATGTATCCTCAAGTTGTCGGACAACTTGGTACTAGTTTTTAGATTAGGCATCTGAAAAAAATAAAATTCTTTGTTTGATTCAATCCTGATCAAACTAGAGATACTGTTAGGACCAGATCTTCATGGAGCACTATATCCAAATCGAGATTTTGATGAATAAGTAGAGTGTAAGCATTATCCTAATATGTTGGACACATTGCTTGTGATCGTAATAAGAGTTGGTGTTTAGTAGTATCATTTACTGTCACCAGTGATCACTTGCAGAATGTAGTTGGTTAATAATTCTTCTGTTTTCTCTACTTTTTGGGCTTCTGTTCAGCTAAATGCATATGGGTGGTGTCATAGCTACAGTAAATTATATTATACTTACCCTCTCCTTCATCCGTCTTGATTGGAAGGCTTTTTGTTGGTAGTTTCCTTGGGAGAGGCCTTGCTCTTCCCCTGGCCTTGAGGTGGTTACTCACACACACACACACACACACACACGAAAGGTTTCTCATATAAAAAAGAGAAAAATGGTCTCTCTACTCATTACATACATCGTTTCAAAAATAAAAAGAAAGAACGTCTGGAAAATAATGTCTGAAATAAACTTTTGGATGATGATAAATCCAATACCCCTATTCATTAGATTAAAAAAAATGTGCCCCTATTTATTACCCAGAAGCATACATCATAAGTAAGCTTATCATGTATTTGCATATAAAAGTTCACAAAATAGAGTTTTAAGGTGAGATTTGGACTACTTTCCAGCACTTTACAGTGAAGGCTCCACGATGTCAACGTAATTATCTTTCTAAAAATATTCAACAAAAGGGTGCGACTAGATTGTGCACATTAGCTTTGCCAAATGCAGAATTTGGTGTGAGATTGGTGTGAAAATCCTCAAAATTCCACAGCAATCCATCCCATAATTGATGGTCCTCCATCGAAATTGCCTCAGGCAGAGACAACAAGAGGCTTCCTGGCTGGTCATGATCTATTTGGGGATTGAAGTTACTGATCATGCCAGTACAAGATTCTTGCCTTATTTGAGGCTGAGAATTGTTTATAGGTTCCGCTTTCATAGCAGGTTGTTGGTTCAGTTGCTGCTGCTGTCTTAGGAGTTCTCGATGTTGTTGTTGTTGTAAGAGTTCCCAATACTGTTGTTGTTGCTGCTGCTGTTGATGATATTGATGCTTTCTTAGAAACCGAGCATTAGGCTTTTCATTGCGGCTGGAAGTTACTTTTGCTTTTTTCTTGAAATGGGTCCTCCAATAGTTCTTGATTTCGTTATCAGTTCTTCCCGGCAAACTTCTAGCAATGGTAGACCACCTGTAGTATTTACAAATAAAATGTTCAGTTCTTTTAGCTGTTCCATAATTTACAAAAGCTATAGGTGATAAATGTTATGTTTGTTGAGGCCTCTTCATTTCCTCAACTATCATACTGTACCCAGATATTATTGTTTTATTACCTCAACTATCATACTGTACCCAGATATTATTGTTTTATTAACTTTTGTTTTCCGTACCGAAGTTTGTAGTTAAACTTAGGAAAAAGAAGGGAAGGTTACCTGTTACCCCATCTAGCATGAAGCTCTAGAATTATGCTCTCTTCATGTGGGGTTATCTGTCCTCTCTTTAGGTCTGGCCTCAGGTAGTTTACCCATCGCAGCCTACAACTCTTTCCATTCCTTCTCAATCCTGAAGGCACCAAAAGAACTTATAAGAAAGAGGCATTTTGGCTTACAAGCTTAAGACAATGAATGAAAAGGAGACAAATGATTAACAACATCTAGGAAAATGCCAAAGGAAAGCGTAGGAAGGGCAAAGGAGGGGGGAATGGATACTCAATTGTAACTCGAGTAGACTGAAATAATGTTCCAAATCGAGGATAATTTCCGAAGAAGAAAATTGTAGTAAGAGAGGGAAACATATACTCAATTTAAAGCGAGTGAACAAAATTCCCATACTTGAACAGAACCAACTTTGGGAGGAATGTATGTTAACGTATTCGACGTTCGGTAAGTCAGTCCAAATTTCAGTTACTGAAAATCTAAGACAAAAAGGGGCTGTTTTACCTGCAAGGTGCGCCACAGAGTTCCACCTTCCTTCACCATGAACTCTCACATATTCAATAAGCAGCCTATCTTCTTCAGCAGTCCAAGGCCCTTTCCTCCATCCTTCTGCTGCTACTTTGCCCCAACCAAAATGCTCACCCATCATCATCATCATCATCATCCAGCTCTGCCTTTCAAATTTATGCTTCTGAATATTATGCAAAGAATCTTTGATGTTCTCTCTCTCACAGATTTCTATGGCATATTGGGTTAATGTTTGTTCCATATTTATATAGTCACTCATCATTTGAGAGTTTTTCGGATCCTTTTTACTGTTCAAGTTATAGTGATCATCATCATCTTTGAAACAAGATTATAAAATGGCATGTATGTCCTTGTCAATATTTTATTATGTATTGCACTTTTTTTGGAACTCCTTTTTGGGACTGTCTAATCTTATTCTTCATATTAAATAATTGACCCATTTGATTATTTTAACTAGTTTTTCATCTTGCTTTTAGAAAAATATTATAAAGTGATGAGCTTGTAGTTGTCTAGATTATATGTAGATTCTCTCCAAATTTTATAAACTAGAAAAGGGTTCTTTGGCCTTTTAAATAGACTGAGATTGCAATATCTTTATCAGGAAATCACAGTAAGATTTTTCAAGATGAGAAAATGGTTCAGTGCAGGTTGTTGTTTCCAGATCGACACCTTTGGCTTGAGTAGATTTTATAAGAGTGTTTTCTTTTTACTATATCCAAATGGGAAAATTTAACGTCTAACCTATAGATCAATAGTCTATACTTAATATCAGTTGTCTATGAGCATTATCTAAAAGTAGTATCATTATGCACAGAAATGGTATTACCCACATATTTATGGGGTGTTTAGTCCGCCGACATCATAAGTGTGTTAAATAATGTAGCTAATTTGAATAGTGTTCACTATTGATTAGAAAATTTCGTCTTCCCTTCTTTTACTCTACCTCTAATATTTTCTACTACTATACTAAACAACTCAACACTTGGAACGCATACTTCTTAATTCCAACATGTTATTTCCAAACTTTAGAACTCAACTCGGTGTTTCAAACAATTCTGGAACGTTTTGCAAAAATAATGTTATTTTATTATACGTTAAAATGATTATTCACATGTTTACGATAAAGAAAATTAGTTTTATTTGTTCTAAAAGTTAAATCAACCACGAAAATATGTAAGCTTTCTGGATTCTTGTTTCACATGTGAAAATCTCTCTTCGTCTAAGATTAGCCAATTCAGCTTTTGTTGGTTTAGTATGCCAACTTAGGTCATACCAACCTTGTATGCTTGAAATTCTAGCTATCGTTCTTTTTATTAGTATCTCGTTGTTGTATGCTAATCTCGTATTTACCTGATACGTCTCAGTTATCCCTCATTCTTAACGTAAAGATATCTATTTGTTCCAAAATATCATCTGAAGAATTGATGACAATAATACACAAAAAGGAAATGACAAAAGCTTGGAGATGCTTAAGCATTAGGTGACATGAAAACTCCAATAATATACTTATAATAATCAAAATGAAATATTTTTAATTAAAAAAAAGGGAAAAAAATTATTAGGGCCACGTAAACCCCTCTCCTTAATAAAAATAAATTTTGAGTAATTAAAACAAAGAATTGTGTGAGTGGATAAACTTTTTAAGATGAAAATTACTGGATATCCAATGGGATTTTGCCACGTGTTGGCTTAAGAAGAGATGACATGTGCAATATCCATTATGTCCTCTTTTAAATAGAATATTTTTATGCCATTTTGAGACATTAAAATGAAGTCATTTGGACACATGGCTCTTTCTTATTTCCCTATGTCACACAGAATGTCTTGCATGCACTTTTTCCCCATAAAACAATATATTTAAATTACAATTTTGATGCTTTTTTATAAATTTGAAAATGAACCGATAAAAATATTTACAATTATAGAAAATCTATCAATGATAGAAGATAGTGGTCTATTAGTATCTATTAATGACTATTCCTGATAGACCTTTGTTAAATATTTAGGTTCATTTTACTGTATTAAAAAACAACCAATTTTTAAAATCATATTATCAACTTTGTTTATAAAATTTAGAAAGTGAAAAGGTTCGAATTCACAATAGATAAGTCTGCTTCATCGGTCCTTTTCAAAAAATTCTAATATTTTTCTTGCACTAATTTTGTATATTTTTAATTATTGGATGACGTTTTAAGACATTTGACTGTGCCATACTTCTAAAAATATCTCACATTCCTACTCTTCAAGGGGGTGTCTAAGCTTTGAATTAAAAATAGAAAAAAAGGATTAAATTTCATTTTTTTTAAAAAAAAAAAGTAATTAAAAGAAAGAAATAAAATAATAATAAAATATTCCAAGTAATTACCTTGGAGTTGCTTAAAAATCGTCTTCTAGCAAACGTGTTATGCACAAAATCATTACTATATGGAATTTCACCAACCATATCTATTTTAATATTAATATGCCCTAGATTTCCTCCATTAACATAAATGTTTAATTAATTATATTAATTAAATTAAATTAACACTATATTTAAGAAGTATATTATGATTTACAAACAGTTTATGAAGATTGAAGATCAATACTCAAAATGGGAATATCGAAACAATAATTCACTTTGGGTTTTGAATTAAGTCAATCAAATAAAATATAAATATAGTTAGTATGTGTGAAATTAATTTTTCAATAAATTTAAATGGTATTGCATAACTCAAATCACATTAATCAAAGATTGAAAATCGCAATATATGGACAATATGTCACCAAAAAATGACATGTTCGATAATGATAATAGGGTAAAGATCTTTTCCATAAAAAATCGTTGATATCGTCTATATATCGGCGAAATGTTGTGGATATATCGTTTAACGAATATTATCTATTAGGAAATTGAAAGACATGGATATATCGAGAAATATCATGTGAAAATATGGTCCAGATATATCGACTTAGTATCGTGGATATTATGCGGATTTTAGATGAATACTCTCTGATATCCAATTTTTTTTTTCTTTTTTAAAAACATAATTTTCTACCAATCACTTTTTTCCAAATATCAACATAATCCAATTTATTAAATTGAAGACTTAGCTTTATTAAATTCCAAAATCCAGACAAATATCAATATGTTCCAAAATCATTTTTACCTTTGAATTCCAAAATATTCTCTCAGTTTCTAATTCAAGAATTACCTTATAAAGTTGATTTTATATTTTTAAAAAAGATAATTGATACCATGACTCGAGGACAAAATTGTCATTTTGCAAATAAATTATGCTAATACTGAGCTAGTACATCTTAGATCATCTTTTTACTATTGAATGTTGTATTTTAAGCTTCGTTTTGAATGATCTAGACGTTATTAATGAAAGATTCAATTCATAATATTTTTTATTATCTTCACTATTATCTATAATTCAAGTGTCGATCATATTTACCTTTTAATTATTGATTTATATGCTTAAAGTCATGGTTTACTACTTAAATAATTTTGTTCTAAAATTTCATTGAAAATTTCACAATATTTTTATAATTTTTTGTGATATCCGTGATTTTTCCAAAATATCCATTGATATATATTTGTAACTTTGAGTTACCGATATTTAGATCAATAACGATATCTTGATTCTTGGTATTAATAAAGCTGGTGGTCAATTTAACTACTAAGCTGCATTTGTTCTGAAAGGGCCAGTTGCCAGGCTAATGTTGAGTTTTTTCGTTTTTCTTTTCCTGTCCTTTTTTTAAAGTAATAGGGAGTTCAAACCATAGGTCTTGTGGTTACTAGCACACTCGTATGCCAACTAAGCTATGGTTGTTTTGGTAAGATGTTGAGTTAGTTGTTACATATTTTTTAAGTACAATTAGGGGTTGGAGGATTCAAACCACATACTTTGTGGTTACTAAGACACTTGTATGCCAATTTAATTGAAGTTTAGGAAACCTACTCGTTCCTTTTAGGAGAACGACATGAAATATGTACATTTATACTTCATCAACATCAAAACAAAGAGCACATGTTATATCATCCACTAGATTATGCTTATATATATATATATAGAGAGAGAGAGAGTAACTAAGTGTGACGATAGAGATCAAACTCATCGACCTGTAAGATGGTAAATAATTGAAACTTTATCTACGAAACAATGTTCGTGTTGACAGCTATGTTCATGTTTGTAATTTAGAAAACTCATCCAAACATATGGAATACAATAAACTTATTGAACAAATTGACCATCATCATCTCTTTTTAGAAGATTACAAATATATATATGTATATATATAGAAGGGGATTATGATTGATCATACTTTTAGTACGGACAATGGAAGAACAAAAGGATTTGGTCTAATAAAAGAATATAAAAGAAACTTAGCAAAAGTTGAAGTTGATTAACAGCTAAGCATTGGATTTGCATAATTAATTAAAAAGAAAGATGTCCTACAATTCTTTTTAAAACATATTTTATTAATTATAATTATAATTAAAATTAAATAATTAAAACTTTGTATTAATTAAATTGTGTCCTTCTAGATCAATTTCTGATTAGGATTGAAATTATGAGATATTGTGGGGTTAAATCAACCTTAAATTTTAGTAATTAAAATAAGAAAAAAGAATCTCTTTTTGTTGCTTTTCTCCTTCAAATGGATATGCTGTTCTTTGGGATTTAATTTAATGAGTTTCAATCAACAATCATATATACTATAAACATTTAATTATACTAAGTTTAAAGTTTTAATTACAGTTTAGTTTATTAGTTAGGTACAAACTTACTAATCATATATTTTGTTGTTATATGTATTGATTATGTGACCGTGACTAATAATTAGTGTATTCTATTTCATTCGATCAAGTAAATTAAAAGAAAAGGAAGAAGGTCGAGAATCCATCTACGGATAAAAAACAACTTGCTCACGAGAATCCATCTACGTGTAAATAAATATCGAACTAAATCAAAACTTTAAAAACTGTTAAATTCTAATTAAGATTAATCTTTGTAACACTCATGACAATCCATCTACGGATAAAAAACAACTTGCTCACGAAGGCCAAGGAAAAATTAATGTGATATGAAACATTGATTTTCTCGAACGAACACAAGTAATGTTCTTTAAAACTCTTATATTTCTTTTTTCCTAAAATAAATCGAAGGAAAAGAGTATCAACAGCTTGATCAAAGGCATCGGGGTTGGAAAGATCCTACGAAAATGGTTTACATATTTATGGAATGAAATTGATTGTAATTTAGTACAACAAGTGGAGAAATGAAAATTTGAATCATGGACTTTGAGAAAAAACGTACGTCATACTTTCGACTATTTGAAAATGGTCTTAAACTATTATGATACGTTTAAGTATAAAAGCGTTTTATCTAGAAGTATAATATATTGGTGTAAGTACTCTTTTATTTAAACAAAATAAAAGTGTTATCAAAACTATAGTTTCTATACTTTTTGTTCTAGTTTATTTTGGCGTTGTACTTTTAAAATATTTATTTTGGCCCTTATATTCTAAAAAGGTGACAATTTTAGTCCATTTATTTTCATTTTTCCTTCATTTTAATTTTAACAGATCAAAATGGTCACACTTTAAAAGTTCCAAAATCAAAATGAATTAAAATTTAAATTACAAGGGCAAAGATGAACTAGAGCTAAAAAGAAGAGACCAAAATAGTATTTAAAATTTTTGGTAACTAAATTTAGTTCAACGATAATTGACATGATCTCTCGTTCTTGAGGTGGGAAGTTCGAATCTCCAACCCTAATTATTGTAGTAAAATGAAATAAAGTAAAAATAGCTAAATTTACTGACAAATATTCTAATTTAATATAGTAATACAAATTTTGATATTTACAGTTTTAATTGATATAACCCTAAAAATTGATTTGATTTTGAGTTTTCAATAATGGTATATATATAAATAATGTTAGAATGAAAGCACCTTTGATTAATTAAGAACCAACTAATGTGTATAAATATAATTAATATTTAAAAGTTAGGTTTATAACATAAATCACATGGGGTGGCCCAATTGGACATTATTGGAAGACTTTTCTAATGGAGTTGACCATTGCTGTCAAGGAGGGTTAAAAGTTATGAAAATTAATATCATCATAAGACATTGCATCTACTCAAATTCATATATTTAATTAATTAATTATAATACATTTATGTATTAAACTAAGATGATTTGTTGTAATAAAAAAATCAAAAACTAAGATAGATTTCTTTGACCTAGCTAGCTACTATGTAAATGTAGGAAAACCTAGCCTTTTCTTTTTTCTTTTAGTTATAATTAGCATTTTCTTCAATAAAATAAGAAAAATTGTAGTGTAATGCCATTTAAGAATAAGATATTTAAACTGACAGAAGTCACTTCGGACTTAGCTGCCATCATCATTTGCTTCTAAATAGCTACAACCCTTTAATTAACCATACCTTTTACCTCCATCGACTCATCAAGTAGAACTATCCCAAACACTACAAAGTAATTAAACACGTAGATTATCAACACTCCACTCACATCAAAAGACAAGGCAATTGAAGGAAAAAGCTCATGATGGTAAAACTTATGCGAAATGGCATGTGCCCCGGTACAAGCAAGAGCAAACTCATTCCACGAACAACTGCATACAATCTTCTATCAAAACAGTGAAAGTCAATTTGATGCCAAACCCAAATGAGGCAGTTAGCTTTCAAATTGTACTAGCCCGATCGCAATCAAATAACACTAATATTGACCTTCAATAAAAATGAGAGTATTAAGTGATTCAATTCCTGATATTACTGTTGTTTCTAATATCTAATCCAAATATGGACATTCAATAAGAACGTGAGAATGCAACCATGAAAAATCAAAACGATAAAACACAAGTCATTGCATTTAACAATAAACAATAATTCATATGAAAGAAAACAACTCATAAAACCGATAAAATTCGAACGAGCTCTAAATCTCGGCTGAGAGTACAAGTTCCTTAACCAACTGAGCTCTATTTAAGTTTAATTATGTTATTAAAGATATTGTTCGTGATTGAATGTGCAATTACTGAAACTTTTTAATAGTAAACATAGTATATATATGTATGAATTGAACCTCTTCAACCTCAAGAACAATTATACGTTATAATCAACATAATTATATGCTTAATTACATCGACATGTAAGTATACATTTCGTACAACTTTTTTAGTACAACAAATAAAGTACGAAAATTTGAACATTTAACCTCGAAGAATGATTAACTAGAATCACTTTGATGACGTGATCGAACAACTTTATAAACTTTAGCAATATAAGTTGCTTCTATTCAAAATTTAATGGCTTTTAGGTAAAGCAAAAAGAACCTTTATGAGCTTGTGGGTTTTTAGTCAATATTTAATAATCATTTGGATTAGGGTTTATCCAAAATGCTGAAAAACACAGGGTTTAGGGTAGGCAGAGTACATATGTGATATCATGATATTTCCTTGTCTCTCTATACATAATCAAATCATCTTTTTTCCTAATTATTAATTAATTTTAATATAATGTCATCACCCACTTCTTATTCAAATCTTTTTACCCCTAAGTTTTTATTTTTGGGTTACATATAGTTTCAAATTTATCTTTTTATGCATTAACATATTACTTATAGTTCATTAACAATAATGTTAGTGTAAGAAAAAACTAATAAAACAAACTTTAGTTTAAATAACACAATAAAAATATTGATAATACAATAGGGTTGATTTTTTTAGGCATATGGCTATATTTCTCATATACTTAGTACATACTGATTAGACGAAGTTTAAGTCATGATACTATCGGATATTTATATTATAATAAAAGAAAGTGAAAAATGACAAATTGTTTCTTTATTTGTAGCATTTCATTCCAAATGGAAGAGTTCTCTTTTATTTCTTTATTTTGATCTTGAGTTGAGTACTCGAGAGTAAATATACAAGAATTTTGCCAAATCTGAGTAATTTAAGGTTGTAATCTTACCGCAACTAGTCATTGCATCCTGTTGAAATGATTGTTGTAGTATACTTACAATAGTGAATAATTGTTTTCAGAACAATACTTTTATCAAAATCGTGCAGTTTACTACCTTTTGAATCTTCACAAGTTTTGAGTTTTATATATATATATATATATATATATATATATATAAGTTCTTGGTTTTTTTCGTTTTTAAATCTTGTACTATTTGATTAATAATTTTGTATCTGAACATTATTAGTATTATATATATACCGTGTGTATTGTATCGAGTTGAGTTGAGGTGTAATCTAAATATAAATTAAAAATTACAGGAGAAAAAAAAAAGAAAATGGAAATGATTTTAAAACTTAGGGTTTCAATGGAAAAAGAATATCATAATTCAAGAAATTAATGTTTTAATAATATGCAAATTTTGTGGAACTAAAAGAAAGCCATTTATGTAATTTAAAAATAAATTTGCCAAACTCCACTACGTTTACTCCTTTGACCTCTCCAAGGGACATTGTCTATTTTTATTTTTTTCGCTTTTTTTTTTCAATCCATTAATTTAATAAAATAATAGGGATTTGTATATATTCCATTTTAAAATAATTTGGGATGCACCAAAGCATTACTTTTATAAATAAAAAATTCAAAAATTTCTTAGTTATTTCTAAATATTAATACCAAGTAGACACAAAATTAAAAATTTAAAAATCTAACGAATACTTATTAAAATTTAAGTAAATATTAAACACCATCCTAAAATACTCTCGAATAAAACTTGCAATTTAACATAAAGAAAAAGTATAATTAAAATAGAAGAAAATATTATATTATAAACTTTGAGATAAGCTTCGTTTAGGTCTCTAAGCTTTAAAAAATTTCATCGCAAATATGAAAATTTTGGTGCGACACTTATCATAAAACTTAGAAGACCTAAGTTAAATAAATTACAACCCAATTAAAATTTAAGAACTTTGTTTAATTTTATTATTCAATTCAACTCAAAAGGAGTAGATGACATCATTTACGATTCCATTAAGATAACATCTATTTATACATTAGTTATCATATTAAACGTTGGATTAATTGTGTGAAAATAAACTTAGTTTAACGGTAGTTAACATGACCTACAGATGAGAATTTCAAATTTTCCAACCCAAAAAAAAAAATATTAAATTAATTTTCAAAAACGAATTAGCACATAACTTTCCAACTTTTGGAAATACAGTTGAAACATCCATGAAAGTTTTATAAAGTCAAACATTGACTATTTTGTCTAATTAAGAAAATAAATATTTGATAAAAAAAAAAAGTGGACACGTTTTTAGCTGAGTCAACGGTCAACGGTAAAACAACAGTCAACCACTCCATGTTGATTATCAACACGGAATTTTAGTCCAAAAATAGTCTTTTTAATTTTTTTTAATGAGTCATTACCTTATTAATGTCTTTTAAGATTTATAGATCGATTCAAAGTTGAAAATCTTTAGAGTTTCATGCATGCAATGTGTTGGGGAGTCAAATGTAATGTTAAATATGTATTGTTTATGTATACAGGTCCATGTATTTTTTTTTTATTTATTGTTCTTTATTTGTATTATTTTATATCACAAAAATACAACGCTCTCCATTTTCTGTAAAAAAATATTTGACGGCTAGATACGTGTGATGCAATGTAGAGGCTAACCCACAAACGAAGATTGAATACATGGCGACAACAAATGACGACGATGCCAAAAGAAAGAAGCCAAAAGAAGCGAAGATCGTTGAGATTGAAACAACATTTTCTTTTACTCAGACATAGAGTAAACGACACTGAAACTGAGAAGGATCTGCCTTCGTCGATAGCGGATCGTCTCGACGACGAAGGCAGAAGATGCAAGGGGACAATTGAAAACTTTAGTTTATTTTCTGTGATATCATAACAAGATTGAGAGGAAGATGCAAAATAGATTGAAGTTTCACATTGTTTCTCATAAATGAAGCCTAAGTATATAGACATAGTATAGTATAAGAAAATATAAAATTACAATAACAATTTTATACATTAAACACCCTAATAATTTTAATATCCTCATACATTCATCATAAAATTCAAATTTATATCAAGAAATCAATTATTTTTATTGAAAAAATCGAATACGTTAGAAATTTGTTAGACTTAATATAAAAAGGTTATAGACTTATCATTCATAAATCAAATAGACGATATAGAAGAACAAGAGACTAAAATTGTAATTTAGTCCAATATACACATAGCTCTAAGTTTATAATTATAGTTGATTTGACATTATTCAAATGGTATGATATTTAGCTCGGGTCTATTTAATAATTGTGAGTTTGATTCTAAATACATATTGTTATCAATTATATTCAGACAAAGAAGCAAGAGTTCGAGAGGGTACACCATTAACAAGAAAATAATGAAAATCATGTGAGAGCCAAAGGTACGTAAGAAACTACTTAATGGCTCGAAGGTAAACGAGACTAAGCAAAGGAAAAGTGTTGGGCCAAAGCACCCAACTTGTAGTCCTCAACCTGAAGGTCCACTTCTCATGAGTCATGATTCAAGCCCCCTTGGTCGCCCGAATTTGAATTTCCTAATCTTTCTTAGATTCAAATAAGAGGTCGTATGCATCATCGAAAAATACCTAAAAGGTACTTTAATTGTCTTTTATTTAGATAGGATTTCACATGATTTTATTAGATTCTGAAGGATGTATTTATCATCAGCGGAAACAATTGGATAAAAAAAAACATCCTAATTACATTAAAGGATTAAACATGCTTTCTAAAACAACCAAAAACAAGATTTGAGTGTACATACCTTTGTAGCTCAAATCTGTACTTCCTTATGTTGTTCACAAATCTACTAAAGACTATCACCTTAGTCTTCTCTACAATTATCAAGTCTCAAAACAAGATAATGTGATCAAATTTGTGATCAATTTGTGAGGTTTTTGCATGAGAAAAGCTTAAGAACGCAAGAGTTTTTCTAGCAAAAACCACTCATGTTCATCATCCAATTACACAATCAAATTGTATAATTATATAGTCAAATCACATGCAAATTAATTTGACACTTAACTTACACTAATTAAGTGAGTTTGGTGGATAACTTGATTGAAGAACAACACATCAAACACCTAGGTTATTCACCAAATTTAGGATAATTCCACCCTCCACTGACTCAAGATCAAAGTCAATTTTTAACTTTCAAAGGGTCAAAAATCTAACATTTTGATTTTTGACATTTTGACATTGTTTTATAAACAGAATTAAAAAAAAAAATTCTTGAGTGCACAAGAAGGATGATATTCTTTGATATTCACTACCCCAATCAGTTTGTAAACTTCTAATTTTTCTGTCAAATTGAGTTTCTACGTTATTCCTAAAGTGTAAAAAACAAGAAAGGGCTTCATCCTTAGTCTTAAAAAGATATATTGAAGAAAAACGTGTATAGTCATCAACAAATAAGATAAAAACAAATGAGCTCCATCAATAGAAATTTGAGGGAAAGGACCTCATACATCAGAATGCACAAGCTGAAAAGGTTCAGTTGTCTTAGTTGCAACACTAGAAAAAGGAAGACAATGACTCTTTGCACGTTGACAAGTGTTACATAAGGTATTAACATTGACTAAAGATAAGCTACATTTAGAAAGGACCTTCCTTTAAAACAGAAGTTGCTGGATGACTCAATCGAAGATGCCAAGTTGGAGTGTTATTGATAGTAGATAGAAAAAACAACACAAGGAGGAGAAAAGGATGAAGTGTGGTGACTGGTGGATTTCAACTTATATAAACCATCTTCAAGAGTGCCTTGAAGAAGAATCCTCTTGAATTTGATATCCTTCACAAGAAAGAAAGAAGCATAAAATTCAATAAAAGCTTCATTATCATTGCAATACTAATAAGGCATTTAGAAATAGCCGGAGTATGTAAGACATGTTGAAGTAAAATGGAGTTATTAGAAGAAGGAAGATAAAGATGACCAATGGTAGAGATAGAAAATCAAAATGAACGGAAGAGTTGTCAATCATAGTATCAAGGATACTGGACTGGCCAGAAGAGATATGAGCTTGTGAAGATGCAACTTGTTGAGAAAATGTAGGGAGGTGATAGCAAGAAGCAGCAGTATGACCAAAATTGTGACAAAGTTGGCATTACAGTTTAAAAGATGGTGATTTGGGGGGCCATTTTGGGTTGAAATGAGGATGGCCAAGAACACTTGAGGGTTGGAAAAACAGGGGGAGGTTGAGAAGAAAAGGGTTGTGTAAAGTTTCGTTTACTATTGTGTTGAAAGGAAAGTTTGCTAAGATTTCCTTGAGCAACATTTAACTGGTCAACAAGTTTTGCTTTTCTAATCAAGCCTCATAGGCTAATAACAAACTCCTAACATCTTCAATTGAAGGATTATCATATCGATTTTGAATGGAAGTCACAAATTCATTATATTCACATCCTAATCCATCTAATATGTGAGCCAAGTGATCACGATAAGACATAGATTCACCAATAGCACTGAGTTTATCAGCTACTTCTTTAATTTGAGACAAGTATTGACTTATACACAACACCATCTTTTCTAATTCTTTGTAACTGAGCTTTTAAACCCATAATGCAAGTCGTAGTTTTAGAACCATAAGAACGTATTAACGAATTTCATATATCAGCAACAGAATCTAAACTAGCAATTTCTCTCTTCTTTTCTTCAGATAAAGAGGAGTATATCCAACACATAATAAAGCTATCGTATCTTTCCCACGTTTGAAATTCAGGATTGAGAGGTGTATTGTTGGCATCCAGAAATTTTGAAGGTGTCAGAACAGAATTAGGTGGAGGAATAAACTGATGTGGGTATGAATTTGGGTTATAGAAGGACTGAGGAGGTTAATGAAACTGTTGTTGATTCGATTAATGATTGGAGTAAAACTTCGAAAGAGCACATATTGGATGAGAAATAACAGATTATATATAACCAAGAAAAATAAGGAAACTAACACACAAGAACATACTGATAAATAACATTCTTTCTCTTCTTTTCAGGATAGCTTGTAAGAAAGGGAGATGGAGGTCTCTTTAGACAGGGTGTTGGGCTTCATTTCGTTTATGGTTTACAAGAATGTATACATCAAATTTCCATAATTCAAACATTAAAAATCTATTTTTTAATCTATCATAAAATAACGACGGACTAAAATACTCTTAACTAATTCAAATTCAAATCCTAACAACTAAGAAGAAAACCGCGTGAAGAAGAAAACGAAGCGAAGGAGGCTGCGCGGCGGAGAGGATGAAGAAAGATTAGAAATTTTTTAAAAAAACATTTCATGCATTTCAAGTTAATCCTAAATATCTTATATAAAAAAATAATAATAATATGTATATTTGTATAACATTTAATTCTTTAATGTAAAGATATATTCGTAAAGATAACATAAACTAGATTTACTAGCTAAATCTCAATTTTTAAATAAAATATTATAGATTTAGTAAAATAGTTGCGATCTATTTAGATTTTTTGGAGAATATTTTAAGTTGATTATTTGATCCTAATGAGGATAAATTCAGAATATCAAATGATTATCAACGAATTTGCTATTTTTCTTATTCTAATTTTTTTTTTTCATTTTCCTATCCACCCCGTTAAAATTTGTCATTCTTCCAAAATTTTCATCTTATAATTTCTCTATTATTCGGCCAATTGTCCAAATAACCCTCTAAATAAGGGAGTACAGTCCACAAGGCCAGTTTCAAATTATAAGATGGGCCGTTCTACATAGGCTCAAGCCCAAAGCTAAGCTCAAGCCCACTTTTATTTTACTAGCCGTGGGTTCAAGTTCTCGCACCAACAATTTTTTAGTGGTTGCATGCTCTCTCTAGAAAAAATGAACTTAACTTTTTTCTTAAATTTATCATCATGCAAAACATTATTAGTTGCTCTACTTTTCAAACATGTATTTTCATCTATCAAAGATTTATTTT
>JBBPDJ010000019.1:4148335-4204252 GCA_037974625.1 Cucumis cinereus | reverse complement strand
ACAATCAACACACATACAATTTCATTTCAAAGTATATATCAATAATAACATGCTTTCATTTTTCTTACTACCTCTCCCCCTTTTGGAATCAATCAGAAAATGACTATTAAGAAAATAATATAAATACGTGAAAGGTCTCCTTAAAAACATGGACATATAATTTTACGATTCTTTTCCTATCAATATGTCTTCTAAAAGAATATAACGAACAACGTTGTAAGTTCAAGAGGCATCATAAAGAATTAACCATGCTTAAACTAATTCAATTTAAGACTAATTTCACACATTTCTCCCCCCTTTCGAAATCAATTCAACACTCTCCCTTAATAAGAAACAAAAAGATAAGTACTCTCCCTAAAATTATTATTATTTTTTTTAAAAAAATGCATTATTTAATAGAAACAATTATGCAACGAATTCATAAAAAAAATATATTTTTCTCAAACTTCTTCCCCTTTGGAATCATCAACAAAAATAATGAGATATAAAATACATACAAAGTGTCTAATTCTCCCTCTATCAATATGCATTATATAACCGTATCAAGTAAGACATCAACTCAAGATGCATCACAATGAATAATACCAAGCTCAAGCCTATTTTTACAAAAAACTTTCTTTATTCAAAGGCTTGGTAAATATATCCACTAATTGATTATTAGAGCTCACAAACTCAAGAGTAATGTGACCATTTTGCACATGTTTAACTCGAGGGTAGAGATATCAAGCAAGAGTTTTTTTAAAAAATTATGTTTTACTTCAAGATAAGTACTCCCCCTAAAATGATAAACAATATGCATAAGAGGGGCATGCAAAAACAAATCAATATGTCGGAATCAATTTCATTCAAACATGAATTCATATACAAAAGTATATAACTCTCCTTAAAATCAAGCATTCTCCTTAAAATCAATATGTCGGAATCAATTTTAATTTATTTTGAGGATTTTGAGGATAATTGTAATTGTTCGCACGAGATTTTCTGAGAAACGTGTTTTGTGGAGTCGAACTTGTGTTTATGTGTTTGTTTGTGTTGATTCGATGCGATGTGGTTCGATCTTTACTACTTGATCTTCTGATTCTCTCTTGGTGGAATACACATGCTTGATGCTGATTGTTTTTAAGAATTATCTCTAAGCTTTGTGAAATCTAAATGTCTGAACTCTCACAAATGAAAAGAACTCTTCTATTTATAGAGTTTTCTAGTGCGCTTTATGGACTTGGTTGATCCATAAATTAGGCCCCATGGGTTCAACCATATAGATTTTGATCTTCTTCAACATTTGGGCTAAATTAAACCTATTTTTTACTCAATTAGACTTTAGTCCAAATAATAATATTTAATTTGACCAAATAATCAATTTGATCCAACATCATGATAAAAAAAACGTGGATTCATTGACATCTTTTAATTAATTTGAAATTTCATCATTAATTTAGTAAATAGCGTGATAATTTGTGATTAATCCAAATTTTTTCATCCAACCGTCATATATATGGAATTAGTTAATCTAAGCTATGGATATCTTCTTTTACATCTTTTATAGTTTATTGGTCAAAATAACATTTTGGTCCATGTACTTCAAAATTTGTTCAATTTTAGTCCTTGTACTTTTAGTAAATCTTAAATTTAGTTCCTCTAAATTAATTTTTATTGAAATTGATTAAATAATCGCAATAAATTTTCATGCAAAGAAATATATTATGCAAATATATTTTTAAAATTTATAGTAAAAAATGTTAATAAAAAAAATCTACGATAAACAATTAGTAAAGATTAAATTTAAGATTTATTAAAAAATAAAAACTAGAACAAAATATTTGAAAGTATGTCAATTAAAATTAAATAAAGTTTTAAAATATGAAAATCAAATAATATTTTAATCTAATTTATTTTATTACACAGCATCGTTATCCAAAATTTCCGAAGAAACACGTGGCGTAAGGGTCAAATTTTTAGAAAGAGGTGTTTGGGTTTTGGGTTATGAAAATTTCCCTATTTTTGGCAATTTCCCCATCATTTTTTTTTTCAATTTTCTGCCCTAATTTTCGTGCGTGTTTAGTCGGCTTGTTCCGAACAAAGTCGAAAACGAGGTTGAAGATGACTGCGCCGGAAACTGAACCGGAACTCCCTTCGTCTTCCCAACTGAAGGTATAATCTTCTCCTCCTTTCTCTTTAATGCCAGAACCCCACCTTCTCAACTCTTTCGGTCTTCCGTTTCTTGTGCCGTCTTGTTAGATTCTGAGGATACAAGTAGTTTAATTCAGTAGTGTTACTGTGTTTGGTTTATTTGAATTTTGATATCTTAGAAAATTGCAGTTCATAATTATTAGGAAGATAGACAATGCTCAATTTCTTACTCATTTTAAAAACGCTGCTATTCGGTATACATCTTAAATAGATTGTGATTCTTCTATAAATTTTGATTTTTTTTTTCTTTTTCACACTGCTGCGGGAGTAATTGGCAATACGTTGTTGAAGATATTAGTTTTGAATGTATTTCGGATTCATTGTTACTCTAGCTTCAAGTTGGAGTTCTCATTTTAGTTTTTGGTGTTGCTATGGCGAGGAAGTGGTGGATTGCTTGCTCAAAAGAGACATTGTTTTGCTCTCATCTACTAAAACCATTGCTCGAACTCGATCTTAGTGAGTTACTTAAGCTGAAGAATTGATGTAACCAACCCAAAGTAAGTTGGTATCTTTTCTTAAAAATGGCAAAAAGTGCCTGAATTTTTCCCCTCCTCTCTCCCCTAGACCAACGACCAGCTCTCTCTCCCAGATTGTCGAGTCGAAGTTGTAGAAGAAGGATCAGAGAAGCTCATGTATTTCATTCACACCTAACTTGGTCTCTATTCCACTTTCCATTCATCTGTTCGTCTTTTATTTCGACTTGGGGTCATAAGACTGGCTGAGTTTTGCAGTTTCTGTTCTTGATTTAAACTCCTGGCGTTAATAGACACCGTACATTGGAGCCTACCCAAGGGGCGGTGGTTTTGAAAGAGAAAAAAATTAGACGTAGTAGGTTGGCACTGGCGGGCAAGCATCATCTCTTGATCTGAGCACTTTGGTTCTCTCCATCACTTCTTCTGTTATCCTTTTCTAGACCATCAGTTCAGTATCAAAACTAAACTCAAACCAAAGGGATTACACCCTTGTCTAGAACCAGGTTGGAAAATCTCTCTTTTTAGAATAGATAAATTCAACAAGTGCTTGTTGATTAATCACAAAAGCTTGGAACTTCATGAATTTGGAGGAATGTGCAGAAACTTCTGATCGAAGATTGTGAATGTGTCTTCTTTAAGAAAAAGAAAAGGGGGTTGAAATCGACTATGTTTCAACTTTTGTTTTTTTTTTTTTTAAAAGAAAGAAAAATATTACATCTCTCTAGTTGTGCTTTTATGCAAATTACTCTTTGTTTTTCTCTTTATTAACGCTTCCCGCTTTCTTACTTATTAAATTGTTTCAGGTGAAGAAGAAAAAGCAGAAGACTGCTGCAGCTTCTAATTCAGGCGTAGATCTGAAGTCCATCATCCATAACCATGCATTGTTCTTTGATAAATTAGTGGAGCTTATCCCGGCAAGGTTCTATTTATCTAGTGATGAAAAAGGAAAACCGTGGTTTCAGGGCCTTAGCAAGAAAGAAAAGGCTATGGCTAAGAAGGAATCAAAGGAAAACCTTAAGAAAACACGAAGAGATCGTATGGACCCAGAAAAGTCTTCTAAATCAACTGTTGATTTGCTTAAAGAAAGCGTGGAAAATGAGAAGTTGAAAAGTAAAAATGACGGTGATGGAGATGATGTTAAGCCAATGGCATCTGGGTGGGACAGTGATGACCAGTCAGTCACATATGAAGAACTAAGACAACGCCTTCATCGAAAAATTGAAGAGTTCCGGGTGAATAGAAATACAGGATGTTCAAATAGGGAAAAGAAGAGAAATGAAAGAAACGAGAGAAGGGAAGCTATCCAGAAGAAACGCAAGAGAGAAAATGACTTCGACGAGAAGAAATCAGTCACCACGACCTCAAAAGTTGAAATGGAGAGGAATGTAGTTGAGGCCTCCAAAGAACTTGCGTTTGGTCATGTTAAACTAGGAACTGAAGAAGAGCAGGGTAAGAATAAGAAGAAAAAACTCTCCAAGTTGAAGGAACTTGGAAAGGCAAAAAAGTTGGAAGAAGCAAAGAAAGACCCCGAAAAGGGCGAGATAATATTGAAGAAGCATTCTTGGCAAGCAGCAACAAGTAGAGCTGCTGGGGTTAAAGTTCATGATGACCCTCAGCGTCTGATGAAGAGTTTGCGGAAGGAAAAGAAACAACAGCTGAAGAATGTTGAAAAATGGAAAGGCAGAGTTGAAACCACCCAGAAGATGAAAGCAGAAAGACAACAAAAGAGATCAGAAAACATAGCTCAGAAAATCCATGCCAAGAAGATGAAACGGATTGAAAAGAGAGAGAAAAAACTAATGCGCCCTGGCTTCGAAGGTCGCAAGGAAGGTTTCATTAATGAAAGCAGCGCATGAAGTGAAAAGAGAAGTGAGTGTAACCTTTGCAATTTCTGTCCCAGTTTTGAGGTTTGAATTTAAATTTTGTTGATCTATTCACATCCTTCATAACTACACTTCATATGTGTTTAGGGAAGTCGTTTTAACATCAAAATATGCCATTAAATTCCACAATTAAATCTGTTTTCTACCCTTATTTTGACTATAGTAAGCAATTTACCAATCGCCCGAGCGAGAAGAATTTAGTCCATAAAATATTCAAAATTCATAAGTTGATACAAACATTGAGATCAAATTAATGCAATCCTCTTGTTCAAGTTATTATTCTGTACGGATCAAAATGTTACAAATGCTTCATGTTGATAGTCCAACCTTATCCAATCCCCCATAATCTGATGCATTTAGCTCCAGATGTTATCGTCTTTAATGGCGTTTTGTATTTTATTAATTACCATTGCTGCTCTTCTCATTTAAAGTATTCAATACATTTGTCTTCTTGTAATGAAAATAGCAGTTCGTTCATTACAATACTAGTTTTGCTTACATACATTTGTTCAGTGGATGTCACATCAACCATTGGTCTAAAGACAATGGATTTGCCTGACTAAAGCATAGCAAAAATATGAAACCACACATCCTTGTTTCTATGTGAAAGATCCCAATGGCTTATTAAAAACATTCCTACATTGAAGGTTTTGAAAGAGATTGACAGACCCAGAAACTATGTTCTTACACAGAAAAACAAAACAAAAGATAAACAAACCCAACTGATATCATACACAACCATCCTTACTAAACCACCCTAGTTCCGGCGGTTCCTTTGGGAGGCTCACCGGGAGCCGCTGTTCCTCCACCCATGCCGTAGTCGGTGTCCCAATAACCAGGGCCATAGCGGCGGCTGAAGATTCCAGCGTGGAGCAAGAGCAGATACAGAAGCTGAGTGAAAGTCAAGATAATTATGAAAGCTTCCACCACTCTCAGCCTCCACCCTCTGTGGCCTCCTATGTTGATTTGCTTACACGCCAACCTGTGGATAGGGAAAAGTAACATAACCAATGATCTTGTTAGAGGGTATCACAGTCTAAAGAAAAGAAATATTTTATGGAGTTCATTGAAAATTACCCAAAAGCTAGAACAGTTACAGCCCAAGTGAGCAAGGAAGTTGAACCAGCACCGGCAAGGCTGTCGCTCCTCCATGCTCTGATATGGTAGAGTCCGGCCAGCTTTGATGCTATTCCAAGAACAGCCGTCAGCATTGCAAATGTCAAGAAAAACGGCGTCGCTCCATTGCCTCCCATACCTATGTATGGTCCAAAAACATTTCTTTTAGTTTCAAGATGGAGATCTAATAGCAGCAAATAAAACATAATCTCTAAGGTTCGCAGACCTATTCTTCACTGCCGAACTCAAAGACAAAATCCTTAGAACCGATTTGGGAAACTTAGCAATATTTCTTAATCTTAATATTGAAATCTAAATATGCCCTCAAAGCTACAGAATTACAGAACTTATAATATATGATTTAGTGATTTAATCAAGAAAAATTACCTTCTCCCAATTTAAAATGTCATATAATTATGTTGATCTTTGTAATTTTTCCTCTAGTTTTTGGTTTAAAAGGCCCAAGTATTTTTTTTTAAAAAAATAGTTTTATAAGAAAAAGAAAAAAATATTTTAAATGACAAAACAATCTCATATGTGAATGATGGAGATGGACATCTATTTATGCTATATTTAAAAACAGCCCTAAAATAGAAGTGGAATTTAATGTAAAAAGGCAAAAAAAAAAAAAAATGAATAGAGAAGTTACTAGGATGGTAGGTAGTGCCATTGATGAATCTGTTAAGACACCAACTAGCAAAACCCAAAAGAATCAAATACATAATCAAGTTAAGAAACAACAATGGAGCTGCCATGTTCCTTCCCATTGTTTGAGCCATCTTTTCTCTCTTAACCACAGCAAAACACCTTCAAAGATGATGATGATATTATCACAAATCCACAACCAAAAAAAAGCAGATAAGGCAACCGAAACCAAAGCGCTTTTAATACATTCCCTGTAACAACCAAAGTTTGTATTTAAATACACATATATAGTAAAACCAAGGTTAGTACATTACATACACGTGTGAACCAAATGTCTTGCATGCTTTCTCATAGGTACACGTGTTAGGACACTTGTCAACGACCTTCTCTTAATGAATCTCGAAGTTGATCAAACGGTGCACATTTCTGATCCAGTAAGGACTCAATCAAAAAGTGCTTTTGTTTTGTGTTTCTTTGATATGGCAACAGAACAAGGAATGAATGAATGTGAGAAAAGAATTATGTCTGTTTCTAGCTGCTACTTGTTACAATGGGAATAAGCATTATGCATGGACCTCAGAGTTTTAACCCAACAACAGAACTACTTATGTTTCTTCTAACTTGCTAGAAGGTTTGTGATTAAAATGATTTTCATTTTGGGAAAGTGTAATAAATATATTCATTAAGGTTTTTCAAGGATTAGAAACAAAATGCTAAATTTATGATTGGTCCTCGATATTTATCACATTTTCCAATTTCAACCATCAGCTAACCATGATGATATTGAATATTACAAATGCTATTAGTGGATACTTTATTTAGTTGGAAACAGATATATTCTCTTTAGGTCTTGCAGTCAGATTTGATTGGCAATAATATATATTCTTTTTACCAAATACTCCATATACATTATTTCATAACTGTTGGAACATCTCGACTAATTCTACGAAACAATTTATTTGATCCTACAAGATAGTCATTGAGAATTCAATTCATTCTTTCTACGTCCTTCAATTAAAATTAAGATTTTTATTGCTCGGTAATAGATTGAACTCATTCTCTCTATGTTCTTCCATTAAAAATAAGATTCTTATTGACCAATAAACCAATCTACGATGGTTTCTCTACCCTCTCTCGAATTTAAAAGCTTGATTCTTTTTGTAATATTGTGTTAATGTGACGGGTAAAACATCACGGATATTGTCATAAGTTGTCCATAAACATTTGTTGTATTAGTTAAATATATATAGAATAATCTTTGAGCTTCTGAATCACTCAAACTCTGTTTCTGTAAAAGAGCAGTCAGATATAAAAAGAAGAGGTATGATGCTTTTGAGTTTAGAATAAACATAGACAAGTTTGTTAAACAAGGCACAAGAAAGCTCATACAGATTTAGAAGTTGTGTTTTCGAAGCTGAGAAGGAGAACTCAGTGTCCCATTTTTCTCCATTTCACGCAGTCTTGCCCTTTCCATCTTCCTTTTGCGCCATTCCTCCAGAGCTGTGTCCTCACAAACCATTCACATTATATTAGATGATCTACGAGACGTTGGTTCGGGCGTAAGCAAGTCGATTCAACTTGGTTTTTTTTTGTTAGAATCAACATCAAACTAATAATTGGCTTAAGGGAAAATATAACCAACGTTGAAATGGAACTACAGAGCTGATTAAACTGGTTGAAGCCAACAAAAACATCCACCGAATGGAGGTTGGAAAAGCTATCAAGCTAAATATATAGATTTTTTTATTGGTTAGATCATTTTTAAAAGTGTTTATAGGTTTTAACCTCACTTTTGTGTCTTAATAGGTCTTTGACCAATTTGAAAATTCTTTAAAGACTAATTGGTAATTAATATAAATTTCAATTTTGCGTTGAGTAGATGCACAAAATTTCTAAAATCCAAAAAATTCAAGAGATTAAATTTGAAAATTAGAAGTTTCGGGATCCAGTTGGCAAAAATCTCAAAGTCTAGGGACCTGACGATAAACCAAACGAATTCAGTTGTTTTGTTTTACGGGTGGCATATAGGAGGGTGGGGCCGGGAGGGAGAAGATTTCAGAGCAGAAATATTGTACCTTTTAAACTAGAAGCATCATTGAGAGAACGGAAGTCTTTCAATCTTTTAGAAAGATCAATGGCAGCATTCTGCTTGGAGTCTTTGTCTTGTACATCTTCTGTTTCATAATATGCTTCCTCCTGAATTTCCCTTACCTGAAGAATTATGAAAATTTGAACTCCAATGCAAAAGAGAATTCCAAATGTGCATTGGTAACTAAGTTTAATTAGTATTTTTCAGTCGTTTCTTGTTTCTTTCTCACTTCCTTTTTCTCAAGAGGTTCAGCCAAAGTGAGCTTAACTCTATAGTCATTGACATTTGTATAGAGAGGTTCGGTCTCTCTCCCCGCATTTGAATGTACCCAAATAAAATAAAAAACATAAATAAATGAATAAAAAGTCTTAATCTCGAGAGGTTTGGTTTTTATTTTCTTGGAACTACCATGTTGAATTGACAATTTACTCGTGAAACTCAAGTCTTATGTTTTGATGGGTTATAGGATATGCTTGATGAAGTGCTTACCCTTTTAATCAGTTCCAAAGGTTGCATAGAAAGTCGAATCTCTTCAGCTTCCCTGATATATTTGAGTTGATCTGCAGTACCAATTTTCAGACATTATCTAAGTTAGCAATCTAATTGAGCCACAACCACCAGCAACGGCGAAAATTAGAGAGCACAATCAAAGTACAAGAGAAGACCAAATTCAGACCAAATTTGTTCACACAGCAAAGTTCAGATAATAAGTCACATTAGACAAAAAGTATCCCCTTTATGCTTAGTAATGTTTCAAATATCCAAATATTAATCTAGATAATGTCTGAAGCTCTACATAAATTCATTACTAGTTCAAGAGTGATAACAAACAATCAGGGCAAAAAGTTATGCTTGTTCTTTCCTTCAAGCTCTACTGGTGAGAGGAACAGGCAGAGCTGAAGAATTGTTTAAACTACTATGATTTTTTCCCCTCAAATTGTTGTCTTCCATTATTTGGTGACACTTTTACCCTCTATTATGAATATTTGCTGAAATTGTTGTCTTGCATTACTAGGTCAAGAGTGATCATAAACAATCGGGGCAAAATATTAAGGGGACAAAAAAACTTATAGAACTGTGTTATCGAAATGGGCTGAAGGTTGCAGGACCATTATTTATCCAAAGTATTGGCAAGCTCTAATAGAAACTTCCTAAAGAACAATACCGATCCAAATTATAAGCTAAGAGAACTACCAGACTTTTGAGCAAGTTTACTGACTACAGCCAGCTTTTAGATTCTCCAAGAATATATGACGAATGAAAATTGATCCAATTATACAGATAACAAAGTAGCTATGGGATCAAATAATGCCAAGTTATAAGGTTTGATGTGAAATGTCAAAACATAACAATGGCAAGCAAAGTTTGAAAGTTTAAGCTTTTGCACATGGCAAGATAATGGTCGACAGTGAGTCCAAACTTGTCCTTTTAAGAACCTCAATTGATTGCTTAAAGCATGAAAGGAGGGAATCCTATTTCAGTTCCAAACTTTTGTTTTGAAGGGGGGCCAAAGTTTTAGATCATTGTCTCCCTCTCACCTTTGAGTAAGGTTTCAATCAGTTTGGAAGCTTACAAGTAACTATGTTCCCCATTTTCTTTCTCTCTTCTTTTGTGAAAGGAGATATTAGGTGCTACCACAATCTTCTGAAGTTTCTACCTGTTATCTCAACTCAAGTAATGAAAGGTCATACAATAATAGGACCCTCGAAATTTGGAGAACACATAGATATAATGTTCCATTCCAATAACAGCCTATTTTATACAGAAGAAACGGGAGTAAAAATTGAAATTTTGATGTTATGATTGTGCTTTCCCAAATCAGTTCACCTTCACTCAACTCCTACAGGAAACCTCAGCCAGAAATTTTAATCCAAAACCCAAGATTTAAGAACAAAAAATTCTAGGTACAAATGACACTTGACAGAGTAGGGCTTTCCAGGAAAGCCAAACATGCAAATAACAGGGGTTGCGAACAAGTCTTGGACACCAAAGTTCTTTTTTCTTTCTTTTCATTCCCTGGGGAGTTTGTTCCATAAACACTTCCTTTTCATATAATCAAGGAAAGTTGTTTGTCGTTCCCAAATAACAGAGTTTTCCAGCAAATCTTATAAGCCAATTTTGGATGAATATAATCAAAACAACAAGTGCTGTTGCTAACAGAAAAGTTCAGGTGCTTATGATATTTGAGAGAGTCTGAACTTCCAGGATATCCAAAATTGCAATAATGAGATATCCAATCCATCTCAGATGCAGATCTTTAGCGATTTACAATGACAACTAGGGGAGATCAAACTTCACAGTGCTAATTTGATCACAACGGAGGAATGTAAATGTTGGGAACTTAGAAGAAGACAAGTTTCAATATCTTGTTCAAGTCCACAACTGCCATCATTTTTAGATTCTGACTAACTGGGTTCAAGGATTACAATTCAAGTCCTCAAAGATGCAATTTCTTGTTTCCTGGTGGTACATATATAACACCTTAATCCTCAACTTATCAATATCCAACAAGCAATATCCAGTTCAAACAACTACTTTGTCATCTAATGGAATAAAAACTCAAAGCCAAGGAAAAATCCCACCTAATCCATCAAATCCCTAACAAATATTTCGATTACTTCACAAGGAATTTACAAAAGAAATTGGGAAAAGTAAAGAGGAGAAGAGAAGACAAACCCAGTTTGTGATTTGTTGACAAGGGTCTGTTGCGGGAAGAAGCAGCAGATAAAAAACCCTGAAGCAGAAGAAAAGCAGCCACTAGGTTCAACAAGCACAAAACTATGGTGGCATTCCTAAACGATAATCTCAATCTCCATGACTGTTGGACCTCCATTTTGTTCTTCTACAGATACACTCAATGGGTATTCCCTTTGCTTTCTCAAATACCATTCAGCTGTTTACATCGAAGCCGCAGAAATTAGAAGCAACACCAGAGAAATCTTCAGGTGATGATGGCGATGATTTTGAAAATAATGAAGGAAATCCGTTTGTGGGTAATTGGGAAAAATGGAATGAGATTCGTATAGAAACTCCTCTCTCTGAAATTGGTAGTGAAGAAGATAGAAATTCTTCAACTCAGTTCAACCGCTCCTCTTCCCTGTTCTTCTCTTCAACTTTGTTTCCTTCTTATTCTTTTTATATATCAAGTAATGTCTCAATTACTTTGATTTTACCATGCCAACTACAACTACTATCAATCTTTTTCTTTAGTACATATTATTTGAAATTTGGAGGATTAAAACATAATTAAGCTTAACCATCCTATTATGAACTTTGACATTCGTGTCTATTTGTTTTAAAATATAATTAAGGTATTCAAATTTCTAATATTCTCGTCGAAAGTAGGATGTTCAAAAAGTCTGATAGTAGATTGGTTCAAAAAATTGATGACCGGAATAATCCAATCAACCTAACTCAACTTTTATAATTTTGGAATGAATTACTGACTTGTTTGAATTGATTTAGATTCAAGTAAAGGAAAATTTTGAACAACTCTAACTAACCCAACTCAAATAGGTTGAGTTCATTTATTAATCACGTTGTTTTAACGGGTAAAAAAACTTACAAAATTGGTCTAAAAAATGTTACAATCCTATCTATAAAATAGTTATCATCTATTTGAAAAATCTTTGAGGATTTCAATTCATGACGAATTTTAAATAAATTCCGTTATTTGTTACCGTATAAAAAAAATGATTATAAAATCTAAAATGACTTCAAATCTTGTTTTTAGTTTAGAACTTTTTTAACTAAAATGTTCGGATTTCATCAAATTTCAAAGTAAATAACATAATTGAACTCGTCATTTCCAATTTCAACTTCCAATTAATACATTCGTGGATTAATAAATTCTCAACTTTTTTTATTTTTTATTTTTCATTATCATTCAAACATAAAATTTTAAATACATTCATTTTTAAAAAATTCGTTAAAAAAAGAATGATTAATTTTAAATCATTTTTTAAATTTAAAATCACAATATTTAAAATCATTTATGCGGACTTGAATTCAAGTGGAGTTTTAGGGAAGATAATATATTATTTAGGGTATAGTTACGTTCCGTTAGTCCATAAAATATATTATTCCATTGTAAATTGGGAAGTGCATGGATTAGTTTTGGGTAAAAATGAGAAAGAAAATGTTTTCTTGGAACCCACAGAGTGTATTTCCCTTTTATCTGAAACGCAACCAATTGAACGGCTAACTGGGTGGCTCCCTTTGAGTTGATAATAGAGTGGCCGATGTTTCTTTAAGCGAACCACCTCATCCAAACTCCGGACGTTGGTCACGCCGGCGGCAGGTTTTTATTTGGGTTAGTCTTAAAATTACAGCAAGTAATCGTCTTGATATCTTTAATCACCCCTTTTGTTCGATGTGTGCTTCTTAATTTGATTTCAATTGCCTTAAAACTTTGAAATTTTTCATGGGTTTCTTCATTTTCACCTCTTTTTTTAAGTTGCTTTCAGTTCTCATTGTTTTTTTTCTCCTTCCAATCCATTCTTTCAATGTTTTGCAGCTGTGTTTTTTTAAACTGTTGGTGCTGGAAGAATATTTGGGACTACAAAAATGGCATTTGCAGGATTGAGATGCATTCGAACTCAACCATTGTTGTTTCACCCTGCTGCTTTGTTTTCAAGAAGGAAGAGAGTTTTGTATTTCTCTGTGAAAGCCTCACAATCCCAAACAGCTACTCAAGAAAAGCAAAGACCTATGGCCATTTCACCACATTTTGATAAACAGATTATTGATAAAATTTCTAAGGATTATGAAGCAATTATTGGTATTGAAACCCATGTCCAGCTCTCCACTCTCACCAAAGCCTTCTGTAGCTGCCCTTACATTTATGGTTCTTCACCAAACTCTAATATCTGCCCTATTTGCATGGGGCTGCCTGGTGCCTTGCCTGTTTTGAACTCAAAAGTGATTGAGTCTGCAGTGAAGCTGGGTCTTGCACTAAACTGCAGTTTATCTTTCAACTCAAAATTTGATAGGAAACAATACTTTTACCCAGACCTTCCTAAGGGATATCAAATATCTCAGTTTGATGTCCCAATTGCAAGTGGTGGTTATATAGATCTTGATCTTCCTATTGAGTATGGTGGGGGGCATAGACGGTTCGGTATCACCAGGGTTCACATGGAAGAGGACGCAGGGAAGCTGCTTCACTCTGAAAGTGGAAGCTACTCTCAGGAAATGACTTTGCATCCCTAATCTCACAGTTATACGATCTTAATCCCAAACAAATAGTTTAGCATATGGTCTTAGCAGACCTGCATTTTGATCAAGTTTATGGCCAGTTTCAATATATGAATTTTATTAATGTTGAACCTATTTTTCCTTGGCTGGAAGTTTGATTATTTTGAATTATTTTTTCAGGTTGACTTGAACAGGGCAGGAGTGCCCTTGCTTGAGATTGTTTCTGAACCTGACATGAGAACTGGGATTGAAGCTGCAGAGTATGCTGCAGAATTACAGAGGTTGGTTAGATATTTGGGTGTAAGTAATGGTAACATGCAAGAAGGTTCTCTACGGTGTGATGTGAATGTCTCGGTCCGTCCTATTGGGCAGTCACAATTTGGAACAAAGGTAGCTTAGTCCTCTTACAAGTATCGTTTCTCTGCAGTAATCTGTAATTGGAAAACACTTGGGGACCGTTTGGTCCACTAAGTGGAGTTAATATGCTGGAGTAAGGAAGTTTGTGTTTGTGGTGTTGAGTTGTAAGATGGATTGTCTCGATAAATGTGAAAAGTAGACAAAGATGGGAAGATGAAGTTATTCAATAAATGTGCAAACTTCAATAGTGTTTACTATTGAAGTTGAATTGTTTAACACCAACTTAAGAAGTTGGTAATCCTAACGGCCCCTTAAGTGTTTTATGATTTGGTATGTAGTCCCCGTTAGCATAACTTTGCAAGAATGTAGTTGAATCCTTGCAAATTTTATAAGCATGTTTGTGTTGGATGTCCTTGAAGGGACTCAATCAACATCTTTTTCTCTTTCATAAGTTTTAGTTGAATGGATGGTTGATGATCAATTGTTCTTAGCTTCTTTATAAATAGCATTATCAACAACTAATGATTAGCTACTTTGATTCAATTATTATAGCACCTACTAGCTGAACTTATGTTTGTGAAATTATGTATGCTTCTTTTCATTGATCTATTGATCAGGACGTCTTAAATTGATAGTAATTTGTTGAAGTTCGCTAGGAGGTGAGCAGTTGTAGGGAAGGAAGGACTGTTTGTAAAGAGGTAGACAAAATGTGAGGGTAAGAAAAATTTATTGGAGAGTAGGAGAAATATAAATGCAGGATCTTTGAATTTTCTATCAAGTCTTGTTCTTTCTTTTGACTAAGAACTAGTTAATGGCATTGTGTGGTCTCATTAAATATTTAGTCACACTCATTGATTTTCAGGTGGAGATAAAAAACTTGAACTCATTTTCATCGGTGAGCAGAGCAATTGATTTTGAAATTTCAAGACAAGTGCTTCTCCATAGCCAAGGCAAAAGTGATCAAATTGTACAGGAAACCAGACTCTGGGAAGAAGGCGCCCAGGTTTTTCTTAGGTTTACGTATGCTATCCATTTATCATCAGGCATAACTTATGATGGTTCTTTGTATTCTTGTTCACTCATGTGCTCACCTGTGTATTATTTCTTAGAAAACAATTACAATGAGGAAAAAGGAAGGACTTTCTGATTATCGATATTTTCCAGAGCCTGATCTTCCAGAAGTCATCCTCACAAAAGAATATGTTGATAATATTCGTGATTCTTTGCCCGAACTTCCAGAAATGAAGCGTAGAAGATATGAGAGTATGGGCCTGAGCATGCAGGATGTACTTGTCCTGGCAAATGACATTAGTGTGAGTTACTAAAGTTTATACACACTCAATAAGTTGGTTTTGGGTATTGCAATGTAACTATGTTGTAAAAGGGAATTGAAGGTAAGGATAAATATAACGTTTTTACAACACCAACCATTTTATTAAAACTTATTACACCTTGTAGAAATAAGGCAGAAGCAGAACAATACCTAACATAAATAAAGATTTCTGGCTTCAAAAGAAATCTTTAAAAAGGGAGCAAACTTCCACAGCAAATAGAGGCAAAAAAATACTTTTTAGTTTAATTAGAAGGCATGCCCCTACAATTTATCTTCTCTATTGGTTGTACTTTTGTGTTCTTGAGTTCTAAAAAATTATAAAGAAAACAAGCTAAAGTTCAAAGCACAATTCTTCTAAGCTGTGTGACATTGTAGGTAGCTGAGTTTTTTGATGCAACTATCGCAAGAGGAGCCGAAGTAAAGCTGGCTGCTAATTGGATAATGGGTGATATTGCTGCCTACATGAAAAATGAGAAGTTGACTATAAACGACATAATGCTCACTCCTCAAGAGCTTGCTGAATTGATCGCTTCAATAAAAGGCGGTACTATTAGTGGAAAGATTGGGAAAGAGGCAAGTTTTTCTTCTTGCATATGGATTCTTCAAAATGTTCTTCATACTGTTACGGGCATACTTAATTTGATGAGTGATTCTAATCTAAATGTTAACATCTTTTCCTTCTAAAGATGACAGATTTCATCCGCGGTCTTATTGATGCATTTTCTTTTCATATGCTGTATAGATTCTTTTCGAGTTGCTAGCTAAAGGTGGAACCGTGAAGGGGCTGATTAAAGAAAAGGATTTGGTTCAGGCAAGTTGTTTATTATCAAAAGTCGATTGTCAATTGTTTTCCCTTGGCTCAAATTATCTTTGATGTTAAATGTTGATGTTGGCTTATTGAGTGGCTAAATTGATTGCTTTTTGGACTTGTAACTGTGTCTGACTAGAGAACACTTCCACTCAAGAATAATTCATATTGTGTAGTATTGTTTAATGGACTACTTCAGCTCAGTTTACCTCAAACGATAACTACCATAGTACCTCAGCAAGGGTTATATAGTTCAATGGACAAGAGCCTCAAAGAAATTTACTCTGATGCAAGTTGGAGCTTTTTTACAGGCAGATCTATTCATTCTAGATGTTGTAGTGGGGTTGGGGGAAGCTAGAATAGCTTAGACTAATTGTTAAAAGGAATGAAGCCAATGGATAGCTGTTTTATAGTTTACTTAATAATGACAATAGGAGTATTCGCAAAGCTCATTGATTCTGGCTGTTTCGTAATGGCAGATTGCAGATCCTGCTGAGATAGAAAAAATGGTGGAAAAAGTATTGGCAGAGAATCCGAAGCAGCTCGAGCAATATCGTGGGGGCAAAACCAAGTTGCAAGGCTTTTTTGCAGGCCAGGTGAAGGCGAAGTCCAGTCTAAACTTGATTTATCACCCTTGCAAATCTGCCCTGGCTGATTTTCGTTCTTCCTCCGTCACGCTTATCGAAACAATGATCTACTTTTGCAGGTAATGAAAGCATCCAAAGGTAAAGCAAATCCAGGGCTTCTAAACAAGATCCTCCTGGAGAAACTGAATGCGAAAAGCTGATGATTTTGTTCAATGGGTACGTATAGTTTGTTGAGATGTGGGTTGCTCGAGACGACGATGACTGTAAAATATTGGAGCAGATTTTGATCTTGTTCTTCCCTTCAAACTCCTTCTGCACAAAAATGGTGAGGAATAGGTAGAGCTGCAGAATTGCTTAAAGTATTATGATTGTGTGCTGAAATTGTTGTATTGCCATTATTTGGTGACACTTTCACCCTCTATTTTCACTCCCATCTACTTGGCTAAAGTAAGCTAGAGAAGGTAGAAGTATAGTTGTAGGACAAACTACATTTTTGATCCTTGTACTATGGAATTGGTTTCTAATAAGTGCCTGTCGGATTGTAAAATGTGCTGAAATGAGCTCTTCAGTCACACTTCCCACCAGCTATTTTAACATGAGAGTGATTGATATCATAAACATGCTCTTTCTCTCTTTATCAATCTTTTAATGAATATGAATATTATTTTGTAAAAAAAAAAAAAAACATTTCACTTGTTAGTTTGTATCAATTTTTGATCCAAAACTTTCACTTAACCTTAAATAGCGTTGCAAAGGGAGAGTTTAGGACAAGTAGCGAAACTGTTGTTTTTCCTTTTAACATGACAACTGTGTGGATGGGGAATCAAACCTCCGACCCTTAGGGGAGCTGTTGTTTTTCATTTTAACATGACAATTGTGTGGATGGAGAATCAAACTTTTAATCTCTAAAAAGAAAGGTCATGTCAAGTACTATGGAGCTTAGTACTATGGAGCAGTGGAGTTCTTAGCACGAAGTGTTGCAAATTTATTTAATTTAGAATTATGAACTCTATGTTTGGGTTTATAATAATTTTTTTAAAGAAAAACAACATTAAAGAGTTTATGAATTTAGATAAATTAATCAAATTGAGAATAAATTTTAATACTCCATTTTAGGTTATTGAGTGATAAAGTAGGGTGAAATTATTTTCTATATATATAGAGAAAAAAAAAAAGAGTTTTATTTAATTAATTAATGTCTCCCCAGTTGGTTGCAATTTTAGTGACCCTAGAAATTTCATTGAAAAAGTTTCCAACATTTTGGATCCAATTTCCAATGTCATTATTTTTTGTCACATTTAAAGTGGCCATTCATAATATAAGGTTTTCCTTTTATTTCCATTAAATTTCACCACTTTTTTATTTTTCTTAAAATCTTTTGGAAATAAGAAATATAATTTTAAAATATTTTAGACTACAATGATGATCACCACATTTAAAAACTAATTTCTTGAATTTTCTATAAAAAAAAAAAAAATCCAAATTTTGGATTATTTTAAACCAATAATGATTGAAAAAAATTGTAAAATCTCTTCTGAAAAAATGGGTGGAATCAATTACCTAAAGTCTTTTACCGCTAGCTTATATCCAAAATACACGATAGCACACTGTTTAGTTGTTCTAAGTTCAGTTAAAATTTAAAATCTTTACTGTTTTAGCTTATTTTGAGGCACTCGTATACTCTTTTAACACTTGAAAAAAATAACAAAATTACTCTACAAACATAAATAATGATATATCAATGAGGAAAACCAACCAAAAACTTGGCAACAACAATAACTTGAAAGCCACAAACTTCTGATATCACCAGCAAATTGCAACAAACTCAACTCCATTGATATCAAATCAAAGTGTTTTCTCTTATGTACAGTATGAGAAAGCATCCACCCAAAGTATACACTTTTGTATGGTAAACACTCTATAATAAGAGATTTTAAGGGCTAAAATGATATGGCCTGTAAAACCCAAAAGCAAAAAAGAAAGAAAAAAACTAAGGCCAGCAAGAACAGAACCAGCTGCTTTTGAAACACTTCAAAATCCCAAAAGACCAAAAAATAAAGCCAACACAAAAGCACAAAAGTAGATGTAAATGTAAATCTTTTCAACAGCAACCCATTTCTCATATTCTTCTCTACTTCAGTTGTGTAGTCAAACTGTGCATTGTATTTCAGGTTTGGGTAGATCTAGGATGTACTCAAGACAGACAGTAGTGTTTTTCAGATAGGTTTGCTCCTTTGTTTCATTTTGTTGTCTTGTGATCTTGGTGCTGCAATGAAGCTAGCTAAGTTAAGGAAACATGTGAACTGAGGACAAAATAGGAAGCTGAGTACAAGAAGAACTTATCAACTACCTAGTCCGTTGGCTTCGGATGTCCTCATGATACGAAGTCTTCGAACAGAGCTTACAAACATCCTAATCGATGAAAATCATGAACTTAATGTAAGAAATGACATATAAGAGCAAAGGTGAATTAAAAATACGGTACAAATGTTTAGCTTCAACCCATCCATCGATCTCCTTTACATTTCGGTCGATGGAATTGGAGATGATCTAAACCTTTTTTCCATTTGAAAACATAGCAAGACTTAAGAAATGAGAGCCAGTAGTGCATTGATCTAGTCAAACAAGATCAGATATGTATATAGATCCTCTCAAATCTCGAACTCTTTAGTAACTCGTCTTCCTCAATAGGACTAAATTGCATCTCGTGAATCACAAGGGAATTTAATATGCCAAGTGGCTCAAATATTTTTCATCAAACTTGTTCAGCTTTAGCTTCTTTATTAAAAAAGTTTGCAAGATTTTAGACCGGAGAATCGAGATTCAGAACCGATATAGCCAAACATAATCAGACAACCAGATGCGGAATCTATCTTCTTTTGTCCACAAAATTCAATCATCCATATTTGGTCTTCTATTATACTAAAACATAGAGATTAGATCTAAACTAACAAGTAAAGCAACATACCCCCAAGGGACATCCCCAACCAACATCCAATCTCCCTCTCTATCTTCATATGTGAGTACAAACTCAGAGGATCCATCCAAAAGCTTAGACTGCTTCTTTGATTGTTCTTTGTCTCCGCTTTGCCCTGAGAAACACCATAACAACAAAAGTAAATCAAAAGGGAAAAAATGAAGATTTTTTTTGTCCCAATTTGTTAATGAACTGTTGAAGCTGAAATTCCAAACTTAGACAAAAACTAACCATTGGGAATGGAGGCTCGAGCAGACCTGAAAAACATGTCCTCCAGCATCAGGGCCAAGGTCTCATAGCAAGAATGGGCATTGAGATCCACTTTCCTCCCTATCACAACCCCATCCACATTCACTTTGACAAATCCCAAGTGCCCTTTTGCATCAACATCACATGTTTTGTTCTTCAAAATGACCTTGGACTGATCTTTCTTCTCCTCACAACCAACATCCTCTTCCTCAGCCCTAGCTGTCTTAGCTTGGTTAACCAAGCTGTTCATCCTATATGTTCTAATAGGTGGCCATCCCACAACCTGACTGCTTCACAGATTTACAACAAAGTCATCAGAAAACTCCCATAAACGAAAAAAGACATAACAAATCCAGAGAAAAAAAAAAGAGTCAAAACATTATCAAGTTTTACAACAAAATGCAAAATAACGTATAGCTTTAAAAGCAAACAAAAGGGGGTAATCAGACTAACTTAAGAGCAGTTGGGGATCCTCCTTCATTAGGAGCAGAGTCAGCAGCTCGTTTAGTCCCAGAAACAGAAACAGAACAAGTACCCTCTCTCCCATGGAAACGAGAAGAGGAAGAAGAAGAAGAAGAAGTAGAAGAAGAGCCACAATGAACAGGGAAATCCTGAGCAGTCAAAATCCGACCTCGCTCACCCCAAGTACCACCGGTAACCTTGCCACCACCGCCGCCAAGGGCTAAACCAAGGCCCAATTCGAGGTCAGAGGAGGCAGGAGAGGGAGCTGAGTGAATCGGAATGTTACCCACAAAATCTTTCTGAAGAATGTCCATTGTGGAGGCATTAGAGTCGTTAATGGCGGACCCAGAAACAGACCCACCAAGGGGAGAAGGGCGGAAAAGGCCCAAAGTAGATTCCATGGAGAAAAATGGTGATTAGAAAAGAAGGGAAGGTATAGAGAGTGTGAAATGGGAATGGAAGAGAAGGGGATTAAGAGGGTGTTGAAGAAGAAAGGGAAGTGTTTACGCCATGGAAATGAAGCAGAGAGAAAGAAGGGAAGTGATGGGGTCAGGATGTCTGGTGGTGCGCATACCACTCATACCAGTAATCCATGCTTCCTCTTTTTTCCCGACAACAATCATATTCCTTTAATCTAATAAACATATTAATTAATTAATGGAAAGAAAAAATTAAACTTTATATTTATATTGTAATAATTTTAATTTAAGTTTCTTTTTCTACTTTCATTTTGTAATTTGTAAATTAATAATGTGATATCTATTCTTTTCTAAAATAAATAAATAATGTGATATAATTAAATTTTTATTGTAATATATAGCAATATAAATATTTCGATTGGTAGTATATGTATTTACCACAATTATACAATTGTCTAAATTTTCCTATTTTTTACATTAATAGTCCAATGTACTGTTAATTTACGCAAAGTTCTGTCAAATTTACTTTTTCAAACGTTTAGGGTATATATATATGTACATACATGCATACATATACACAAAAGATGCGTCAGAAGTTTATCACTGTTATAAATTTTCTAAAACGACTCTCTTTTCAAAACTCACACGAGTAAGAAAAGTTTATCCAAAAAATCAAAAGTTATTCTCTCGTAAATGAAAGCAGGAAGCAGCAAGAAGCTTCAAAGGCAAAAAAAAGAAAAAGAGAGATATATTTTATATATACAACATAATATCTTCGATATGCATTTGAATTTTCTAGAAATAAACTATAATATATTTGTTAGTGCATGAACAAGACAATATGTTTATTATATTGTCTTATATACTCAACAATATATGTGATGTATATTTACATTTTCAATATATTTGTAAACACGCCAAAAAATTAAATTATGATATGTACATTCTATATTTTTCATTATATAATTGCTAGTATATTTTTTTATTAATTTAATTAAATCAAATTTAATTAAATAGAATTAAACTAAAGTATTAATTAATTTTTTTAATTAATTAATTATTAAACTAAATATTTAATTTAATCCAGATTTGAATCATACTCATTTATAAATTTCTTTCATAACCTATAGTTTTAATGTATATCACACGCTTAAATTTTAATCTATGGTTTTAATATGAATCTATTTCACATTAAATTAATATTTGAACTCATTTAATATTTTATTCTCATATAAATTTATTTCGGATCACATCCAAAATAAAATTTATATTATAAAGTTTAATTAAAATATAAACTTTATATTATAATGTGTTACCATACATTATATTAATTCTCTAAGTAACTTTGAACATTTCAAATTACATTCCATATATATTAACCTTAATATGTTTTACAAGCTAGAAATGGGTCCTAATGAACCTACAGATCAAAAGTTACGATGATATGAGATTAATTGACTAAACTCATTAACCACATTAATCAATATTCGTTAACTGTGTGTACACTCCACTAAAGGCTCACAACTGAACTCTTCTCACTGTAGATATATTTATGTGCCAACGGATATAGACCGATAAGAGCAAATTAATCTTTCACAAGTGTCTGTAACACCAGCTAGGCGAATTTTCGTTTTACCCTTAGGTTACTTCTTAGCCCTTAAATACCGATGCTCTTTTAATGAACAACCTCTTAATGGTTCAACCAATAAACAGAAATCTCTCTCATGCCATAGAGAGGGTAGGACCCTTTGTTCAAGTTCCGGAGACACTATTTAAGGGAACACTCATTTACTTACCCTAAAGTCAGAAATAAGTGATTTTCATCTTGTGTGATTATATTTCTAGCTCTCCCATCAGTCTTGTCTCCAAAATGGTAGGCTTATTGAGTCGACAATCTAGTCACTCTCACCCGTATAAATCAAATGACAATCCATCGCGAATATGAGTTCATAATACACTCAGGATTAAGAGTAAGTTGCCTAGATCATTCTATTGAAATAAAAACCTAACTAGTCAACAAAGTTACATCTAGTGGTTACTATTTCGTGGTCTAGTCTTATGCAAACTTATTGCATAGGATACCTTCACTTGCGTGTCACATACATGAACGCGTTGGATCATTGTGTTTGTATCAAATACAAAGTAAGGCGTATCCTTAGTGTTACGTACCAGGATAAGGTACCTAACATAAATCCCTATACTATAAACCCTTTAAGTTGTATCTCGAACATTGATCTCTGTAAGTCTCTACATACAGTTCAAGACTCATAAAACAGCTTAGAATGTTAGTTTATTAGATTTAGGTTATTAAGACAAAACTAATAAAATAATCAACAAAACTTATTGAAATTACAATAATAACACTTTATTAATAACAACCAATGAATTACATTTACCATCTACGAGTTTTATGACATAAAACACAATATTTTACTCATATTCAACTTACGTTGTCGTACTCTTCCTCCCTATATACGAGTCATAATACGATGAATAATACACTCATATCGTACCAAAATATTATTTGAAATCAATCTATCAGGAACAAAAATAATCTAACTTCATCTATTGACAAAAGACTCAGGTAAGACACATCGCATAGACTGATAGGCCTATGATCGAATAGTTCCATTGGATGTTTGAGCTTTGGTATCAGAAGAATACTATATAATGTGAGTGAGTATACAATATAATGCATTAAATGGCCCTTGACGAAGCACCTGATGCCAAGCTTCCAGCATTCTGCCCTTCAAAATGTCATATTACTGTTCATAAGAACACTCATCCGACCATCTTTGATTGGTTTTGAAATAGTTAACAAAAGAAAAGAAAATAGATAAAAAAAAAATTAGTATTTATAAACTCAATTCTAAAAGACCAAATGATTATCCCGACGTTAAAACAACTTTTTGATTCACAATTTTTAACTGTTATTAGTTGGATCAAGTTTTAAAACTGTCTGTGAATCTTGCTATACGACCAAAAAGTTGTAAACTTTTTTTCAACGTAAGTCGGTAAGGGTAAGGGTATACAAAACACATCTTTTTTTACCAAAATATCACATGTTTCAATTTTATAAAAAGAAAAAAGAAAAATTAAGACCTAATAATAATAGAATATAAAATAGCACTATCTTCAAAGTCGCACATTCTATTATCGCAATCAGAAGTTCTCATATGTATAAACAGAAAATGATTAATAAATTTCTATTTAAAAAAAACATTTTTATCACAAAAGAATTGAGAATAGCAAATTCTCGAAATATGAAAGTCCAAAACATCGAAAACTTAGAAAAAGTGAAGCATGTAATAAGATTGGTGTGGGTTCTTACATTGTAATCCTTTTATCTAATAATTAAGTTTTGTGTATTATTAGGTGTAATTGGAATTAATTTTGTCTTCTTTTTTTACTAATTAATATGATGGTAAATCATTTCATTTATAACCTTTTCATGACATATAATCTCTATAATCTTAATTATATCTCTTTTTTTTTAAAAAAAAAAAAAGTATTTTCTTTTCTTTTTTTTTTTTAAAAATAATAATATTTTTTACCTTCATCCTTGATCACATCATCATACATATATCAAGACTATAAAACATCATAACACATTAAAATTCTTAATTTTAACGAAAAATAAAACTGTTGACATTTATCCATATATATCACTAAAACGATAGATGTTTATTTGAGTCTATTACATATAGAAAGTAAAAATTAGTTACATTTATAAATAAGTTAGTTCATTTTGTTATATATGAAAATATTCACAATTTTAATACAAATGAATATATAATACAAAGTTATCTCATACTTTTCTTGACACACATCCATATTGTAATTAATTAATCTTAATTTTAGTAATAATTTAGCATTATTATAAAGCTTTTAAAAAAAGGTATTAGTCCTTAATATACATAATAATTAAGGTATTAAAAAAAAGATGTAATCTTTTTAAGAGTAAAAAGCATATTTTATATTCTTGGTACTTTATTCATATTTGCTTTATACCTTTATGCTGCCTACTATTTTCAAGACAAAATGGTTCAAAACCCCTATTTTAATAATTATAATAAATATTAAAGTTTAAAAATAATAATATTAATTAATACCTTTTTAAAAGAAAATTAAAATAAAAGTTGGATTACAAAACAATTTCCTACTTTTTGGTTTCAAATCTATTTTTTAACATTTTTTTAATGGGACAGCTGTTATTGTAAATTAGAATCGTTAATTAATTTAAATAATGTTGTCATTTAATAAAGAAAAGAATCATTGTTCTAAAATAAATTATCCATAAAGTTAATAAAAATATATTTAAAACGATAATTAAGAATCGAAACGAGTATAGTTCAATTGATATAATGTTTGTTACTCAAAAAATTAAATAAATAAACGAATATGATGTTTGTATAATTAATTTTAAAGTTAAAGGTTCGATTATCTTACCTTACATATTAATTCGATACCTTTAAATAAGCGATGGCTAAAAAATATAACTCAACGGTCAAAACTTTATGAGACGTTTGAGACAAGCATTTTCTAAGTCGGTAATAATCACTTCTTGCTATTATTATAGTAAATACTATTTTGTACTTTTCAATTAGTTACTGTTAACACTATTTCAAAATCTCTCATTTGATGCAGTTGTTACTATTTTACATTCATCACTTTTTATTCTTTCATATCGTGTTTACTATTTCATCCTCAAACTAAAATAGTTTACATCTCACACACATAGTATTACAATCCAAACTAAAATATTTTATATCCAAAACACGAACTATTCTAACCTAGGATTACAATAACCAACTTCTTGCACGAAACACGTCCTTAGTAATTTCTAGGAAATAAATGAGTATAATAGAGTTAAAGTTTATAGAATAAATTTTAGAGAAAAGAAATATATTTGTACTTGTTAAATTGCAAATTTAGTTTTTAGAATTGCGAAGCTACATGTTCGAACTTTCATTTGTATTTTAAAAATATTTAGTAGATCCTTAAACATTTAATTGAAAATATAAAATTTAATTATAAGAAAATGTGAAAAATACAAATTAAAAATGTTGATATCAAAAATCTAGACTAAGTTGCGATGATAAATTTGAAGAATTGATTAAATTAAATATGAAAATTAGAGAATTTAATTTGGAAGAAATAGAGTTAGTAAATGAAGAGAAAGGAGGGGACAGGTGGGGGCCAATCACGTGGCAGAGTGGGTCCATGGGAGGCCACGTCAGCCGACAATATTGACATGTAGACCGGGGGACGTTTGACCTTTAATTTCAAACAAAAAAAAAATAAACCGGACATAAACACTACACCACGTTTTTCTCTTTGATTTGACACTTTTGGTAAAAAGAAATTCCTGTCCTTTGTTTTTCATTTTCTTAAAAAAAAAAATTAAAAAAGAAAAGTCTCCTTCAATTAAATAATTATTTTATTTATAAATAAATAAAAAATTATCAAAGATAAAAAAATTTATAAAATATTTACACTTCATAACAAATAAATTGTAATTGATTTTTGTTTTTATTGATTTTTCTATAAGGTGTAAATAGTTTATTTTTTTCTATATAGTTTTTTTATTAATAATGTTTTTTAAGGAAAAAAAACTTATTATAAGGTAAATTTGAAAACTAAATCCTAGTTTAAAAATACTATTTTGGTTGATATGTTTTGAAATTTGTTCAATTTAGTTTTTATATCTTTAATTACAATCTCTACTACGTTTATTAAATCTTAAACTGAGTCTCCAATGCTAGATTATTATTAACTTTTTAATTTTTTTTTTGTTATTTATAGCATTTTTATTACTAATTTTGAAAACATATTCACATATTTTATTTCTTAATAGAAAATTATTATTATTATTTATCTACTTTTGATAAAAATAATTTTTAAAACACCGATTAAAGATTTATTAAAAATACAAAACTAAAGTTGGACAATCACATAAGAATAATTATAAATTACTACCAATTGTATAATTTAAATCACCTTAGATAATTACAGTATAAATTGACACGTTAACTGACTTAACAACGATGCTACCACTAATTTTATGTTAAGACATATTTAAAAAATTATTTGACAAAAAGTAAGAGGCTAAAAGAATTAAAAAAAAATTAAAATTTTATAAAACTATAAGACAAAATTAAAAGTTTTAGTATGTACAATACATTTTATAAAATTTAAATATCCACTGAAAACAACTTAAAATTATAGATTAAACTTTTTATTTAACTAAAAATAAGTTTCCAATGTTGAGTTCATACAAATAAATTTTACGATTGATTTTACATTTATGCACGTAGTCGAGGAGATTATAATAACCACTCTACTGCTTTATTCCTAACTTAACGAATAATAAGTAATTTTTCAGTTAAAAATATATATACATAAAAATCAAAGTTGGAACCATCGATGTTTGAGATAACAATGAATTACTACAAAACGATATCCATTTCAACCAAGTATCCGAGACTAATTCAAACGAACCTATATCGATAGATATTTTAAATTAATTAAAATTTAATATAAACTAGTCATTATATTATTTATAATTTCTAAAATTGGGTACACCGACAAAGCATGGATATGGGGAAAGTAAATTTTGGAGTATTTTTCACTTTCATTATTACAAATATTTGAGAGACAATTTTGAAGTGTCGTAATTTAATGGAAATCAAACTAGATTCACCTTTTTACCTATTATCCTACTAATTAACATAAGCATGCAACGTTAAAATCAACTTTGACAAAATAAATAAATTATTAGTTTTTATTTAGAGAAAAAAAAATTAATTCATAATTTCTTACCTTTATATATACTTTGACATGATTTTTATAATTTATTTTATCAATTTAAACTCGAAACTTAAATATGCGACGGTGCAATTATATCAATATCTTTTTGTTCCATCAATTGTTTTTTTTAAGTTTAAACTAAATTTGATGTACTCCAAGTTTATTTTCTAGGGTTTCTAAAAAATAATAATAATAAAATAAAAACTACTTATGACGTCGATGTTATAATGTAAAAGTGACTATATTTATGATTGATAGATTGAAATTAAAATAATGTAGATATTAATGTAAATTGAGACGTCGAGTTTATTATTACGGTTTTAGTACGATGTGATTGAGTTTTATAAAATTCAAAACAAAAGATTAACTAGTTGATTAAATTATGGATAATGACATTTTCAGATATAACAAAATGAACTAAAATATTATAAAATATAACAAGATTTCATATTCTATCAATCTATCAATGTCTACCATTGATAGATTTTGAAATTTTGTTATATTTTACAAACATTTTCGATAGTTTTATCATTTACAATAATTTTACTCGTAAAAATACTATTCTCTTTCTATGCCACTAATTATAATAAAATTTATTTATAAAAAATGGACTAAGAAATGGTCTTCCTTTTGTGTGTGTGTCCATTGTTTAGAGGCTACTAATTTGCAATAATATCATATCATAATTTGAAAATATATTTATTAAATTAAAAACAGCATATAAATGTAACAAAATATGTAATTCATGAAAGGGTGTATCAAACTTGTCCCAATTTGATGTATCAAAGTAGGTGAGTGGTTATATCAAATACCTTAGTGCAATATAATGTACAAATCACTATATTTAATATCATGAGAATGACATATTATATGTAAATAATATTTCCCAAAATATTTATTAAAATTAAAAACAACGTATCATATAAATGTACCAACAAATATTTGAAGATTAATTAAATAATTTAAATATTCGTGAGTTTAGCTCAACGGTAATTGATATGATTCTCTGTTTTAGAGATCGATAGTTCGATCTCCATCTTTTATTATATTAAAATACTCGAGCATTTGAAGATAAATATTTTAAGCTATATGAATGTTACGTATAGGTATGGATTTTAAAAAAAATATGATATAATATCTTTATATATATATATATATAATGGATTTTTTTCTTCAATACGTGAAAAAAGGAATTGAAATCATATTTGGTTGTCTTGTCCCACAAAATTTGAGAGACAACCCTATTTTGTTGCATAATTTCCTCGTACCTAGGTCCATGTCCTAAGTCTTGTGGGGGCACATCTACAAAATATGTCATCCTCCATGCAGGGGTCCTTGGTCTTGTTGACCTAAAAAATTGTTTTGTAGGGCTCAAGTAGAATAATATTTTTATATACTTATATATTATTATTGACTAAGATACTATTTTTGTATCTTTATTTGATTTCATTTTATTATAGATTCTATGAATTCTTTTAATAAATAATGGCAAAAACAGTGTCGAATAAAAAGATTTGACAAAAAGAGAGATGTTGAAATCGTGGACATGGTTTGTGATTTTCACCCAAATGGCGTCACGTCTCACCCGTACTGCCACATTAGATGAAGGGAAACGTAGATCATCTAATATATAACCAATTATATTTTAAAGAAATCATTGACTCGGTAGTTTTTTGCTATCAATATGTTGATTGCTCCATCTTACGTCTTGAGTTCAATTCTCCATATATATATTTGCAATTTAATGATTTTCTTAAAAAGAGAAATTCAACTTAAAGTTAAGTTTTCTTGCAAGTTAACGTTTTTTTTTTCTCTAAATTGTCCTTTTTTGTTTTAATTTCAAAGTTTAAATTCTATGTTTTTAAATGTTAACAATAGTTTTATTTAATAATTTAAAATTGTAAATGTTGCTCATGGAGTAATTTGTTTTTTTTATGTTTATAAAACATTAAAACATGCCGCAAAAAATGAAAAAAACTAGCACATGCGAGAATTTGAACCTAATAAGTGGTGCACTCATTTGAGAAGTTCAAGGATATTTTTAAGACTTTTAAAGCTTCAAGGACATATAAAGTTGACGAGCATTTTTTATAACTTGACCTTTAAAATATTTTCTGATAAATCATCTTAAATAAAGCGTTTGAATTCTTTTCTAGCTACGTACTTTAAGCCCAAAAAAAAAATGTTTAATTAAACATTTTTTTTTTACAATTGGCAATGTCATATGAGTTCAATAGTGGTTTGGTTTTATGTTTTAATATTTGTCAACTATACATTTCAAATCGGAGAATGTTAAGGTTAACTTGACAATATTGACATGTGTTCTTATCGTTTGCTATTAAAACTTCTCTCGAATGAACTTTTACGCTTAATATAATACAAAATGATGTCTTTCCGCCAACTTTTTACAAATTTGAAAGAACCAAACATCTCTTTTTATCTAATTTCTCCTCTAAAAGCCCAAACTATAACTTTGACATTTATAAATTTAATAATGTTAAATATGTATAAAAACAAAATTCAAAGTTTATTAGAATTTTAAAAATCCATGACTAGGATGTAAAAAGCTTTCAAATTTAGATGCACCAACAAAAGTAATTAAATTATTTATTTTTATCATTGAAGAATAATAAGCTTTTAATACACAATTAAACCACAAAATAACATATAGAATAATAATAATAATTCAAGAGATAATGAGACATATTAACAAATGAGGGTTCTATTAAGAATAAACAAAAGAATATTTCACAAATCAATCCAATTACATTTATAGATATTGAAGTAAAAATTTCCTTTCCCTTTTGTTTCAGATTTAAAGAATTTTTTTTTATATAAAAAAAAAAAATTATTAGAAATTTAAGGATTAAAAAAAAGGAAAAAAAAAGGAAAAATCCAAAACAAATATAGAGAAAGAATGACGTATAGTAGATTGACATGACTGACATTGGCTGGCTGTCTCTCTATATTGTTTTTCCTCTTATCCTGTTAGGGTCAAACTTGTCTTTTAAGAAATCAAAACGGTTTGGTTTGGTTTGGTTTGGTTTAGTTCTGTCCGGTTCTGTGGGTCCAACCTGACCAGAAATATTTGTCTTCTTCGCGTTTTTAGATTGAACTCACTTGGTCGGCCGATGGGCTCCGAACGACACGACCGCTGGCGGATTTCTTCGCTGCCTTTGGCGATCCACCGCAGACGATGGAGCATTCGCACCCGCAAATGTTGCTGAAACAGGAAAATAAACCGCCGCCGTCACTGTGACGGCGGTTGTGTTGTTGGGTTTCACTAGATGGAAAGCTAGATAACTCGCCGCGATCATAAACAGGCGGAAGCTCCGTCCGCCACCGCTCCAGCTTTGACTGTAAACCCTCGACGCTGTCGTTCAGACTCAACCCACCAACGATCGAGCTTTCATTGCCGTCGTCGATTTTCTGTGTTGCCATTTGTGCTGCTACCTCCGACGGCGACGGACCGAGCTCCGATTCGGTTAAAAATGCGCCACCCAAAAACGATTTCCTCGGTGTTGTATAAGTGAATTCGTTGTATTTCGTGTAAGACGATTTTCCCTGCAATGGTGTAGATCTTCTCGGTGTCGCAAATTTATCGTGCATCGGAGTTGCTCTAGCAGTACCGCCGCCGCCGGCTAGCCTCTGTGGAGTTCTGAGTGGCGTAGCGTAAGGCATTTTATCAAACCTCGAATTGGGTGTTTCTTGACCCGGTTTTCCTCTGGGCGAATCGGTCACCTCAGGTTTCGAATTGGGTTTATCATGAGGATGCTTCTTCCATGGCTGGGAGTCGAAGGATTCTTCACTGGAATTGGGTTCTTTTACTGGTTTTTCCTTTTTGTTCGACGGTGGCTCAATTGGGTGAACTTCAGAGCCGCTTAAAATGCTAGATTGATCAATTTTATCCTTCTTCCCAACAATTCCAGGGCTAGATTTCCCATTCTTCCCATTTTTAACAGTATAACGTTCTTCAATCTCCGACCCACTAATCATTGAACTCGCCTTCCTCGATTTTCCTTTCCTTTTAATCACAACCGACCCACTAATCATCGAACTAGCTTTGGACCTTCCCTTTTTCTTTTTCTTCGAAACCTCCGACCCATTCACCATAGAACTCGCTTTCGATTTCGTTCCTTTTCCCATCATTTCCGACACTCGAAGCTCTGATCCGATCATAGAACTCGTATCACTCTTCGACCGCCGCATCTCCGGGCGAGTAACCACCGTGGGAGTTCCATGGCTTTGATTATTGTTAGTACCATGATGATTAGCAAATGGGTCCTCCTCCCCCATGAGATTCCGGTAACCAATCGCTGAAGTACTCAACTGCGAATACAACGGCATACTCCTCATCGAGCTATGAAGCAGAGCAACCCCAATATTCAAAATCCCCTGCGGTCTACCCGAGGGCCGGCGTACCTGTAAAGCCACAAATCGCATCCCGACTTGTGGAAGTTGACTAAATTGATGAAGGCGCGGGGGAGTAGGGATGAGATTCCCAACAAGAATCCTAACCGTCCCAACATGAATGTCTTTAAACCAATGCAGAGCATAGATCTCAATCATGACCGCAGACGTATCGGAATGCAAGAATTCATCATCAACACGAAACACAAACTTGTCATTCCAAGTAGGGTTATTATGGCCATGAGTATCAACACGGGTAGAGAGTTTCCGATCAGGATGAACCCAAGCAACGGAGTAAGTTCTCATAGAACGAGAAACGGGAGCTAAATCCTGAGCAGAGATAACATTAAGCTCTAAAAGCTGAAAAGGGTTCAAAATAGACATGGTATTTGAAAAAGGGTTGAAGAGGGAAAGGGATTAGAAGGGGTGGGACCGGCGGAAGAGAGCCGGCGAGGTGGAAGAGGGAGGAAGGTAAGCATTTAATGGAGAAGGAAAAAGAGAGGCATTTTGAATTTTTGTGAATTGGGATTTTTTGTTTATTGGAGAAATTTTTAGGGGAAGGAGAGGCGAAAGGATTGGAGGATTTGGTTTGTTTGATCGGTTAAGAGACAAAGTTTTTATTTTTGAGTTTTTTAAGAATTTTTGTCAATGCTGAGTTTTCATCCAAATCCAACTATAGAATTAACTATATTTAATTATGGGGGTTGTTTCAATACTCCTACGTGGCGTCTTTTCATTGGATGTCGGGTTGTATTTCTCATTAAAAATAATTAATTTAAATTTACAGCTACTTCTGACAGTCAACGCCTCTAATCTTCTTTTAGCTTCTTCAATTATGGTTAGTTGAATATGTTGGTATTTTTCTTTTTTTCTTTTTTTTTTTTTAGGTAAAATGTTAATGTGTAAGACATCTAAATTGACATCTAAATTGGTGTAATTAAAAATTGAACATTGATGTTAATTAAATTATAATTTAAACTACAATCTTTTTTTCCTTTTATCAAACATATGAACTCTAATACGCTTTCAAATGGTTAGAATATATTAAATGTATTTTTGAGTTAAAACAAAAATTAACAAAATAGAATTAAGTCTATTTATTAATTATTTTTATGAACATATGGAAATGAGAGGGGGAGGGCAGCACTTCATTGAGGAATTGAAGTCCATTTTAATTTCTATTTTCAAATTCGGTTAGCATCGTACAAAACATAAACACAAGAGAGTAGGGTTTTCTGAGTTGAAACACTTTTTAGACCCAACTCTAGTTTGGATTGTAAATTTATTCAACCCACATAACTCTTAATAAAAACAAATGAACCTAATCCAACCCAATCATGAAATGTATGGATTGGATTGGTGGATGGGTTGCTCGGATCATTTATTTAAAATTCAAATTCTAAAGATAAGTAAAATGTTAATGTGTAAAAACTTATCATCACAAGAGGTTTTTGGAGAAATGTGTTATCGTGGATTGATCTTGTGTTGATGTAGATTTGATACAGATATGATTCGATCTCTAGTGTTTGATCCTTTGATTCTCTATCGGTTGAACGTGTCTGCTTGTTTTGACGAAGCAAAGTGTGTGGCATTCTTGAAGTTGAAGTCTTGGAAGGATATTTAGAAGTTGAAGTCTTTGATGGATTTTTATATCCCCGGGAGACTTGTTTTGTATCCCCGGGAGAATTGTATCTTCAAGGAGTGTTCACAAGAGTTAGAGAGTCTTTGTGTTGTCGGAAGAATCTCTCTAGGCTCTCTAGAGTGTAAAAATTATGTCGTTAAATGAAATGAAACTCTTCTATTTATAAAGTTCTCTGGTATGCTTTGTGGACTTGGGCTTGGTTGGTCCATGGACATGACCATTAGACCCAACTAATTAGATTCGACCCCTCTATGAACATTTGGGGTCAAAATAAGCTTATTTTTAGGCTCAAATGAACCTTAGTCCTAACCTTAATATTTAATTGAACCAAAATAATTAACTTGATCCAACGATCACGACAAAAAAATATGGCATCACTGGAATTCACCAATTTATGTCTTGAATTTGGAACGGGGACACATGTCAACCACCTATTAGTCTCAAATTCAATTATTTGTAATTTCTTAATTAATTTGACAAATGACGTGACAATTTGTAATTGGTTCAAAATTTCAAATTCAACGACTTTATTTAATTATTTTCATATATTGAATTAAGATTAAGAACTCATTCTCAATTTATATAATGAAATTTTGCTTTCTAAAGTGCTAAAAAAAATTTTAGGAGTTGCTAAACAATAAATTAATAAAAAATAATAATTCAATTTAAAATAAATATATGATTATTTTCAAATATAGCAAAATGAATCACAATATTTACAAAATATAATAAAATATCACAGTTTATCTATGGTGAATTGCGGTAGATCTAGATAGACTAATATGTGTATCTCTATCATGATAGACATAAATAGTAGTCTATCTTGGTTTATTGTGGCCTATCACATATAGATTGTGATATTTTGCAACATTTGTAAATATTTTCAGAAGTTTTGTCATTTAAAATAATTTTCATAAGTATATGTATACATAGTAATATCATAAGTAAAAGGTAGACTTTGAAAATTAATAATAAGTTAGGTTGGGTTGAGTTATTTTAGGTAAACCCATGAACCAACCCAACCATAAGATTTTTACTTATTTGAACCCAATCCAACTCAAACAAATTTATAATCCAAAATTAATAATAAAGGTGAAGGATAAATTAACATGCTAGCTCAAGCGAAACGAATTAAAAACACTCTAGTTTACAAGAAATTTGAGGATTAAAGCATGTTGAAAATTGAGAAAAATAGAATTTTAAGAATATATACCTTTGTAGCTCAAAAATTTCTCTCTATGGTTGATGAAATTGAATACAATCAAATTGTAGACAACCACAGGGAACTTCTCTAATATCCTTCAAACTTAGAACTTGATTATGGGATCAATTTGTGATCAATTTGGTGAGATTTTGGATAAGAGAAAGTATATGAGCAGTTATGAATTTTCAACAAAATTGAAAATTCTCATTTTGCCCTTGATGTGTTAATTTAAAATTAATTTAGAAATTAATAATTAATTAAACAATTTAATTAATTAAATTTTACTTAATCCGATTGACCTAATTCGAATCTTTATTCAATTTTCTGCTATTTAAATTCTGTTTAAATACCATTTTTTCTCTCAATTTATTATTGCTAATTATATCGAATATTATTAACAATTTTATCTTTAACAATTTCAAAAGATTCGAATTTCTAGATCACTATGTTTTAAGTTTAATTCCACAATGAGCTAATAGAAACCTAATGAGCCTACGGATCATGAGCTTCAACGATCCGAGATTAACTGGCTAAACTCTTTTAACCAAACCAATCAACATCTGCTAACTAATTGAAATTGTCCATTATAGCCCGTAGCTGCACTCTCCTCATTGTAGATATATCTGTGTCCACTTGATATAACCATGATTAGTAAGTTAATCCTACACAAGTTGTTTGTAATCTCAGCTGGATCAATTTATGATTTTACCCCCTAAGATTACATCTTGTTCCTTAAGCATCGACTGATCCTCTAATGAACAATTGATTTATAGTTCAAGCTATAAATTGAATCCCTCTTGGACCAATGAGAGGGCGAGACCCCTTTGTTTAAGACTTGGAATCAACACTTAAGGAACAACCTATCTACTTGTTGGGGTTGATGCCCTAAACCTCGGTCTTGTAGTTTGTAATTGCCTTGTACAAACACTTTATTTCTCTAATAAAATAAAGTGTATTATTTTATTAGACATTTAGTTGCATTAATCCACAAAACCAATAAACTAACATCCAAGGTTATCTTCTGTAACATAAACATGTCTGTGGAGATATACAAGTGGATAATGTTTAAGTGATAACCTAAACGGTCTGTAGTAGATGGATAAGAATGAATACCTCATCTGGTTGACACCACAAATACGACCTGATTTGTAGTTGTTACAATTGTTGCAAAGTGCTACAAATGATATGATCTTAACTATTCATGTAAAGACATGTGAATGAGGTAGTCTATACACAGAGTTTGTACAAGACCAAACTCTGAGATGAATAATCTCTCTTATTAACACTATTACTAGAAGAGAAGACAATTGACCAAAATGACCATAGGTGGCTTTACCTAAATCTTGAGTGAGTTGTCGTTTATGAAGGTCATCCTTTGATCTGCATGAGTAAGAGTGGCCTATGTCGCCGACTCAATATGTCTACCATTTTGAAGATTCATCTGATTGAGGAGCTGAAAACGCAACTACACAAGAAGGAATTCACTCATTCTCTATAACTAGAGTAAGTAGAGTAATTGCTCTCTTAAGGGTTGATCCTAACAATGTGGCGCCACAACCATTCTTAGTTCGAGAGGAGTTTAATTGTGGTGGGACTATAAACTTATTATTCATTAAAGGGATCAATGGTACTTAAGGAGTTAGATGTAACTATATGGTCAAAACTGTAATTTTGGTCCAATTGTACTAACGAGCAATTTGTGAATAATCATTGCACTATTGATTGGTTATATCCAATAGACACGAAAATATATTTACATTAAGAAGAGTGAAGTTGTTAGTCTCTAGTGGAATGACTGACAGTTAATGAATGAAGATTAATTTAATTAAAGAGTTTAATTAATTAATCTCGTATTATTGGAGCTTCAATTTGTAGGTCATAAGGTTAATTAATTAATCTCGTATTATTGGAGCTTCAATTTGTAGGTCATAAGGTTCTTTTGTTTGCTCAATAAGGATGAGTGAGAATCAAATTTATTTTGGTTTAATTTGAATTGTTCAAATTAATTAAAGAGTATAAATTGTATATGATACAATTAATATAATGCATTTGATTCATTATAATATAAAGTTTATACGAGAGAAATTAATATTTGAATATGATTCAAATAATAATAATAATATGAATGAAATTCATAAATAAACTATATGTTTAAATTAATATGAATATGATTCACATTAAAACTATAGGTTATATGAGAGAATTAAACAATATAATATATTATATGTAATATAATATAAAGTTTGTATTATATGAGATATAATATGGTTAAAACTTATATTAATTTTAAGTAATGAAATAACTTCCAAGGGAGTTACTTCACATTAGTGGAGGGAGGGAGTTATTTGATAATTGCCTCCCCCTACACACACACTTGTCTACAAAGAACTTTCTTAAGAAAAATAGAAATCTCTCTCTTTTTCCTTCACCAAAATAAAATCATAGAAGTCCACACCTATTTGTGATTCTCACCTTGATAACAACGAGAAAGTCTCAAGTGGTAGTGTTCTTGCTATCGGGTACTGTTTTGACAAATTTATGACTTGGATTGAAGAATGATTTTGTTCGTGATCCAAAGGAGAGAGATTTCGTGAAGAAGGAAAATTCTACAAGGGTTGGTGTTTTTCTTTTCTTTCTCTTTAGAAAAGCATGCTAATAGGTTTAAAATGTTAATCCTGTTTTGTTCTCTGTATTTCGTGGCTTTCAAATTTTGATTTCAATTGCATGACATTCACACGCTTTCGATGCGAAAATTTCATTCCATCACTACTAACTCTAGAAGCAGGTAGGAGTGAATTTCGTCTTACATCCTACGTCCCCAGCTATCCACCCATATTTACCTCTGAAATAGAAGGTCTACTGGGTCAGCACTGATGAGTTGCCCTCATTTATGCAGATCTAAGGATAATCCCGTGTAAACAGGAGTCCATAGTTAACTCAAAATTAAGTTCAAGCTATCTAGGTCATCTAAGTTGAAACAGTCAGTTTTAGACAATTAACGATGTTAGAATGTAAAAAGTGACTATTTCATGATCTAGTCTTATGCAATCTTATTGCATATGATGCCTCCACTCGCATGTCTTTACATGAGTGTCTCAGGATCACTCCGCTTGTATTAAATACAAAGTGGGCCGCATCCATAATGTCCCCAGAATAAGGTACTCAATCTTATTCCTATACTATTCACTTTTTAGACTATTACTCGAACTTAATCCACCTTTATGCCACTACATAAAGTTCAAGTACTCATACTATAGTCAAGAAACCTTGTTTATTGGATTATGAATCTATGACGAGCAAATCTCTTATTCAATAACAATTTATTGAACAATACCTCAGTAACAATTTTATTGAATAATAAAATAGTTTAACATTCACAAACCACAAGTTTTAGGACATAAAGTCCAACATAAGGTTGAGTTGATTGGGTTTTTTGAACGACCCTACAAGAGCCTATTAGAATATCAAACTAAAAAAACTTAAGCTAATAGATTGTGGTAAATTTATTTATTGACACTTATAATCCTTCATATAGTTTCACACTTACTACCGCAATTATTATCATCATTTCTAAGATTTTAATGAACATGATAACTTGTAGAAATACAAGTTATTGTTCTTCCTTGTTCAGGATAATTAAGGGAAACAAATAGAAAATGCATCAAATACATTTAGAAATTATGCATTGTATTTACTATGCGTTCATATGTTTACAATGCGTTTTTTTCGAAAAACTATGACTTTTTGGTGTTTTTCATTATCAGATTTAATAAAAGATGGAGCAATTAGACTAAAAGCAACTTGTAACCCACATCCTCATTCATCTCATTTCAACGCATATACATTCCATTGCATAACACACAACCAACACTACAATCATCATCATAACAGAACACTCGAGAACTTTGAAAAACTAGTGACCAAATTGTGTGTAACTTGTAAACTTCAAAATCATGTCCATTACCACAAAATTAAGCTCTTTCAAACAATATCTATTTATTTTTTAATCTAATAATTTTGTTTTATTTAATTTTAAATTTCAAAATTATTTCATGGAAATCTCTCAATTTTATAAGTTGTATATCAAAAAAAGAATGATTGGATTTCGATGGTGTAGATATGAGGATTCAAATGTTCAATATTTAAGTTAAATTTATAATTTATTAACTAGTTAAGTTTTTTGTGTTTTTTTTTTTTTTGTTTATGAGGTATGGCTATGTGGTGGGGGATCGAATCTCGATCGTTAAGGTTAATAGAATAAAAGTTGAAAACTAGTTAAATTCTATTCCACTATTTAAAAATATAGTTACATAAGGTTTCCGTTAAAAATTTCAAATTATTTTTAAAAGTTGGTAATTGTATTAATCGAATTTGTGGACAACTGCTAAAGTGAGCCTAGCTCAACGCTAATTAGCATGATTTACTGTCTTAGAGACGAGAGATTCGAATCCCCCAATCCTTTGGGAACAACTTAGCTAATCGTATCTAGAAATTATTTGAAGATAAATCATAAAACTATTCTATAAAGATATGTAAATAATTTTCACGACTAGATACTTTATTTTAGTTATGAATTATTAATTTGAAAGACAATTACAAATATAACAATTAGATCCAAAATATAACACAATGCAAGAGAATTTGTGAATGCACCAATATTTAGATTCAATTTTCGAAATCTATCAGTGATAAACCATATTCTGGTACAAGTCTATCGATGATTATGGAATCTATTAGTAATTTTTTATAAATGTTGTTATACGTACACTTAATTATTAACCGTAAAAGTGCTAATTAGTAGGACAAAATTCATTATATTATTGAAGAATTTAATTTCAACTTTACACAATTAATTAACTTATGCTAAATCTATAAATATTTATGGTAATGACAATTTATAAATTCTTTTTCACTTATTAAACCATTTGTGTATCCACAAATAATTATAATAAATAAAATGGTAGTGGGCCTTCAAATTGGGCTTCTTGGTATGCTCTTTGATTTCAAGATCCAAATGACCCAAAAACTTAAGAAATTTCCCCCAAATTTTCAGACATCCCAAACCCTAAATTTCATTCCTAAAAATCATTTACATTTCAATTTTTCAGCTCCCTCTTTTGAGAAAGAGAATCCATTTGATCACTTCCATTCTTCCTTTCAATCCTTCAAATTCCTCTTCTGTATCCTTCCATGGCGTCTCGTGGTAATAAGCGGCCTTCTATCACCAATGGCGACGACAATTTAGGCATCCTGTCTAGGGTTTCCCGTTCCGTCTCCGATTCCCAAATCGTCCGGCGAGCAAAGAGCACAGCTTCCGACGCTGCCTTCGTTTCCAAAAAACTCCTCCGTAGCACCGGTAAAGCAGCATGGATTGCTGGCACAACTTTTCTCATCTTGGTGGTGCCACTCATCATTGAGATGGATCGTGAACAGCAGTTCAATGAGCTCGAGATGCAGCAGGCGAGTCTACTTGGTACTCCAGCCGCCGCTGGTTCTAAATGATTTCCTTGATGATGGGTTCAGGTTAAGGCTACTCGATGATGTTGTTGCTGCTTAGGGTTTTTATGGGTTTTGGATAGAATTTGATTTTGGAATGTCGATGGCGTACAATGTCGTACCTCTGTTTGATTAAATTAAATGCGATGTTGCTCTGGTTTAGAAACTGAGCCTTTAGAGAGTTAGAGTTATGTTGCGAAGTTATATGAACTCAATTCAGAGTCAATTGAAATTTTCTTCTTCTCAGAAGACTCTTGATCACTGTTGTAAACTTTTTTTTGTTTGTTTCCTTTTTGTGAGAAATCATTGGACCGCCAGAAATCAGTAGAAAATAAAATTTGATAATTTTTCAAGCTCTACAAATTGATTGTTTTGCTTGTCTTTCATGAGCTACAGACAGATTGGCCATTGTGGTGTTTTATAATGTTCTAATGCTCTTAATTTCATATGCTTAATCATTTGATATTTAAAGATATACTTTCCCTTTCCTAATGAACTGCATTTATGAGGGCAATTACCTATTTTGCTGATTTCTCAGTTAATGCTACGATCTTCACGATTGAATGTGTCATGGCTAACAAAACAATGTTATTTGGCTGATTGAATTTGGAGTTGACAGCCTTTTGATTTATCTCCTATCTGGGTTCTCTGCAACCAATCTTTCCTATTTGTTTCTTTCATTCTAGTCTTGATTGTCACTTGCATTGCTTAGTATGCTTATCAGTTCTCACTCATGGAAATGTTGGAGGCTACTTTCTGTATACGATTTGTTGTTTTATCCGGAAACTTTTTAAATTGAAACTCAAATTCAAACAACATTGACTTTCTGAAATTATGGCATCTCTGAATTGGTCTGAACATGAGATGGGACCATATTTCTTTGTTCAACTCTGACAATCCATAAATGGTTACTGCCTCGCTGACTGAACAGTGAACAGTAAAACCATTTTGTTCTGGCAGAGTTATGTTGTTGACCTTTTTTTCCCTTTCTTCCTACTTGATGCGATCTCTAGTCTTACTTGATGCGATCTCTAGTCTCCTTTATTGTGGTAATCTAGTTTATCTACAACCCTTTATTCTATTGCCTCTGTTTTGAAGATTGTGCAGAAATGGAGAACTTTGGTCCGAACAAGTGCAATGAGCCTTCAAGTTTGAGGTATGCGCTTTTGAGGTGGCTGCATTCTGGATTGGATTTTATTTTGGTTTCATGTGTTCTAATGCTTTGAAGATATTTGCTTGTTCTAAGAATATCTCTGATTTCTCTAAGAGATTATAAGACTTTTCTTTTAGTTTCAACTTTGAATTTTTTAGTGTGTTTGAAAATGTCTTTAAAATAGTTCTTTTAGCAGAATATTTGTAGTAGTATTGAGGAACGTCCAATGTATTATGAAGTTACCGAAGCATAAGAAAAGATTATAATCAAACAGGAGAGATCCTCAATGTCCTAGCTTTCTTTATGAAAAGTATTTGCCTTGTTTATCTAATATAATAGAAATAGGCCACATAAGAATTTAAATAGCATCTCCTGGGGTGGTGAGGAGATTAGTTTTCTTTTTTATTTATATCTATAAATAGTATCATACATCTGAGTAGCCTTTTAAGGTATTGCTTGGAATGACTGTAAATCATTTTTTTAGTACAACTACTGAGTAAGAGATTGAACTTCACACCTCTAGAGATGATAGTTATGCTAATACCACAGACCTAACTTACTTTGACGATTCTAAATCATTTATTTTCACTTAAAACTCTTTTTGAGCAGTTCATTGTAACAGTTGAAAACCATTGATATTGTTGTCAATCTATATAATTTTCATCGATAATTATTACTTAGTTTTATTTTCATTATGTGGTATGTTTTTCATCTGGTGGGATGTAGTCTGCTTGATAAAATATTTTCAAACTTTTAACTTCTATCAGTTTTAGAACTTAGGTCAAATTTAGAATTCAATTTATCTAAAATACATTTTAAACAAACAGATAGCCCTGGTTAATTTGACTAAAACCATATGTTGATACAATCCAATAATGAAATTGTTTCAAAGTTTTCACAAAAAAATTAAAATTATAATAGCAATAGGAAAAAAATCTAAAATGGTGGGATTTTGTAATCTTCAAGAATGCAGCTTTTTTAAAAAGCATATAAAGATCTGGGTTATGAGGAGGAAGCAGAGTCTGGAGATGAGAGAAAAGAGACAAACACCCACATGGCTTAAGAGAAAGCCATAAATAATTATGTAATTTTAAAAAATAATAATAAGATAACAAAATCAAAGGATCATTTGCTTCATTTCTACACCAAGACAAAAAAAAAAAAAAAAAAAAAAAATCATCCTCACATTCTTCTCTTCTCCTTCAGTTTTGATTTTTCTTTTTTTCCTTTTTCTATTTTGTGTCTTTCACTTTTGTGAAGAAAAATACCGTCCCCTTCCTTCCATGCACTCATTCCCCTCCTTCTCTTCTTCTCATAAAAAATTTCTGACCCCATTGCTAAGAACAGTCTTTGTCAACCCAAAAAAATCCCAGACCCCCCATGAACCCCATCCTTTTTATAAAACAAAGTAAAAGGAGACTATTCTTCTTTTTCTTTTTTCTTTTTTTTCTTTTAACCTCAATAGATCAACATTCACTCTTTCCTCTGTATCAATAATCTGCAGATAGAAGATGAACTCGATTAACCAATGTAAGTTTTGGAAATAAAAATGGCAGAAATTTGAACCAAACTCATGTCTTAATTCATACCATCATGTTTCTTCTTCAAATTTCTAATGAAAAGCAAGCAAATGACAAGAAATCCCACTCCTGCTGCCCCTCCTAAAATAACAGCCACTGTCTTCCCTGTGTTTTGCCCCATCCCTAAACACCAAATGTAATCTTTCATATTAAAATACAGTTGCTAAAAATCAACCACACAAGTGTAGTTGACATTCAAAGAAGGAAACAAAATGCCCTCTTTTGTCAGTAATGAGGATGAGCTTCTTCAGGGGATGTTTTATTAACTTGTGTTTGGTTTTGAGGTTTATAGAAGTAGATGTGTAGTTTCAATGATATTGCATATCAAATCAGTGGAATAGCATATTCACAATCAAGATTCACAGCTCCGTTTCTAAATGTACTAGGTTTTTGTGTGTGAGTTTGTTGTTTGGGGGGGGTGTTCATGGAAGTTTCTGGGTTTTACCTGATGGTGATGAAGAATATGATGAAGAAGAAGAAGTTGAAGGAGAGGAAGATCTCTTTGGAACCCCATTTGGGTAATAACTATAGCTGATAAAGCACTTGTGCAAATAAACTTGCCCTGAAATTGAGCTTCCACATTCAACCTGAGCTTTCTGCACAGCATGTTTCACACACTCACCACAATCTGAATCCCCTAAATCTCCTTCACATTGTGCCAATACATATAGAGATTGATAATTAGTAGTATAGAATCCATGGCCACTCACTACTCCATTCTCCAACACAGACAAACCCGTATCCCTCCTCTCCTCAAACCCACTTCCAGCAATGTTCGTAGCACCACAAGTTTTATACAACATTTCAAACCCTGAAATCTGAACAAATCCAGGAAACTCATACAGCAAATAACACCCTGAGAGCTGAACTCTAGCGGCAATAGTTCTGCCACAAAGACTATCAGCCAATTGAGGAAGCTTACTTACACAGTTATAGCAATCGGAGTTTCTGAGGTCCCCTCGGCATTGGAAGAGACCGGTGATGGCGGTCTGGGTGGTGCCGGAGGTAGTTTTGAAGAACTTTGAGCCTTTGGCAGATTGTGAAACTAAAGAACCAAACAGAGCAGCCAAAGCTTGTGAGTAAACGCCATTTGGATCTGAGAATCCTTGTTTGGCACAGCCCTTGTAGACCAATGTAGTGTAATCAGAACCAGATTCAACCAAACAAGCGAGAAAGAAGAAGAAGAAGAAGAAGAAGGGTTTGGAGTAAAAACCCATCTGGGGTTTCGTCTTTAATGCATCATTGGACGACTGGGTTGGATTTGAGAAATGGGTTTTGGTTTAATCGGAACAAAACTGGAAATGGGGTAAGTTTAAAATGGAGGTTTTAGTTCATTTTTCATTCCAAAGCTTAATGTGGAGATGGAGAGAGGGGAATCTTTTTTTTGCTGCTCAGTCCCCACTTCAAGGAGAGAGAGAGAGAGAGAGAGAGGGAGAGAGGGGGAGAGAGAGAGAGAGAGAGAGAGCAGTGAGAAACTGAAACTTGGGGAGAAGGGAAAAAGTGGGGGGAAATGCCATTTTTATTGAGATGGTGAAACAGTGAAACCAAAGAGGATTAAAGTAATGAAGTTTTGAAGGACTCCATGGAGAATGAGAACAAAATGTAGAATTAAAAATACAGAATTTTGGGTGTTTGATTAATAGAGAGTTGTGGTTTTTGGAGGGTAATAAATGGCAAAGGGAATCTGATTGTGGAAAGAGAAAGACAGAGTGTTTGCTTCCTAAGTTTGACTGCTACTCCACACACCACATCCATCTTCCTTGCTTCCTCTTTTGTTTAAACAAAAAGTGCTTTTGTTCTTTCTTTAGTATTAATGAAAAGCAAATACTTAACACTTAACACTCGTTTGTTTTTTTGTTTTCAAAAACTGTTCATTTAAATATTTATTTTCTCTAAATTTCTTGTTTATTATCTAGAATGTTTTCAAATTACAAGTCAAGTTTTTGAAATACTACTTCTTTTTTTTAAAAAAAAAAACAACTCATTTACTTAAGAAATATGCGAATCATTGCAAAATTGAGAGAAAATATACTTATTTTTTTACTTAAACAATTAAGGTGAGTGAAAATCTATTGAAATAGCATCAAACGTTCACCCAAATGATATTCATCGTCCCCGCATGATTTCGTTAAGTTATGTGCTACTACGTTGTAACTTATACAAGCATGAAGAAAACTTATGTCGTTGACGATAAGCTCAAATTTCATCGAACAAATAGTTAGAATTTGTTATTACATTGGTCTTTTCCTTTAGTAGTTTTTTCTTTAAAAAATAAAAATCAATGAGTTTGTTTCAAACTACAGAGAGCAAAGAAAAGAGTTGCCTCAAAAGTTGTTGCAATTTCAATCAGAATAGCAATTGATTCATCAAATTTCATCAATCTAAACAATCTTCAGATATATTGTATTATGCTTCATCGTTTGAATTCTTTTATACACCAAATTCTGCTAATGCATTGAATTAACCTTTAAAAAGTCACAGTCAAAGAGCAAGTATCAGTAACCCATAGATCATAATCAAGGCCATGCATGAAGATCAACATAACTCGTGCGGCTAGGCCTCAGTTGTTTGCTGAGGTGTGGTGAGGAGAGTAAGTGTCTATAGCATCAATGAATTCAAAATGTCACTAGAATCGTAGTGATTCAATACATCTTTAAACAGTTTAGACATTATGCTAGTTCGAACTTCTACCAGGGTAGACATATATCTGCTCACATGACTAGTTGAATAGGATAACCCGGTCTAGTTAAAACCATATGGTACATAAGAATGCTCATTGCCTGACTATAGGGCACTTTCTCGATCTGTTGTTTGTGTTTTAGGTTTGAGTCTTTAAGAAAATTCGTTGATGAGAGTTTAAAGTGTTGAGCATTAGGAATAGTGACTGGTCTAGCTTCACTTAGGTTGAATCTTCTTATTAGTTTCTCACATTAAGTTGTCTGATTTATATTTAGAATAGACTGACCTCTATCTCTTGTAATGTCAATCTCAATGAACTTTTTCTACTCACCCAAGTCCTTCATGCCAAATTCCTTACTTAAAAGTCCTTTGACACGAGTTAGATCAGCCTTAAGAGTTTCTTGCAAGGAGCTTATCATCAACATACAACAATAGATACACTTTACTTGTGTAGGACGATGTGTTCACATAGGTACACATGTCATGAGAGTTTCTTTCAAAACCCAAGCTAGCTATGTAGTCATTGAATCTTCTATACCAATATCTAGGTGATTGTTTAAGACCATAGATAGACTTGTTTAGACAATACAAGTCTTTTTTTCCCTTTACCTCATACCCTTTAGGTTATTCCATATAGATTGTCTCATCTAGATAACCATGTAGGAAAGTTGTTTTCACATCTAGCTAGTCCAATTCTAAGTAATTTTGAGCTACCATATATAAGAGAAGTCTTATTGTAGTGTGCTTTAGCACTAGAGAGAAAATTTATGAGTAATCAATATCCTGCCTCTGAGTAAAACCTTTAGTAACCACCCTTGCCTTGTATCTAGGCTTTTGTTCACTACTTATTCCCTTCTTTAATTTGTAGATGTATTTGGATGCAATTGGCTTACATCTTTTAGGTAGATGTGCTAGGAACCAAGTGTCATTCACATTTAGAGAGCATATTCCCTCATTCATGGATTCTATCTATTATCTAGCATCTGAACTACTCACAGTCTCTTCAAAAGTAGCTGGTTCTAGATCATTAGGAGCCACAATGACATTCAACACAAGGTTCATATAGTTAGTGTCTAAATACCTAGCTGAAGGTAACCACTCTTCTTTCTCTATTCCTAACTAGAGAATATCGACTCAAATCAAGTTGAACTTCAACATTTTCAACCTGTTCACCTTATATACCCTCTACCTCTTCTGAATCACTGATAGGATCTTCCATTGAAGGAGCATCCTTAGCATTCTCCACCTCAAATCTAGTAGAATAGGTTGTTGTTTGTTCTTTAAAGTTCTTTTCCTTTTGCATAAACATCTCATTTTCTCTAAAAGTGACATCTCTACTTATTATAAATCTCTTCTATGTAGGATGCCACATCTTGAAACCCTTCACACCTTCAATAAAGCCAACAAACATGCACTTAGCAGCTCCAGCTTTTAGTTTCACCTGATTTTGATGAATACAGCAAATACATCCAAACACCTTAAGATCATTTAGATCAGGTGGGTCTTTAGACCACTTCTCTTTAGGTGTTAGGAACTCTAGGGAGGTGTGAGGACTTCTGTTCAAAGTGTACACTGACTAGGCAGCAACTTCGGCCCAAAACTTTTCTTGTAGAATAACATCAAATAATAGCATCTTACCTTTTCCATGATAGTTCTATTTAGCCTTTCAGCCACTCCATTTTGCTAGGGTGTATGTCTTATTTTTGTGCCTTGTTATAATATTTTTCTTGCAAAAAATATTGAAATCCTCTCTAGATAACTCCAAACTATTGTCAGTTCTAAGGTATTTTATTTCTTTAGTTGTCTATTTTTCAATCATTAATTTTCATTCTTTAAATTTATTGAAAACATGATCTTTAGTTTTTAGAAAATAAACTCAACTCTTCCTAGAAAATCATCAATTAAGGATAAAATATACCTTAAGTCACTTAGGCTTATAAGCAGTTAGATTTTTGTAAGTAGTGTATACGGAAAGAAGAGGTTTGAAAAAAAGCTACCATGTTGATCAAGTCAGGCTTCCACAAGTCTTTGGAAGTGTTTCAAATCCAGATGCGTATCTTTTATGGGAGGAGAAAATTGATATCATATTTGAAGAATGAGCACTAACATGGTGGAGGTATTTATTGTCGAAAAGGGAGAGACGTGAAAATCATGCAACACTCACATGGAAAGAAATTAAGATGCTAGTGAGAAAGTGTTTTGTTCCTAAGAGTTTCTACAAATTTCAAGCGTTGAAGCAAAGAAGCAAAAGTGTGAGCACTTACTATGAGAAGTTGTTATTACTACTTGAGGAGGTTAACATATATGAGGAAGAAGAAACTACGATGGATTGATTCTACAATGGACGTAATAAGGAAATTGTCGACATGTTTGTCAATAGAGAAGAAATTCGACCTTGTGAAGGCTTGAAAGAAATGATGCACGTTACCATTAAGGTAGAAGGCTACTTCAAAGGAAAATTTCAAGGTACATTAAATTAAGCCAAATTTTAATGCCACCACTAGTAAAGAGAAGCGTAGTAATGTTGTGTCAATGCATGCTCATGATGTTTTATCTAGTAAGTCATCAGATTGCAAGGACTCATATGTCTGGAATCTTGGCACTGTTGTTGAACCACTTATTACTAGAGAAGCATGTGTTAATGGTAGTGGGGTAGAGAAAGTAGATGGTAGTGAACTTGAAACTGACATACTTTGTGCTTACATTTCTAGTTCAGAATCCAAAGTAATATTTGATTCTACTTTTGTATAATTGCTTCCAAGAGAAGTAAAATTTATTGTGTGTGAGATGGAAGACAAAAGGCATGAGACCTAGACAAAAGCAATAGAAATATATAAAGATAAATGTGCAAATATTGATGAGAGAAAAGCAAAAAACGTGAGTTTAGAAATTCGTGAGATGACAAAAGAGATTGTTTCCTAACAAGTGAGCTTCAACCAAGTTTGCCTAGTTTTTCTTTTGAGTTTTTGAAGATTGTTAAAGCATTGACTTTGAAACAAAGCTCAAAGATTCGCCCAAATTCCTGTGATGGTTACAAATTGAATGAGGATTGAAAGAACCAATAATCTTTCCAAAATAGACGGAATCCACAATGGTATCAACATTTGACATCTCATGATTACAAGGTTGCTTTGCAAGAAAGACCATCCAAGAGAAGTCCAACGAGAGTAAAACCATTTTTTTCCTCATTACTTCAAAACTACATTACAAGGCTTGTTTTGAGTTCGAGGACGAATCCTTCAAAAGAAGCAGAGATGATATGAACCGACCAAACATCAAATTATTAATTAGATTTTATTTAATAACTTTGATTTAATTTTAATGTTTTCCCAGTTGTATACATCTCATGACTAAAAGGTTGCTTTGCAAGAGAGACCATCCAAGAGAAGTCCAAAGAGAGTATAACCATTTTTTTTCTCATGACTTCAAAACTGCATTACAAGACTTTGTTTTGGATTCAAGGATGAATTCTTCAAAAGAAGAATGAGATGATATGAACCGACCAAGCATCAAATTATTAATTAGATTTTATTTAATAACTTTTGATGTAATTTTAATATTTTTTCAGTTTTATACTTGTTATTACATTTTTAAGTAGGAGTAATGTTGTCTTTTTACCTCTTAGGGTTTTTATTGGGAGGCTATTTAAGCCTTACTATTAAGTTGTTTTAATAGTTTTTTACAATGAATCAAAATATAGCATTTGTGTTTGTTTTCAAGATTAGCATTAAAGCTTCTTGAATTTTACAAGAACATTCAGGTGGGATTGATCATCCTATTTGCGGAGTGTTCGAATCTTGAGGCAAAGAACTTGTGTTCTTGTTTTAAGGTATTGATCTTAAGGAAATATGTGTCTAACTCAATCCTTAGGATTGAAATCATAATGATTTGGGGGTTTTAATGATTGGAAATTGGGGGTTCTCATTCCAAAAAATATTTATAATTCCAATTCGCTAGGGATTTCATATCATCTGCCCTAAAATCTCTAAAATTCTTTTGAATCTCGAGACAAATTAGATCAAACTTAGGCATTATTCATTCAAATCTCGCCTAAGATTCAAAGTGAAAAAACGACACTCAAATACACAAAAATTAAAACTCATCATACGAGTTACAAACAAAATCATCAACAAACGTCCAAAAAACACAAAGAACGCAACAAATTTCTTGAAATTTTTTTCAGCCAACTACTAAACCCTAAGAAATTCTCAAAATTAAAAATCAAAACTTTATCTAAAACAAAGAGAATAGTGAAATACATATGTTGTAACAAGGAGAACCAACAACAAACAGATGCAACTAATCTTAGAGATTGAAAAAACTTCAACCAAAATCTCTTGAAGAAGTTGGCAGTGAAGAAAACCCTTCAATTTTTAACATCAATGGTCTTAACGTCCTTCCACACGACCAGTGACATATTCTGAAAATTTGTTGACGGAATTTTATAATCTGAAAGAACAAATGTAAGGGAGCGAGGTTTGAACCTAGATCTAGAGGAAGCTTGAAAACAAATTTACTGCTTGACTAGCTAATGGAATTAAATTTATGTTGGTTAATATATATAAACATAAAGTTTAGGTGTTCGAGCCCCTAGGCCTATATTAAAATATGTTCATGCTCGATCAATTCAAAGTTATAATCTTTTTATTAAATTTTGGGTCCGATCTCGAGAAAACTCTTTAAACGAGTTTTTTAAAAGTGGGCTACTTTGGTAATGTAAAAATTTGATGGAATTATGGTAGACAATTTTCCAACGAAACAAAATGATGTTTTAACATAACAAAATTTGTAACGTTGGATCCTAAAATGGAATGTGCGAAAGCGAAATGGGGAGGAAGTTTCAAAATCAGCGCCAAACGGCGAGTGGGAAAATCTTTGACAGAGAAGCTCAAATCTCCACCTTTCTCTCTTTTTGCTTTTTCTTTTTTCGTAATTTCGTTAATTTCTTTCTGGATTTTGATTGTGATTCATCGCCACACGCCACATGCCACCGCCTTCCCTTCCTTTTCTTTTTGATTTCTTCAATCATGGGGAACCCATTCCCAAAGCTTGAAGCTTTGACAAACCCCTCTTTCAAACATTGATTCAATTACCCATTTTCCCTTTTCATTTTTTTCTTTTGTTTTTCGACCCAACCAAATGTATGCTCTGAAGGAGAAAGTCTCTGAGAGGTTCTCCAGCCTCTTCTCTAATTCCACCAGTTCCGAATCCTCCAAACCACCGGCCCCTGATCCTCATACTCAGGTTCTTGTTTTTGTCTTCTGTTTGTTCGGTTGTTATATATAATGATGTTTTTGGCTTGAATTATATGCTGGAATGGTTGTGTGATTCGTTGGCATTGTGCGTTTTTGTGGGAATTTGGATATGGGATTAATGATTTCATTGGGACTTTGATGAAGGGATGCCACTGACCAAAATAATGTTTGGGTATTCTTCAGTAGTAATGTGGCTAGAGGTCCAAGTATTTATTGGCAATAAGATGTATGACTCAGGAGGAATTAATGTTTGAGGTGTTTATGGCCTGAGTTAGGTTTCGTACACGTTCTTGGTATTTGATTCACATTTGCTTACATCTTTTAGTACTTGTAGCTTTTTGGTTTTGTTTTCTAACCATTAAAAATTGCAATGGCTTGAGTGGTTGAAAAGGTAATAGACCTGAGTCTGAGATTAACAGAAGTAGAAGGTTTGTTTTGTAATTGTAACTTGCAACTTGGAAGTATATGACGTAGGCTTAGTTACTTGAGTTCATCTAATATTGGGTTTTAGAACTCCTTGATTGATATGCAAAGCTAGTGTATGAGAAAGTTTCGATCTTTATGCTTTATCTCTTTTCTCCGGCGGATTCATTTGTGAATTTCATTGCATGTTGGGTTGTGACATGGTTTCAATTATGTAGGCCAGGCCAAAATCGAAAGGAAGAAAATCTCTGTCCTCATATTTATCCTTAATAATCCCTTCCATACATGGGTCTAAACCTTCTGCTTCTCGTCAAGACACTGATGCAGTTCAATCTTCCTCAGTTCGATATTGTGATGCAAACAATGATTTCCAGGAGGAAGGCTCAGATACTTCTTTAGGATGTAGTATACCATGCAAGGCGGAAGAAATACCTAGTAATCAGGGTGGAAATAAGGATTGTGGTTCAGCATATGAGGAGGGAAAACTGAATAAACTAGGAGTTGATTATGACTCGGCATCTAGAAAGAGCACTTGTAGTTCAGATGGCTTTGAAGAAGCTATGGAGCGACCCACTCCAAGAAACCCTTTATCAGACCTCATGGATGAGTCAGCTTTTATCACTTCAGACTTGCATGAATTCCTTGGATGTTGTCTACCCAACATTGTGAAAGGGTGCAAATGGGTCTTACTGTACAGGTAGTTCAGCCGAAATATTATAGGTTTGACCCATGGTGAATTAACTTTTTAAGTTTTACATTTGATCTGTGAACCAATTCATTACATTTCAAATGAAGGGCAGTACGATGAAGCATGGTATATCTCTTCAAACTCTTATTCGCAACAGCCACAATCTTCCTGGCCCTTGTTTACTGGTATGCTGTCTGATGGATGTATGTGTTTCACTGATGATGGAGTTTTTAAATGCTAAAACTTCAGTTATTTGATCTAGATTGTTGGAGATACTCGAGGTGCTATATTTGGTGGTCTTCTAGAATGCCCCTTGAAGCCTACAGCCAAAAGAAAATATCAAGTTGGTTACCTTTTTCTTGTAACTCTATTCCCTGATTCCCCTCTAAATGGTAGCACTGTGATAGCATTTTTTATCGTGGGAAGGGGAAAGCAATTGCCTTCTAGAAGTTCTTTTAGCTGCTTCTTTTTAATTATTAAGTTCTCCCCAGTTTCAACTTGACCTTCTTTAGGTTAATATTAACTATTAAACTTGTGTTGTCTTTGGTCATAATAAGAAACAAAATTCAAAATTATATTCATAAGATTTTTTTATGTGAATATGGCTTCGTTTCACAGTAGTTTGTTGCTCCGGAATAAATGTAAGTTAATCTGTAATTTAAAATTATTATGAACTACGTAGGCCTATATTTCTTTATCCTATATATTGCAACTACAATCTAAACTTTGATGGTTGTTTATTTGATAGGGAACTCACCAGACATTTGTTTTTACAACGAAATATGGTGACCCAAGGCTTTTTCGAGCAACTGGTGAATATTCTGTTTTTGCTTACCACGCATGTGTTTGTTATTGCCTTATTGGAGGATTCAAAAGATATCAATCCTATATTATCTGTTGCTCACGTCTTCAGTTTATGAAAGTTTCCTTCTGTGAATGATTTTGATATATCAGTTAGCTTATAATCAAATTATGTCATTTATACACACGTTCCTTTGTCTGGGTATATATAAATATATCAATGTTGAGGAAATTCATGGACTCCATTTTTCCCTTTCCCTTGTTTTTATTACATTTCTTCCACAAAAGCGCGTACATTTCTTCTATTATCCCTATGTTGGAGGGCTTCTTTCTTGTATTTTCATCTGAGGTGAGACTTTCCTGATAAGGAGGCCGTTGGTATGTCCTTGCTTGATCCTTTACATGGAGTCTGTCTTCCATTGGGATATAGTGATAGACTGATAACCGTATTTGTCTCTTTTGAAGTCTCTAGGGGTTTTTCTCGTGTAGATTTGAAGTCTCTTGTCTGGCTGCTCGTGAGGGCATTTTCATCAACTTTGTCCAAAGGACCTTGTCCATGGTATTGGGGGCAATGGTGGATTCTCTAGCAACAAGTGTGAATTGATTTGAATCATATTCTATGGATATGTTACTTTGCTTGAAAATCTAGGACAAACGTTTGGAGACTATTAGAGTTAGTTGGGGTCCAAGTGGATATTGTCATGCTCTGATGAGTAGTTGATTTTGCTTTGCTGTTCTGTGATAGAGGAAGAGTTTCTTCTGTGAAGTACCCCCCCTCCCCCACTTTAACCATTTAGTCTGAGAGAAACAGATGGGTTAAGGGTGTAGCGGTGGAGGGGTATGGAATTTTACACATTGCATGCTCCCCTTTGGGTCTCCCAGCAATGTCTTTTGCAATTACTGTCCTCCAATTTTCTTGGCTTTTGATTTTATACCTTCGTTATTTGTTTTTCATTGGAAAAAAAAATCTGGACTTTATTATCTCTTCCCAGGCAATCTTTTCCAAGAGGCTATAATTCTGTTCTTTTTGTCTATGGCGTTGATGCAGGAGCCAACCACTATTATTATATTTGCTTGAACGATTTACTGGCACTTGGAGGCGGTGGTAGCTTTGCCTTATGTTTGGATGGTGACTTGTGAGTTGGTTTTCCCTTGGAACTTTTGTCCAGCACTCTTGTTATACAGGAGAATTTACTAAATTGTTTTCTTTCTTGTAACAAGATTAAGTGGAACTAGCGGACCATGTGACACATTTGGTAGCTTATGCTTGGCGCATGACCCAGAGTTTGAGCTAAAAAATGTCGAGGTAAAATTAAAATACCAAACATGCATAGCTTGAATATCCATCAATTGAATGGATGGTAGATTCATCATTTTAAAATATCATAAAATTTGATGGGAGGTAATGGTGCTCAAATAAGTCACCTTTATTATATCATGTGCTTTATGTGACGTAGTACAGTATTCTATTGCCCACTGTTATGCACGTCCGTTATTCCTCTATACCTTTAAGTAATATAAAGTGAAAGTGCTGGCTCTTACATTAGCTTTTGTGGTTCTTGCAGTTGTGGGGTTTCACACATGCATCAAGATACTTCACCTGAAGTCTTGCCATAGTTCTTTTCAGAGTTTGTGCTCATATTTAAGTATTTGTGATTATATTATCTTTTCTTTGTTTTGTTCTTTTCACAATTTTATTGATTATTCAATTAAAACGATCTCTCATAAAAAGAAGCCTTTACCTTTTTTTTTTTTTGGGTGTAATATAATTCATCTATTTATCAGTTGACAACTCTTTTGTATTGCACTGGTGACCACACCTAATCACCAGTCAGTTGTCAGTTCCGAACGTAGACCGAAACGTCAAGAATTAGTGATTTTGAATATGACATCTCATGCTTCTTATTGAGTATTGATTGGAGCATAGTACTGATGTTTATAGTTTCCCCTTGATGAACATCGACAGACAACAGGCATCCATTTCACTCGATTCTCATTAACAATACAGCTAGTAATGAAAAGAAGAAATTTAGAATGCTCAGAAATTAACTTCATGTGATCGAATGATATAAAATATTTATTAAATCAAACTGTGATGTTGGCATCTCTGTAGAAGACTACTGACAGGTTTAGCGAGTCCATAATCCTCAGTTTTAGGTGGCAGGTTACTTTGTTTACCTTGATCCTTTTATTTTAATATATATTGGTTAAACTGACACCTTTGATGTCGAACTACAAAATCATCATCTCTTGGTGATAAGTTGGTGCACCTATGAAGAAAGAAAATACTCTCAAGGAGTTTTCTTCCAAGGAGGAAACTCCATCTTGCTTCTTGGAGGAGAGAATGGGAGAGATCTCTTCTTGTAAGGATTGAAGTTCTTTTTTCTCCTTTTAGAAGGAAAAAGACCTATGAGGGTGATCCCTCCTGTGTAGTTGGATCCCTCTAATTTGAAGATTCCTTCCTTATGAACTAGTGAGAGAGAGCTTTGAATATTTTTCATTTATCGTAACAATTATTTTCTGGATTCTTAAGAGTGATGTGTGTTAATTTAAGGCTTGGGTTGCTTTGCCTAGATGCTTAGACATGGAATTGGCTTTTTCTCGTGAGATTTTGGTTAAGTTACACTCATGGATCAACATGTTTCTTGAGTTTTGATTCCCTGGATTGTTGATGATAGATTCTCACTTTGCTTGAAAGGTGCTACAGCACAAATTCTATCTCGTTATCATTCTTCATATCATAAATTAAATTGTTTATGTGCAGTTTATTACTTACACCACTTGCCAATAGATGGACGGGTAAGAGCTCTTTCCTCTCTTGATCATATTGAACTAATATCTGCTGTCTTTTATTTATTGATCCTCTTGTATTGTATGCATGCTAATAGAAATCCTGAACACAAGTGAAAATTAAAAGAGTGGGGGGGGAGGGGGAGGGGGGGGGGGGGGGGGGGGGGGGGGGGGGGGGGGGGGGGGGGGGGGGGGGGGGGGG
>JBBPDJ010000019.1:4130719-4147817 GCA_037974625.1 Cucumis cinereus | reverse complement strand
GTAAGTAGGTGGGGGGGGGGGCAATTGAACAAGAATATATAGAACTTGTTAAACCAAATCCTGACATGCTAGGGGCATTTATAAAGTTTAGACAGCCTTAGTAGGTTTCCTGTAATTTGGTTGTAAACCTTTGTTTCAATCAAACATTTTTACTGACAAAGTTGGATTGCATTATAGTTTTATTTATTCCCTTCAGCTAGGGCCTCCCTCTTATTTCCCTTATGAATGACACATTTCATGTGCTTTTTTCTGCATTGGCATTCATAAGCATCATCTTTCTCTTAAGAATTTGTTTACACTGAAAACAAAACCAACAAAAAGGTTATAGCAGGAAAATGAACACAGGATCCATGAATTTGGGTCATAAATCTATAGAGCAAAAGGATGAATTCTCAATAGGTACATAAAATACTGTAGAAATTGCATCCTTACATCCCCTCAATGCTTGGAATATGTTTCATCTTTAGTAAAGGCAAAAAGTGTCCATAAGATCTATGGATTGGAACAATATCTCTGAACTGCAAAACAGCATAAGGTTCAAAACATGGAGGAATTTGAGTTAGGCAACTGAACCACTTCCAAACATCACCTTCTCTCTCTAGCTCTTTATTATTTGTTCATATTTTACTTAAATTATGAAAGATTGGTCGCTCTTTTAGAAGGGAACTTTGTTTGCCATATGTGGCAAATGCTTCAAGATCTACCCATTAATAACAATATTGGAGCTTATGAAATAAATTGGTTTTGATTGGTTTCGAGTTTAATTAGAACCTTGGTTCGTGTAGAATGTTATGGTTCAAATTACATCGTTGGATTTTGAATTGAGAAATAAATAGAAGTATAATCTATTGTATGTACAATTTGTAAATAAGGAATAATGTTTTAGATGCGCGATTATAAGGTTATGCAGGTAATGGACTTCGGCATGAAATAAATTTCTTTTGGTTTTGGTAACCGTTTAAGACTTTTTGTTTTTGAAAATTAAGTCTAAACATCATCACTTTTCATCTTCCATCCATTGATTTATATGTTTTGTTGTTTAGATTTTAGGAATGTTTCAAGAACTAGAGCCAGAGTTTTGCATATTTGTATGGGAAATAAGACCAAAAAGCAACATGAAACGGTTTGCCTAAAGTCTCCATCTTGGATTTGTTTCCACTTTGGTCAGTGTGCACTCTCTCAAATCACTTAAATAAGGCTCAAGGAAAATAACATTTAATTCGATTTCAAAGGGTAATTGTTGAAAATATTTACAAATATAGCAAAAGATTTTGTCTATTAGTGACAAATATTATTGGTGTCTATCCAAGTGATAGTAGTCTATCAGTGATTCTGACATTTTGCTATATTTCTAAATATTTTGGTTCATTTTATTATAGTAACTATCAAGATTCAAAGTCTTTAATATATATAGCAACATTTTAAAAAAATTACAAATATAGCAAAATTAGTTACAGTCTATCACTAATAGACCATAAGAGTCTACGAACAATAGAAATCTATTGTTGATAGACTTAACTATATATGCAACTTTTTTAAAATGTTGCTATACATCCAATTATTATCTCTAAATTTGAAAACAGATCGATTTTGAATTTCTATAGTCCATTGGGTGCGAGTATAGAAGGCTATAATAATTAACAGGTATGGTTTTATTTCTTCATTTATTTCAAATACAAGTATAAAGTTCTTTTGTGTGGGTGCGTTTTAGTAAAAATGGTAACGTACGTGGTATGATACGCGTTTTCTTTTTTCAAATACAACTATATATGGGGTGAGAGAGTCAAACCGTTGATCTCTCAATATGGTTAGATTTCTCCTTTTTATTGATAGTCAGTCATTCAAATATTTATAATAATTAAGAAATAAATATGTATAAACTTAATGGGATAACAAATTATTTTCCTTCCAAAATAGGGTAATAGAGACAAAGAAAAATTCTCTAAATTATATATCAAAATAGACACATAAGATGTTATTTCCTTTTTAACTCTAACATCAAATTCTCTAACTATATTTTACTCATTATATAGTTATGTTATATATGACATTAAAAGAAGTTTGAGTTCTATCAAAACATAGTTCGAAAGTCGAAATGACCTCAAGAATGTATTATAAATTTTGAGGTCAAAGGGTTCAATCCAACCTCCATTTCAAAAAGAACGCATCCTTTTAAATTTATTAATATTTATGATTAAATTAATAAAATAGACTCATAGGATTACGAACCATAGATTTCAAATTTTTAAAAATAATTTACACAAAATTTAAGTGATATCGAAAATCACCATATCTTTATATAAAATAAAAATTCACTAGGTCAATATTAGCATAATTCAACTATATTTATTCATTCATTAGAAATTTATTGCTGATAAACTTTGTTATATTTGTAATTTATAATGGGTAGCAATTTTATGGATAATAATAAAACATATAACAATATTTTTTTAAGAATTATAAATATAGCAAAGTTTATCAACGAATGAATTTCTATCTATACTAATATTTGCACTATGGTTTATCAGTGAGAAACTTCTATTGTTGATAAACTATGACATATTTGGTTTGTGGATAATCCACATACATTAATTTGAAAATTTAGCAATATATTTAAAAGGTGAGTAAATAGGAAAGTTTAGGGTTAGAACATTTTTATATTCTCAATCAAATCATATCTTGCAAAGGATTGTAAAATTAAATAACACATGTTGGTCAAATCAAGTCAAGGTTCTTTTTTCACTCAACCAAATTAACAATTATGAAAAAAAAAAAAACAAATTTATTTTTCCAAATTAAAAAAAAAGCATATAAATACATCAATAAATATAATTGAGATGACAAGTGATCAAGATTGCTTAGGATCTAACCAAAACCTTTTTTCATATATTGGCTAATCATCTTTACAAATCAAATCTTATCCCATTCTTCTTTTTTTTAAAAAAAACATAATTATATTTGGACATGTGTCGTCTTCTCATTGGGTGATTTGAGAATATTTCATTTTTTCTATGTTTTGAACATTATATAATATGGTCACAGAGTTGTAGATTTTAGTCACATAAGATTTTTTTTTTTAAAAAAAAGAAAGTACTTTTAAGCTAAAATAATAAACGAAATGTCTCGAATATGAACATATTGTTATTACAAGTGAAATGTCGTGAATAGATTAGAGAATAAAAAACGGACAGCATCTCGTCATCTTTTTCTCTCTTGATAACTGATTGTGTTTCACTACATCACCAGTAATAACTTGAAAACGTTCAAGTTTTATGAAATCAACCAATCGTTTTCATATTTCCTAAACTAATGCTAACACGACTCCAAGAGTTAGATATTAAAACGATGTTTCGTAGATGGTTTGAACCTTGCAAACTTGATTGGTTAATTGGAAGAAACAAATAGAAAAAAACTTGAATTTGTTTATAAAAAAATTAATTAATTAAAAATAATTCTAAGACATAATCTGTCCACGTGTCATAAGGAGATCAAAATACAACGTTAAACCAAGATATAGAATGGCCCACCGTGACCATCGGGTTGACCACTCGTGGAATGCCAGGCTGACTGTTCCGTACGGACAGCTCCAAAATTAGAAAAATTAAAAAAAAAAAATTGTCCCATAAAATAAAACTAACTAACTTTGTACACCCCATTTTCTTCCTTAACCAAAAATAACTAATTTTTTTCCTCACTTTCTCTCTCTAGAAAAATAATTATTTAAAATTATAAAAAAAAAATCACAAATTTGAAAAACAAGACAAACAAATTTCCCTTTCTCTTCCTTTTTTCTATAAAAGCTTTGCTCTGTTATTTCTGTTTGCCTTCATGGAGTTTTATTTCTTCCATTTCACTCAAGTTTCTTCTCTGTTTCACAAAACTCCATTCTTCTTCTCATTTTAAAACAACCCCATTTTGGTTTATTTTTCTTTAGAGTTATGTTGCAGGACGTCGTCCACTCCGCGTCGGAGCAAATGCTTCCCATTGTAATATCTCTTTTTGTGTCTGTTTTACGGTATTCGTGAATGTTTGGGTTAACTTTATGTTTTGGTTTTCATGAATGCCTATAAGGTTTATGACGAAAGTCCTAGCTACCATTTTTGAGTTCTTTGTGCTTGAGAAATGGGTTTGAATTTTCCTCTTTTTTTTTTATTATTGTGGAAACATGTGGCTTATAAATCTTGTTGTTACAACATTTCTGGGTTGGATTATTCTTATTCAAAATATCTAAGATAAATGAGAGAGAATCCATGCTTGACAAGCATCTCACATGGATGTGTTGTTGGAGTTGATTTTTAAATTCTATTTGTTTGTACAAACTGGGAAATTCTTACCACTAATCCATCCAAATTTAGTACTCCATTAGCTTCTTGCTTTATTTTTCTGTTTTGCATTCCCACATATCACATGAGCATAAATGCACATCTTTTTCAACTTTGCACAATAAACATGCAGCATTAGAGACCATTCCTTCCTTTTTTTAAAAGTTTGGTGCATTACATATTGTTTTACCCAAATCCTATGAAAATTCTGATTTGCTTAGGTTTTTCTTTTTTATATTGTTCTGCTAAATACCTTATCTTCATCTACTAGTATATATTTTATCCTGTTTCTTTTACTGAGTTGCATATTTGAGAAGAGAGACTTTATGTGCTTGTTTGTTTGTGTTTATTTATAATTCTCATCTTTTGGTTGTGAATATGAAGAATGTTGCTTTTTGTTTGTTTGAAACAAAGGTTGATTTCTGTGCGGCTGTGCCTAAAGGCATATCAGTACATGTAGATTTCTTCTTGTTGATCTATCAATATATAGCTTATCTTGTTCTTGATTGGTCTCCTTTTGTTTTTTGTTTCTGTTTCTATAGGTGTAGAAAAGTTGATGATGGCTTTTGATATTGTCTTTTCAGGATGAAATCTCGAGTCCGATAAATCCGCAAATATTTGATTTCTGTGACCCCGAGCTGTTCGCGGAGACACTTCAGAATTCCGAGTTTAATTCTTGCTCAAATTGTTGTTACGACAAGAATTCGCCATACGCTACAAATCTGTCTAATTCCCCAGATCAAACAGAGAACAATGGCAATGACAATGGCAATACTGTTGCCGGTGCTGCATCGTTTATACCTGCTAACGATGCATCGGCTGCAACTAACATAACGACCAACAGTGCTAGTAATCTGACTGGTATCTTTGACTCCCAAGAAGAACTTGACAATGATATCTCCGCTTCCATAGACTTCTCTCCATCGGCTTCGTTTTCAATCCCTCAATATCTCACCATCCAGTCGGGGCAGTTCGATGTTTCTCAAGTGCAATCTCAAATGCAATCTCAAATGCCATTGGTAGATCCCATGATTGAAGGGCTTGTGCAGTGTCCTATGGCTCCAGTTGGAGCTCTCATTGATGAAGATCTACCGTCGATTTACGTCGACGATTGCTTATCTTCCTTGACTTCCTACATGCCACTGAATCCTGCTTCCCCTTCATGCTCGTTTGTCGGAGCCACCATGGGAACTTACCTGCCTACCACATCAATGAATCCTGCTACATCGACTGTCGAAAGTTGTGGAATGTTTTCTTTCCTCGGCCCTGAATTGCAACCGCAAGACCTTGACTATCAAGGAGACAACTGTGGACTCTACAGCCAAGACTGTATGCAGGGGACTTTCAATCCAGCAGATCTTCAGGTACTTAACTAAACTCTATTAGACTACAATCCATCTTTGATAACGACAAAATAAACAAACCGATAACACAATCACATACGATTCTCACTCAACATTTTTGTTGTATATAAAAAGGTGCTTAACAATGAAAATCTACAACTGGCTGCTGGGGCAATGAACTGCAATTCTTTAGCTTCAGATCTCTCAAGCTTAAAGGACAGTACTTTCAAAGTAGGAAAACTCTCCATGGAAGAGAGAAAGGAGAAGATTCATAGGTACATGAAGAAAAGAAATGAGAGGAACTTCAGCAAGAAAATCAAGGTCCTTACTCTTTCTTTCTTTTTTCCCTCTCCCCTCTTTATAACCAAACTCGAAATCTTTCTGACGTGTGGAAGCAAATCGACAGTATGCCTGCCGAAAAACACTAGCGGATAGCCGACCACGGGTACGAGGACGGTTCGCAAAGAACGATGAATTGGCAGAGAATCACAGGGCTGCCTGTAGCAACCATGAAGGAGAAGAAGAAGAAGAAGTAAAGCTCCTCTTTGAGCCAACTTTTGAAAGCTACTCCAATTGGGAGAACAGAGTTTTTTAAGGAAAAAAAAAACTATATGTATATATATATTATGTATATACATATATATATATATATATATATATATATCAATGGTTTTTGTTTTGCAGGTAGTTGTGAAAGAAGAAGATAGCATGGTTGATTCCTCAGATATCTTAGCTCATATCAGTGGAGTGAACTCCTTCAAGTGCAACTATCCAATCCAGTCTTGGACTTGAATTTTTTGATGTTGTTTATGAAAAATAAATCACCAAAAAAGAAAAAATCAGGGAAAAAAAAAAAAAAAAAAGAGAGGAAGAAACTACAATTTTGCAGGACCCAAATACAGATATGAACATAAGAATAAGAATAATAATTTAATGATATGTAGTAGAAAGAGATAGTGATGAAGGGTCATAAAAATAGAAATAAGTTTGAGTCAGGCCACCTAGCAATCAAACTTTAGAAGAAGTTTTCAATTTGTAGATATCTCATCAACAAATTCAAAATCCTTAATTTGTACATGTTAGGGGTTTATGCCCTCAAAAGTTTCAATAATTAAATATAACCTTCAATTTTCATTTTATTTCTTTTAAACTTTTCACTTCATTTGTGTTTTAGGTCACATTTGATCTCCATCTATTTTAGTTAAATTACTCATTTGGTCTCTATAGTTCGAATATAGTTTGAATTTTGTCTCGGTGTCAAAAATAATTCGTTTGAATTTTTTATCAATTATGAAATTCTAACTTTTAACGTTATAGACTAATTAAGTTTAGCTCAACGATAATTGACATGAGCTTCAATTCTAGAGGTGTGAGGTTCGATTCTTCATCCCTCAATTTGTTGTACTAAAAATACTTTGATTGTTATAAGGACTATTTTAACTCTATTCAAATAATAGGGCAAAAGAACCCTTTAATTTTTATGAGATGTTAAATCAAAGTATTTCTATAATAAATTAAAAGAAATTGTTTTGAAAATCCCATCCAAAAAAAAATGTATTATTACTATTTTATGTTGAGAGTTCAACAATTATGGAGTCGGAGTTAAGGGTGTTCGTAGATTGAGTTGGATTGACTTGAAACATTTTTTAGGCTCCAACTCAATTGTTCGGATCGAAAGTTTCTTGGAAAATTGTAAAAAACAAAAAAGAAATCATAAAGTTTCCCTATTTCATAAATCGCACGTATTTTCAAAACTTCTTATAAGAGTTTTTCTTGAGTAATTTTGGTTGAGATCGCGATCGAGTTTGAGGTAAGAACATAAAAAGTGTTATTTCGTGTTGGGGTTAATGCCTTAAAGTCGACGTCTGTAAATTGTAAATAAATTATTAAAAAAATAAGTGTTATTTGTTTTGTTTTAATAAATAAATTGCTACTTATTTGATTGCTAAATTTGCATAAGTCAAACCCAAGAAACTAAGATCCAAAGTTTTTTCATATAACTTGAATAGTATATGGTCGACATACAAGAGGATTATGTTCAAGCTAAGTAATAACCTAAAAGGTCTATATAGTCTATAAATAAGATGAGTGTCTTATCCTTGTAACACTAAGGATACGACTCGTTTTGTAATCATTACAAACGATTTGATCTAAATTGTTCATATAAAGACATGCGAGTGAGGGTACCATTTACAATGATTTTGTATAAGATTGGAGCATGAACTACATAATCTCTTTTGTGACACTCGTTCTAACTAAAGAGATTAATCTTTTAAATGATAACTATATGTAACTCAATCACAATCTTGAGTGAGTTATAAACTCTTGCTCGTGAGGGATCATCTTTTAATTTGTATGGGTGAGAGTGGTTTGAGATATCGACTTAATATGCCTATCATTTTGAGAACGAGACAGAGTGAAAAACCGGTTAGGATCTTGCAGTAGTAGTTACACTAATATCAGTATAGATGCAATATGATGATACTTAAATAAGAAGAGATAGACACAAAGACGTTGTTAACCCAGTTCGGCAATCGAGCCTACATCTGGGGGGTTTTCACCCTGATGAGATCATCTTTATTATTATCATAGAAACTCTTCATAGTTCACAAAGTTACAACTCATGTCATAACTTAGGATAATAACTACAGTAGCACAGATATGGTAGAGGTATCTTCGCAGCCGATACTCGTCTTCACAATCCGCAAAATTGTTCAGTAATCTGTCTTCACTGAGTCTTTATGATCTCATATGCTCCCCCTGTATAAATTATTCAAGTTGTTTCTTGTTTTGAAACTCCCCCTCAAGAGGCCACACTAAGCATTCAAATGCAGATACACAAATGTTCTTTCATATGTGAGCGTACATCTTGCTCTTTCAAAATATCTTCAGGAAAGCGGAAACAAAAAACAAAGCGGCAGAAAAACCAAACCTATTCTTATTTTCTTCTATCACTGTATCAAACAATCTGCACACACTAAATCGATAGAAACAAACTATATAATTAGCTTCAAACAACTTCTATCATATGCACCCTAAAATATCTCAACAACCAGGAGAGAGAAAAGATAACATTAAAATAATCTTAAATAAAAATTATGTTACGCCAATTAAAAACTTCAAAGTATGGAGTTGGATGTTGAGTTTTATGTCATAAAACTTGTGAATGGTGAATGTTAAACTATTTTACTCAATAAAGTTGTTGTTGAAGTACTATTCAGTTAGATGTTCTTGAATAAAAAGACTTGTTTATGATAAAACTAAAAATCTAATAAACAAGGTCCTTGACTATAGTATTAGTACTTGAACTTCATGTAGAGACATAAATGTAGATCGAGTTCGAGTAATAGTTTAAATGGTATATAGTATAAAAATAAGGTTGGACGTCTTATTTTGGAGACACTATGGATGCGGACCACTTTGTATTCACTACGAGCAAAGTGATCCTAAGACGCTCATGTAGAGTCGTGTGAAATGGGAGCATCCTATACGATGAGATTGTATGAGATCAAACCATGAAACAACGAGTTATAAATATTATAGCATATATGGTTTTAAAACAGTATTTGGACATTATAAAATAGTATATATTGTAAAATTATAGTTTTAATATTTGGAGCCCCAAACGCGGGGTGGGTCACCATCATATAGTCAGCCTCACATTTAAAAATTTCTTTTAATTTTTTTCTAATTATAATTTTCTTAAAAAATATTTACTGTATAGTCATCATATGTATTAAAATTGAAATTGACACTGATATTTTGATATTAATAATTTTTTAAAATTTGAATTTAATTCAATTTAAAATTAATAATAATTTATTCGAATTTGGGCCTTAAGGAAGAGATACAGAAACAAACCCTAGATCCCATCTATATATAAATCGCCACAAAACCCTAACTTTCTCTCAGTTTCTCGTTTCAGCCGGCAAAAATGTCGAAGCGAGGTAAGCAAACCCTCCATCCCCTTCCTCTTCAACCTTCACCATCTCACAGTCCTTCTAGGTTTTATGTTTCGATTTTCTATGTTTGAACTCTGGAATGTATATGATCGATTTGTGTTTTTGTTGGTGCAGGGCGCGGAGGATCTGCTGGTAACAAGTTCAGGATGTCACTGGGTCTACCGGTGGCGGCGACGGTGAATTGTGCCGACAACACTGGAGCCAAGAACTTGTACATCATCTCAGTTAAGGGTATCAAGGGGCGTTTGAACAGATTGCCATCGGCTTGTGTGGGAGATATGGTGATGGCCACTGTCAAAAAGGGAAAGCCCGATCTCAGGAAGAAGGTTCTTCCTGCTGTCATTGTTAGGCAGCGCAAGCCATGGCGGCGAAAGGATGGGGTTTTCATGTACTTCGAAGGTATCTATATTTTCTATTGCTAGTTGATAAGCCTCCCAAGTTATTTGGTTTTTTATAAGAAGCTTTATGAAACAAATGTTTGAACTTGATCTGGTTTTTTTGCTGAAAGAGAGCTGTAATGCATGGTTTTTGTCTTTGAACTATTATTTGATCGGATCTTCTGTGTAGTTGAACTTTATTTGTGTCTTTAGGTTTTTTGTGATTACTGGTTTCCTGGCTGAATTGTGGTTGTTTACATATGTTCAAACCTGAGAATTTCATGATTAACATGACTGTTGAAGCTAGATAATTGTGGTCACTGTCAGTCAATTTATCTTCCATATTCAAATTGGTTCTGTGAGGATTGAATATCAAACAGTTTCAAGATTTAAGTTTTGTAGATGTTTATTTACTGGCCAAATACCAAACTAGAGTACCTCTTAGACAAATTATGAAGCATGATTGTTTTTTGTGGAAATAAATTGTTTACAAAAATGGTTTGGCTTTTGTTGTACTTGTTGAATTTTTAGACTGGGGAAGACTCGTTGTACTGTTTTAACCATAAATGCATCCCGTGGTACACAATTATAATTGAAACTTAGTTTTGTTAAAGTTCGAAGCAATTTGTTTTCTGTTAAATAGATTAAAAGGTACCTAAGTTTTCCGTTTGGCTCCATCTGTTTCCCAGGCATAAGTCAGGTATCCTCCTCATTATTATGGTTGATACAGTTACGAGTCTGGTAAATTGACTGTGTTCATCGTTGCAGATATGTTGAAGCTTTGATGCTCATATGTGCTCCATGTGGACAAAACATTGTTTATTTAGAACTAGTTTCAACCTTGATCTTATTCTGCCGTCTAGTATAAGATCGTCTGCTCTAACCAAATAGATTTCTTTCGTATGGGAATTTTGTTTTGTTCGAGTATAATTTTTAATTTTGAAGCATATATTATGTCTCTGCAGATAATGCAGGAGTGATTGTGAACCCAAAAGGTGAAATGAAGGGTAAGATTCGTTCATTGCAAACAGATGTGAATTCTCCTTCTCTTTTAATTTAACCTTTCCAGATTATGAAGTTGGTTTGTTGGTAATGTTACAGGTTCCGCAATTACTGGTCCTATTGGAAAGGAGTGTGCAGATTTGTGGCCTAGGATCGCCAGTGCAGCCAATGCTATTGCTTAGTGTTACTCGAGTTCAAATCTTCTCCATTTTGTGGTTATAACAGCTCATCATTTTTGATATCCCAGTGTTATAGTACTAATTTATTACCTCTTTGATTGTGAGATTTGATGCAATATTTTTGAGACAATGAATTAGATTTTGAGTTTGAAGGAATTTTCTCATTATCATACCTCATGGATGGGTCTTTGATAGTTTATAACTAGCAATCATCTCAGAGTTTTTGATCTTTGCATTGGTCTATTTAGTTGCTTGCGCTTGCTTTTGAATCTTCATTCTTCAAGTATTGCATCATAGTTGTTCTCTAATTATTGTATTATACATTTCCCTTGCATGTTTGGACAAGCTTGTTTGTACTATTGAGAGCTGGGATCGATTCATATTTAAAATTCTAATGCTGGGTCATGCTAATATATATGTCAAAGAACAGGGGAGGAGCAATAAACGCTCTATTCACTTTCTTGTTGTACATAATAACAAATACCTCAAACTTAAAAGACATAAACGCATTACATTAAAACAGCAACACAACAACGAAATCAGACTTAGCACATCTCTTTACAATTACACAACCGTAGTAGCTCTTATTTTAATTTCTCTGTCTTAGGTTGCGCAATCTATATCAGTAATTTACAAAAGGCAACATACATAGATATAAAGTAGTAGTAATAATAAGCTGCTGCATCGGAGTCCTGAGTTGGGAGAGTAATGAATAGTGTATGTTGTCAATACATCTTGTATTGAGCACTCATATTCATCTTTGCACAATACTCAAACAAACTTCCATCATAACATCTCCTTATTGCCTCCTTCGACAGATACCCGTCCTCGTCCCTAGCCAGCACGTATAGTACGAACCATTCCAGTTTTGACGCTATCCTGCGTTCCAAGATTTCAACAATATATGAGTGTATTTATGAATGGAAGAATGAAGATTCATGTAACTATAGTACCATCCGTAGGGGTCGAAAGCTAGACGGTTGGCTTCAGTCATGTCCCATAGCTCGCCAAGCGACAACTTGTCTGGTTGTGTTCTAGCGTACTTGCTGAACATGTTCTCGAAATTCGCCGCTACGTACCTGCTCGTTCATTACATTTTATCCTACATTACTCAATACCACACCAAGTAGTACACTTTCAAATGGAAAAGAAGTAAAAAGAAAGTTACATACCTTCCTTCAGTGTCATAGGTTCCAGTGTCGCTGCCATGTTTATCTCTGTGAATGTTGTAAATATAGATTGGAAAGAAGGGTGATGGAATCCATCCCTACCAATATTCATCACAAAGCTCTCTATTTAGTTCCAATAATGTATAATTAGATTAGATATTAGTAATGAATTTTGATTGATTAAATTAAACGTGGGGTTTATTTCAAAAATTCTACGACATGGACTTACTTGTTGAGTGCGATAGCTCATAGCCACATTTATAATAACGGCCATAAGTAGGGACATTATCATGTTGAATCCAATCGCTCTTAGGCCTGAAAGAGAAGCAATTGAGGAAGAAGTAGAGAAAATTAGGCCCAGATCGATTTTTAAGAAAATTGTAGTAGTATCTCAACTTCAATTTGCATGCAAGTGTTGTTTTGATCGGATCAAGATCTTAAAATTTTCATATTTTCGACCTCAATTTTTGGTTAAATACTCATAAAAAATTTTTAAAAAAAAAAACAAGGCTAAAATTATAAATCTAGAAAGACTAAATTATATTGAAAAAAAAATGAAATTACCAACATAAGTCTCCCAAGGGTAAACGATGCCATTATCATCTTGGTCAAAGAAGGCAACATGCTGTTGAAGCACCGTCATTCCATAGTGTTTATGCCCCACCGTCCCCGTCGGGTGGTTGGAGTCCGCCGCCACCAACGCCCTCGCCAAATCTAATATTAAAAAGAGTTATTTTTAAACGTAAAGAAAAAAAGAAAGAAAAAAAAGAGTAAATAAATTAAAAAGGCTCACATGGCTTGGGGAGCGTGGTTTCGAGGTCGTTGCGAACCCTTCGCTCCCGAGTGACCGGCGCGAAACGGGCCTCGGTGGCGGTGGCTTCGTTTTCCATCGTCAAAGACATATGACGGGCGGAAATGAGATTGGTAGTGCAGGTAGCGGTGGCGATGGATATGAGAGAATAATTTTGATTTATAAATAAAGAGGGAAATTGAATGGAGAAAGGGATTGGATTGAGGTGGCTTTGTGGTGAGGCAACATATTATGTTTGGGTGCAGCCTCATTTGGACACGTCTCATCTTTCCTTCGCCGCTCTAACTTCTGTAATCTCTCTCTCTCTCTCCCTCTTTCGATGATATCCATGCCATTCCCTTTTTCCACTCTTCTTTCTAGTCTTTACCCATTCTTCTTTTTTCCATTTTAAATTTAAAATTCTTATTATCTTCGTTACGGTTATTTTTACGACTATCATTATTATCTTGTTACAACTAAAAAATAGTCTATTTTGATATTTTTATATTACTATTTATGGTTATTCATTGACCCTTAAAAGTAGAGACAGAGAACAATAATTTTGACTAAATTCATAATTTTTTTTTAAGTAAACGCGATAAAAAAATAATATGATTACATTTGAGATTCAAGCTTATTATAATTGATTCATTAATAATTTCATTAGGATTATACCAATTTGTCAGTATGTTTGGTTAATGCTGCTCAATTTCAAATTGTCATACTTTAAATACTTTTAGTAAAGTGGGTTTCAAAATAGCAAAATAGACAAAAATATTTACTCTTCATAAAAAAAATAAATTGTAAATATTTTTTTTTTTTGAAAAACCCCTAATTATTAATTACAGATAAAATCTAAAATTATTTTATATAATTGAAGTATAAATGAATCATGTCAAATAATTATATAAAGACTATATAGTATATGGATGATGTTGGTGTTTTATCTTGGTTACACCTTTGTACGGATTAATCTCTCTTTGTAAACTCATTAATTCTCATTAATTGAATAGACTAATATTTCATAGGATGACCATATGTGACTTGATGTTAATCTTAAGTGACTTATGAGTTTCTTCCTGTGAGACCTGACTATTTTTATTTGCATGAGCGATAGTGGTCCAAGTCGCAGACTCAATATACCTACTATTTTAGAACTTGACCAAATGGAGATATATATAAGAAAAGTAGATAAGCACTTTCTTCACTTGTTGACTCCAAAACTTGAACAAAGAACCCAATCATCTTACTAGCTCGAGAGAGATTTGGTTTATGGTTGGATCATAAACAACATGTTCATTAGAAGATGATTACTACTTCTTAGAGGTAGTTACATGGTAAACATACTTTTTTCCACCTATATTTGAGAACAACTCATGAATGATCAATTTGCTTATAATGGTTATATCCATGGATAAGATGTAATTGTCTCATAGTGCATAAGAGCATTTATAGGTGGTTTGCTTTATAGTTAATGAGTTAGCTTATATATGTCACACTCTCTCTTAGACCCTCTTCTCTTAGCCAAAGAGAAGGTATGACGTCAACAAGTATCGCTTTACTCCTACGATACTTATTGACCACTTGCTAACTTTACTAACTCTTAACTTGGTAAAAAGCAAGTATAATACTTTATATAAACATACCTAGTGTATCTGTACAACTTCATACCATATTCATAACTAAAGTTCAGTGACGCAAAGACATCTATATACAACCAATCATCTCTCACAAACAAGTTTACATAACTCAAATTGCATGATATGGATACCTAAGAAACAAAAAAACCAAAGACTGGAAGGCAAACTAGCAGCAATAGGACAAGCTCAAAAATCACGATCTCTACTTGAAAATGGATTTTTTTTTTGAAAGAATGAGTTAAAGGCTTGGTGGGTGACTATTTTAATAAAACATGCTTATAAATCAAACACTTAAGAAAATTTAGCAAAACACTAAATAATTAAAATTTTCTCTTTACTCTAATACTCATCTAGCTAGGTTGTCATGGAGTAAACTCAACATCGACAACGATGATCTTTCTGTAACTAGTTGGGTTGTGGTAGAATTTAATCTATACCAACAACCATAATCTATCTGAAACTAGACACATTGTAGTAGAATTTAATCGATACGTATCATACTTTAAACAACTAGCTTAAGAAATCTTATTTAAATAAATCACATGCTTGTAAAGAAATTCACATAAATTCATACTTGTTCTAAATCATGCTTTGCTTAAACACTTACTAAATCTCAAGTTTAAATACTAAATCTCATGCTTAAATACTTCAACTAAACCTCATAATTGAAATACTTTAGTAAATCTCATGCTTAAATAACTCAATTTAAATGAATAATCATGCTGATGATAAATCATGCTCAAATAGCTCAAAGCTTACTTTAAATACATGTGTTTGAAATTAATACTTAAATCGAAAATTTTAATTCATTTTGTCACTCACAGGTTTAAGCTAGATCCCCTTGGTCTATAGACTTATCCTATATCTTCTCGGCCTCAGATAAGAGAACTACATCCCAAATTAATCCTTTTAATCCTTAAAAATTCCAAATCTAACTTAAAAATCTAAAAAATATAAAATATGACTCATTTTGGCACAAGAACATGGATTGGAGCATGGTTGGACGGTGGACATGGTTGCACGCATGCGATGGCCTTACAAGAGGCTGTCAGGACGGGTGCTAACCTCCCTAACCACGTTGCGCACCCACCATGACCGTACATGACATTGCCGCATGTCTCCCTGCGCGCACAAGCCTTGTTGCATAATCCTTTGATGTGCGTGCAAGCCTGGACGTAGGGCTTTTGCGCGCATGCCTTGCCACATGGCCTTTGCACTAGGCTTGCTTACGCCGCTCACGAAACCATTACCTAGCACTCACCTACACACGCTATACTTCACGCAATGCCTAGTGTCCTAACGCCTAGCCCAAGATGCCTAGTGACCTCAAGCTGGCTATTCAAGTTCAAATTATAGATTCCACTTCAAAAATTCATAACTTAAAAGCCATTCATCAAACCAAAAAACTTCATTCTACAAACTTGTTTTTTAACCTCTTAACTAGCTTACCTCAAAATTACATATTAAAATTTCAAGTATTTCTCCGACTAGTCTCTGGTCTTTGAAGACTGTCCTAAAATCCTTTGAAAACTAAACGTTTGTGGAGTTTCTTCAACAACTCAACACCTTAATCACTTCCCCTTTTTCCGGCAGCCCTCAATAAAAAACTAAAGTCTTTAAGCTTTCTTTCAAGAGCAGAATCAATCGAATCACACGAGAAAATTGAGAGCTCTCCTTGACTGAAGTTGAGCTTTAATAGATTTCTCTACATTAAAACGTCTTGACACCTCCAGCTTGGCTCATTGCTAATGTTAATCCTTAATTAACCATCTGTAAGTTACTTAACCTATCCAATCATTTCACCTCAACCAACTTACTTTGAACGCCTAGCCTCCCAATAAATCCCGCCTAAGGGTTCCTTAGTCATGTCGCATAGGCTTCAACACATAGACATGTCGTCTAGGCATTCTCAATGCCTAACCAATCTTCTTTGATGTCGCCTAGAGTGGCACTTGGTGTGTTGGCTGGCCACAACCCTTTCTCAAGTTTGGCTGCCTATGACACTTTGCTTGCCGAGACTTAAGTGTCTTAGTGTTATCATCTTACACACACCCCTTGGTCGCCTAACTGACACTTAACCTCCCAACACTCATTAGCACTTGGTCGCCTTAGAGGTTATTTTTGGCTTGCTATAGCCTTCACTTGGCCGCATTGATGGGATAAAAATTCATCGCAGCGGAAGAAATACAGAATCATTCTCAATTTTATTTTGGAAAAATTTAAAATACCATACATTCGAAAAAATACAGAAACAGTTTACTGAATTAAATAGGCTAAGCATGCTTTTTGTCAATAAAATTACAGAGAAGAAAAA
>JBBPDJ010000019.1:4097009-4130619 GCA_037974625.1 Cucumis cinereus | reverse complement strand
TTAGGATGTTAGTTTATTGAATTTGGGTTAATAAGACAAAAATAATCAATTACTATTCATTGAAATTGAAATAATAACTGTTCATTAATAACTGTCAACGGTTTACATTTACTATCTACAAGTTTTAGGACATAAAACCCAACACGCATAGCATCCTTAGCTCACCTTAACACTTTGCCAAATTTTACCTTTCTTTTATTTTGGCTGCCTAACAATATACTTCAAGGCACCTTGACCATACTTTGCTTAGGCCACCTACCTAATGGAAGACACTTTGGCCGCATACTTAGCCTTATAATTCCACCACAGTTAGGCTATTTCTCGGCCAACAACAAACGCTCTCTTCCTTCTTAATTAATTTTACCTAACAAGTGATATACCAACAAACTTGAAAAAAGTACAAATTTCCCCTCTTGATTGTAATAATAAAGAGATGAACTTCAACAATAATAATAAAGTTATTATATAAATATAAATCTTTTTGTCATAAAAAACTCAACTGTAATACCTGAAGACCAAGAAGTCTCGAGTTCAAATTTCTACACTCGATTGTAGTTGAAAACAAACTCTTAAAAAAAAGGAAAAATTTACGGGCATGGGTTGGGCATAGGAGGCGGGTCCAAAGTTTTGGGCCTAGGGCTTTTTGTCTTCGGTCTCCGCCCCTATTGAATCCGAGAACACCAATTGCTCAAGAACATAACCCAATCTATCAAGTTTAAAGCCTAAAACTTCGTCTCAACTTTGTCCATTGATCGATAATTTCCCTTTTCTTACCCCCAATTCATCCAAGGGGGTATTTTCAGCGCCCAAGATATGGCCGGTGAGGTAGCGGTGGAGGGTGCTGTGGCGGCGGCGGTAGCGACAGAAGTTGCTGATTCCAATCCGCAGTCCCATAAATTGGAGAGAAAATGGACCTTTTGGTTTGATAATCAGTCCAGGCCGAAGCAAGGCGCTGCTTGGGGTACCTCTCTTCGCAAGGTCTATACCTTCGATACCGTCGAAGAATTTTGGTGGTACGTTCTTCCATCCCCCTCTTCGTCGTTTTTTAAATTGGGAGGTGGGGTTTCTTTGTTACCCCTTCTCTGGCGCTAATTTATGTTTTGGTAGATTAGGGCATAGCTATTTTGATCTGAATTTACTCCTACTGTATTTTAGCTACCGAGAAAATGGGTGTTTGAGGAGATCTGTTTCATTCATATATCTGAATTTCTTTGAATTTTACGTTGTGCATTCTGTTTTTATTTTTCTTTGAAGTTGAACCATGATTTGGTTTGAGTGTATTATAAAAATCCCAGTAGAGCAGATTCTTTATCTACGATTTCTAATTCGGGCTTTTCTGCAGTTTGTACGATCAGTTATTCAAGCCAAGCAAATTACCGGCGAATGCAGATTTTCACCTGTTCAGAACTGGGGTTGAACCGAAATGGGAAGATCCCGAGTGCGCTAATGGAGGAAAATGGACTGTCACCAGCAGTAGAAAGGCTAACCTTGATAACATGTGGCTGGAAACGGTATAGAAACCTTAGATATTATTTTTCTTTCTGTGCTGCTAAAGTCTATTGTTTGCCGTATGAACTAATTTGGTCTAAATCTGCATGTCTTCGTTATTGGATAGTTGATGGCTTTGATTGGTGAACAATTTGAGGAGTCTGATGAGATCTGTGGCGTAGTTGCCAGTGTGCGCCAGAGGCAGGACAAACTTGCCCTGTGGACCAAGACAGCAACAAATGAGGCTGCTCAGGTTTGGCCTTATTTTTTTTTTGTACTTTGTTGCGCTTGCACACTTGGTTGATTTTTTATGTAGTATTGTACATAGTAGTTTAAGCCTGTCATCCACGAGATTATTGCATCTTCTTAGGACACACTTTGTTCATTATCATCTTATCTCTGAGGCCTGGTTTATTTCTTCTTGCCCACTATGATCCTTTCTGAGATCCTATGTGGTGTTCATGAATTTCTGAGAGATGCCCTATTCGTTGCCTGTGAAAATTAAAGTTCTTACTGGTGAATCTTTTGATGTGTGGTTTACCAATTGTGATTTGCTCCTGTTTGCTTTGTTTTAGCCTCATTTTATGCTAATCACTTTTGGATTGGTTTTCTTTTTTACTCGGAAGTTGGATTCCCTGAAAACAAAGTTTTGCTCAATTTCGTACATTTCTCAAAAGATTACTGTCCCTATTGCATCTTTTCTTGTTTGTTCTTAGCATTTACATTTATCTATTTTATCAGATGGAAAGCCATTGCATGAACAATATTTTGTCTTTATCAATTGCATTTATTAGATGACATTTAGCAACCAAGTTTACCTCAATCAGTAAGAGACTAAAGGGGAGGAGGTTTTAGGCTTTGTTCGGTTCAATTAACCCGTGGCATTCCATCTGTTTGTAGTTTTGCAAGTTGAACTTTTTTAGGAAATGTTAATGTGAAGTAAATATCAGAATTATATGTTATAATATGTATTTTCTTTTGGTTTTGAAAATTATACTCTAATCGTCACCTTTATATGTGACAAACCACCCCTAAAAGCTGCTAAACTCAGTTTTATAGACACTTCGTGACTTCTTATTCTGTTACATTTCGATGCAGATGAGCATTGGTAGGAAATGGAAGGAGATTATTGACGTGACCGACAAGATTTCCTTCAGCTTTCATGTAAGCCTTCAGTTTTATGGTCGTCAACAAACTTCTCTTCTGTTCTTCCCATTTCTTCAACTAAATCAGTATTTGTTTTGCTTTGTTACAGGAGGATTTGAGAAGGGAAAAGTCAGCAAAAGCTCGATACAGTGTTTGATCATTAACTGCATGATGTCGAGCTGCTAAAGTTTGAGGAAGATACTAAACAATATATTTTCGACATACTTGTCATTGTTACATTTCTTTTCTTTTTGGGGTTTGTTTTTCATCCAAGACGAATCAATTAAGATCTTCCATGTTTTGAAGAATGCTCAGAAATCTCCTTCAATGTAGTAGCCTTGTCAATTTATTATTTAGACCCATTCCTATTGAGAAATATATGGTATTATGTATAATTAGTTGTATTGTATGTTTCCATAATGATCTTAAGAGAACAGCAGTCTTGTGAGAGTGCTTCATTATGAATATTGATTACAGAAAAATGAAGCATTTCCTGTGTCAAAAGAAGAGTGTGTTTTAAGAAAATAATATTACAGCTGATGAACTGAATGGAATAGAAAGCGTGAGATGAGATTATAAGAAGAAGAAGAAGAAGAAGAGATTTGTGATGAAATCTCAGGCAAGGAATCCAAGTCTTTCTCCATTCTTCTTGGCAAGCCTGATTAGCCCTTGTCTTTGCTTTCCATCTGCTCCAATTGATTTGCAAAATTCTGTGATTACCTGAAAAAAACACCACCAGTTTCACATAAAATTTTAGAGTTATCTCAACTGCATTGCTTCACTCTCAAGGTTTGATTAAATCAATTTGTTTGCTGTGCTGTAAGCATTGAGAGCATTTGGGATAAACAGTGAAAGCCATGAAAACATGTAACTTGTAAGGAGTTAGCGACTTAAGAATGGTGTGGTCGTTTGGGATAAGAAATGAATTTGTGAAAACCTGTAACTTGTAAGGAGTTAACGACTTAAAATAATGGTGTGGTCGTTTGAGGTAAGCAGTGAAATCATGAAAATCTCTTTAACATGTAAGGAGTTAACGATAACATGGACTTTTGTACTTGAGTATTCAAGGTGTGTTTGAATCTTCTTGGAAGTGATTTTTGTTAGCTCAACTTGTTGGGTTTAGGCAAAGATTGAACAAATTATGAACATTTTATATTGGTTAATAAAAAAAAAATTTGAAAATTAACAAAATGGAGAAAAAGGGTACCTGGGAATGCAAGGCAATTGCTTTGCCTCTAAGCTGATTGAAGCGCTTCTTACCGATGAGATTCCGAGCAACCACAACCAATGGCGCAAAAACCCCTTTCCCTTCATTCACGTTCTTCATCATCGGCTGGAATCTGACCGCCTTTCCCATTCCCACTTGCACCGGCCCCTGCTTAGCGAGGAGCGCTGAGTAGTCCTCTCCGGCGACGGTAGAGCCCCATCCTCCAAAGAAAGAAGAGGAACAGCACAACCCAGTTGCAGAAATGGAAGTGGCGGCCATTGAAACAGCTTCTTCCACAGGTACTATTGAATTCCAACGTCCTCCTTGTTGTCCGTCTCGGTTTGTTATTTGGATGCGAAATGTGGGATGTGGGTGAGGGAAATTGGGGATTGAGAGAGGAAATTATGAGCCACAGACTCCACTTGGTAAGGGTTTTTGACGTTTAGTTTCAAAAGCAGAGATGTGAATTGAAATTATTCATGTGATCGTTGAATTGTATTGAAAAGGGGCCCTGTCTTCTGGTAATCTTATCGCCGTGGCTTCATCTCCGCCGCGAGGAAGACGACCTGACCCCATTTCTCAATTTTATTATTATTTTTATTATTATTATTATTATTATTTTTAAGGTGTTCATAAATTTGAGATGGATTCTTGTATTTGGATACCTAGGCTTCGGAATTGACCCACCTCATTCCATTTTTTATTTTTAGCTTCAAACATTACACTAAATCCATCCAAATTGAGTTTCGTTGATGTATCATTTCTAGTGAACTTAAATCGCAAACGTAACTTGGTTGTTATAATCGTTTGATTTTTAATCACGTTAAAATTGGTCTCACACAAGTTTCAAGTCCATTTAAATTGAGTGATTCGAATTTGGAGGTCCAAATGAAAAATGACACAGTTTTTAAGAGAGTGAAAGGTGGTATTCTGTTTGAATTAGCACCTCATGAATTTACTAATTCCCTAAAAACTATATGCTTGCTTGCAATCGATAAATGTTATTCGATGCACGATACTTGATGCTCGATACTCTATGCTTTATGCTTTATGTTTTATGCTTTATATTATATGCTTTATGTTATATACTACTTGATACTCGATACTCTATACTAGACACGAGCTACTAAATACTAGCTACCTGATGCTCAATGCTCGATGCTCACTACTTGATACTCTATGTTTTATTTATGTTATATATGTTTTTCACTCGATACTTGATACTTAAAGAAACACAAAGAAAAAAAAGAAAGAAAAAAAAAGAGTAGAAGTGCAAAAAAAAAAACGTTGAAGAAATCTAGAAAAAAGACATAAAAGAAATGCAAAAAAGAGAATTGTAAAAGAAGTAGGAGAAAGGAAGAAGAACGGAAGAAAAAAACGAAAACAAAAACAAAAACAAGTTGGAAAATGAAGAAAAGAGAAGAAGAAAACATTATAACCTTAAAGTGGTAATTTTGAACAGCAATGACAGAAGCGCAAAATGTCAATTTTTATTGTTTTTTAAAAAAGTACCAATTTTTCATTTGAGCCTTTTATTTTAGATCACCTATGCACCTCTGAGTAGAAGCGTTCGTTTTTTAATTTTAAAAAGCATAGTTACCTACAGTGGCAGATCCAGAAACTTTACTGACATAAGCTAAAAATAATGGTCCAAAGGGGGTTGGAAGACAATTTTTCCACTAGGTTATTTTCTAATATTAGTATTATTTCGGTTTTTTTGTATATATTCTATATAAAGAGCTTAAAGTTGAAAGAGCTTGAGTCTCCCTAAGCCTATACTAAATTTGTTGATGGTTATCTATAATAGTCTAAATTATTAGTTTATAAGTGATAAAGACGTGTCGGATTTATGATACCATAATGTTGGAAGGAAAAAGAAAAGAATTGAATTTAGAGAATGGATGTGTTTCTTGTATAAGTTGAGTAACCTACAAAATAAAACAATTACCACCTCTCATTTTCTTTTTCTCTTCTTAGACTCCTTACCTGTTTCTTCCTCATCCACATTTTATTCTGAAATTTAATGTTTTTTATTTATAGAATTATTTTATTATTCTCGTATTAAAAGATAATCAAAAAAAATATGGAAAACTGTCGACAAAATATATTAAAATTTTAGATTCTATCAATGATAAGTATTGATAGACTTTTATCAAGATATCTATCAATGCACTGATAGATACAAATAGAAGTCTATCAATGTTTATTATTGATAGAATATTTTGTAAATATTTTGATTTATTTTGCTATATTTGAAAATGTCTCTAATATTATTTCTAAACGTGTTATTTTCACTCTCAGTTTTAGGAGGTAAACACTTTTAATTGATGAAATGGATGTTGAACTGACTTTGTTTAGAGACTGAAATTAATGAAAGAAAGTTGACTATACCATCACGTGAGACAAAGATGAGAAAAAATTATTTGAGGCGATCTAAATTATATAGTCAATTCCAAATTAAGGCGAGCAACATCTCAACGCCTCCGCCACTTTTGGGATCCATTGAATTGAATATAACCTCTATCTAAATCCTTTAAAATGCAATGCTCGTGTTTCATCCTTCATTTAAGGCAAACAACCTCTTTGTGCCTCAATGTCACACACACTTGCATTTCTGATATGTATACTAAGGAGAAATCATTAGAGTTGATTTTATTTCTAATGTTTCTAACTTTTTATTTCAATCATAGCACAAAAACTAGTATAGGCAATCAATAAAGAAATGGGAGAATGAAATTGAAAGGTATTGCATTAATAGTAAAAGCTTTAGGCTCTCGACCATGGAGTTCATGATAAAAATGCAACTAAAATAGAAATTACAAATGAAGAGAACTAGAAATGAGTCAAGTCACGGATCGCAATCTCATGCATTCGTTGGCTCCGTTCATGTCTCTTTTACAATGTTAGGGGAATGAGATATGTCGATTTCCCTTCCTACTCTCACACTCTCAGCTCTCACCTAAATATACAAAGAATAAAGGTGAGGGATAGTAATAGTGGATGTGGGAAATTATCTAGCATCACTCAATCTTATTTGTTTTTTATAATTTTAAATTTGAATTAAACCATTGTTATTTTTTAATAAATATCTAGGATTATTCAATTTGTAATTGGTTTATTAATATATTTTTATGTTTATTTGTTTATTACTTATATGATTTATTTAATTAATTTTGTCATTATCTAGGATCACTCAATCATATTTGCTTTTTATAAATTTATATTCAAATTAAACTATTGTTTCTAAAAGAATTATTTAATCCCGTTATATTATTTCCAATGAGTTGGTAATGAACTCCTAAATAATTAAAGTTCAAACATGTAGCAAAATTAACGAATTCTTTCCAATTTTTATTATTTTAGATAACAATTATATATTTTTTTAATTATGATTATGGTTTTTATTATTTTAAAAGAAACCAACCTCAAGAAAAGTCTGTATTTCTACAAACAAGCATCTATCCACTAGTTCAATTTTTCTCTTTTTGCTACGGCCCTACAACAAGTAATTAAAGTTTACTTTTTTATGGTGCATGGAATGAAAGTTCACAATGAAATTATCATGTTGTTGAGGCCTATATTCCAATCATATCATTTTCGAATACAATGTAATTGTTATACCGTGTATCAATTCTGAATAGAAATATAGTATAGATCGAAAGAATTGGTTATAAGATTCCAACCTAACGGATTTAAGAGATAAAGAGGTGGATTTTTCACCCAAATCTCAAATTATTATTATTATTTAGAAATCTAAATAAAATAAGATAACAAAAAACCATAAATCTCAACTTCTTCATCTTCTTCACTTAGTCGCCTCACAAAATCTCTTTTACTCCTTCTCAATCTGATGTTTATGAACATTGTTTTAGCAACCATTTCTTGAATTCCTTCATCTTTGCTAATTTTTGACGATTACCCTTTCCAGGTTGCCGACCTTGGTCACTCGCACACAAGTTTTATGCTTTTGTTTCTACCTTGAACATCATTTTCAATAATGATGTTTTGAGATTGATGGTGTTTAAATTTGGCATTCAAGATCCTATGGACAAACTGGTCACATGAAACGAAAACAATGAAACTCTAGTTGTCAATCATATTTTCAATAGTTAAGTTGCAATTCCTTTGAATACTCACTTGGCAACGATAACTTTATTGGTACAATCAACTATGCTTTGTCTCACTCTAGAGGAAGTCCATCGTTGTGGACATCTATAAGTTTCCAATGGCCTTAATCATCTAGTTGTCGGCTTCCCTCACTTACACGAGTTCTATAGGTTGCCAGAAGTGTTAAAGATCATATTTGGTGATATTTAATTTTAGCGAATGTTTAGGTATATTGATCATTGAAGCCAGGGCAATAACTCAGATGGAATTTGAGCATTATGTAGCTAACAGCCACCTTCATAGTCAATTCATTAGAGTTGTCACCTTCTACCCTTCCACTTGTTCTACCTCTTTAGGAAATATCGAGTAATTGTATCAATTACCGTGATATTTGGTTTAGTTATAGGGTATTTTAGTGTTTTCTATTAACGGTTTAGAAACTCTACCGATTGAATTTTTTAACGTCATACGTTTTAATTCAAATAAGAATATTTTTCACAATCTCACATTTTTTTATTATTTATTCAATTTTATTATTTTAATAATTAAATTTCGTCCAAAATAAACTTTTAATTGTCTAGAAAATCCAAAAACAATTTAAAACTTTTAATCGTACTTTTTTTGAGACGAAAATCATCGAGCTGTTAAAGCTTGAACGGATCAACGTGATCAAACTTGTTAGGGTCAACGTTCAGCCACCAATCTCCGTCTTCCCAATGGAAGAATTGGAGAACAATCGATGGAACCATAGGCAAAGAAAAATCTGAATGCTTCAACAAATTGAAAAGCCCTTTCAATGGCGTCACTAGCAACGCATCTCTCCGCCTCCCTTTTCCTCATCCCCATTGGCGTTCGTCGGCTCCTCTGTTCTTCCTCCATCTACCTCAACAACCCATCTCTTTACCGATCAAAAACCTGGTATTTATCAGAACCCAAATGGAAAAATTTCGATTTATATTCCTTCATCCTCCTCCTCCCCATCGCCGCCTTCTCTGAAATTTTCCTTTTTCTCGCATTTTCCGGAAACCCCACTTACAGATTTGCATTCTCCCATCAATCACTGGCCATTTTCTTCTTCTGGGCACTCGCCATTCTCATCATTTTGCGGGAAAATGTCGACCCTCTTCTCGTAAGTGAGAGTTTCATCTTCGTTTTCGCTGGAATCGCTTTTCTTGTTGAGTATTCTGTGATTGGCAAAGGGATTACTGGTCTTGGTGGCGCTTTTTATCACATTTCTGGAGGATTAACCATTCTCTGCGCTTGTTCCTGCTTTTATTTGTCTATGAAACCATCTGCATTTTTCGCTGAATTTCTACTTTCCTCTGGTTTAACGTTTAAGGGTACATGGCTGTTTCAAGTTGGGTTGTCTTTGTATACCAAGGCATTTGCTTTGAAGGGTTGTCGTGCAATGTTGGTCTTGCCTGCTACTGGAGATGCTTTTGTACATTGTGATCTTGAAGAAGATGGTCTACGGGGCATTGCTTTGATGAATCTAATTTTCATTGGCCATGCTTTGTTAGTTTTGATCTTGGGTTTAGGTTTGATTTGCTTATTGTCAAGCAACAGGAAGTTTAGGTTCGGTGAGGGAAGTGGCCCGTTGTTGGCTGAGCTTGGACCGGAGACTATGCTGATTCGCTCGTCTCCTGAGATTGAAATGGAGTGAAGCTGTATGGCTCCTCATTCCTTACTGTATCTTTATACCAAATTTGTCATTATAGTGAAGAAAAAAAAAAGATTTGTTCATTCATATTTTGCTTTTGCGTACAGTTAATGTTCATAAGTTTCTCGTTTTTCCCCCTATTTTATTTTTGTAGCTTTGATCATTAGAGAACTAAAGTAGGTCAGTTGACCTTGTAGTTCATTTTGTTGAAGAGCTTCTCTTCTTTTGATCTTTCAGCCTTTGGCCAAATTATATGCTTTCATTTGACAGAAGAAATGGAAAAAAGATACTGTTTATCTCTATCTCGATCTCTAAAACTTGCAATTCATCTTCATTAGGAATAATAACCAACATAGATATTGAATTTGGCTGTGCCTTGTGAGCGTGTCTGTATGCAGGACTATGTTTTTGACGGGCAGTTTAGTATGAAGAAAGTCTTCATCTGGCTATCGGCATGTAACGACGGCTGCTGATGGATAGCTGCAATTGTGTAGCAAAGAAATAGTTTAGTAGCTGCACATGGGTATGATTTTAGGCATGATGCATACTCTTTGGCTACATGTCACGACTGCGAAGTAGAGAATAGGAGGTATAACCAATTTAGTATGTTATCTTTGCCTTAGAAGGAAATTTGACCTAAGCTTTTAACATACTCAAAGTTGGTATCCTCATTTCATCCAAATAGTTTGATTTGAGCAGACATGGCCCTGATTTGTTGCTGCACTATACTAAAATGATTTTCTAGGAAGACAAAAACGACATTGACTGTGCTAGCCAATGCTTTATAAACTATAAACACAATGTTTTGAGTTGCGAATAATATTTCTGGAATTCATTTTCAGAAGTAGAATAACAAAATCTTGTCCTTCCCAATAATTGTGTTTGATGAGAAGCTCAGTTGATCAAAATTAGTGTGGTGATCATGCTAACTAACAGGATAATAGTGAATATTGCAAGTCTTGTAGTGCTTCTTGAGTTTGATGTTTGTACAGTTGTGGGATAGTTTCAACTGTGATAGACTCCTACTCCTTTTGAACTCTGTCTTAGTTCTATAGTACTTTGATGCAGTGATTGTGCTTCATTCCTTGGTGTTCACTTATTGCGTTTTATTTTGGTAATAAAATCTGTTCGCTCCACACTTTTGTTGCCATTTTTTTTTGTCAAAGATCAGATGACGAACAACCAACCAAAATTTATCAAGGAGATGCTTGTTTTTTTAATACTCCCCATTTGGGTAGTATTCCTGGATATTGATTTGTGGCCTGATTTTGTATCCTTCAAATTCGCTAGTCTCACAAACTATTTAAACTCAAATTTGTGCAACTCACTTTTTATATGTCATATCATATGCTTGCGTTTATAAAAATAGACAGATAACCCAGATTTATGTCAGTAGGACAAATCTTCAACATGTTATTTGATTAAAAAATAATGTTCGCATTATCTTGTGGAAACAGCATGCATAAACAGAAGCAAACAAACTTACATTTTAATGAATTAACAAACTTTTCAAAACAACACCATATGCCAGAGATCCTTTTTTTGAAAAATAAAAAATAGAAAACCTTCTACACAAACCAGCAAATCAAGAAATTTGATCGATCAAACCTCGTCTTTTTCTTTCATTCTCTGTTTCTCTTTGCTACACAAAAGATAAGAGAAAGAGATTCATCAGCCTTTATTGTTTTAATGAAGTTGATTGTGTTGTAGCTTCTTTCCTAGCCTAATTTATGCAGTTCTGACCAACCAATCTGAGAGGCTTGAATGCACCAGATCATTTTCTTGCATTTGAGTATCAGGTAAGCACAAATTTGGTCTTGACTTCAATTGTGGTTGAATTGAACTTGTGTTTGAACTGCAAATTGCTGGAGACTTTGGTTGAGTTGATGTCTTAATCTTGTTTTGCACCTGATGTTTAGTGATTGACCCTGCTTTTGCTTTAGCTGTCCTCCATTGAGTAAGATTTTCTACTGGTTTTAGTACAGAATGAACTTGTTGCCTCCTCTCCACAATACTATTATTTTCCAATGCACATGATCTAAACTCATTATTGTTCTCATCATGAATTTCATCAATTTCACTATCATCCAAATCACTGTCACCATTTCCAGAATCATCATCTTCTTCTTCATCATCATAACTATCTTCACAATTCTGGTATCTGTGGTTTTGAGGGTATTTTCCTGAATTGGAGGCGGTAAATGCCTTGTTTTGGAGTGGTGTGGAATCAGTTCTAGCTGTTGTTTCTTGGCACTGCTCTTCATTTTTTACCTCTTCATCACTCTCTAGGAAATAGTCATAATCTGGAACAGGTTCATAAGTCTGGACGTTTAGATTAAAGCTAACTTTCTTCCTGATTTTGACCCAAGGCTGCTCCTTAGCTCTATCCCTAAAAATGAAATCGGATCGACATCAAACGGTAAAGGAAAACAAAGTTTAACTATCAACAAACTTTATTAAATTAAAAAGAAAAAAAATAAAATAAAGACGAAGTTGATAATCACTCATCACCTACCTTAGTTTAGAATTCTCAACCTCGAGCTTCTCGCTCGTATCACAAGTTGTAATTCGAGAGGAATCTAAAGGCTCATAGCTTAGATGTATCTATCAAAGGATTTAGACAAGGAACCATCAATCAAACAATACAAATGAAGGACGATAGAGTTATAAAGTTGAGGCTTTTACTTGGTCGCCAATTATGACTCCATCGGACGGTGGTCGACGTTTCTTCCGATGCTTATGAAATCCGAAACAAGCAAGAAAACACCCCATCCAGTACCTATGGAAGCTTGTGGAATGGTGAAGACACAGGTAGGAAAGAAGAGGAAAGGAAGTGTGAAGTTTTAAAACACATATTTGGCTCCAAACTAGTTTGAAAAAAGTTTAAGAATAACGTTGGTGTAATGAATGCCAGAGCCAACCAAGTGGGTCTCTCTCTCTATACACTTTTTTTAGAGAGAGAAAATTTCAAAAAAAAAAGAAAAATTTCTCAACACTTTTTTTTTTAAAAAAAATAAATAAATAAAAAATCTTCAATATAAGTAAAAGACTTGAGTGTCATTTTTGTCTTTTCCATCTCTCTATTTTCTTTTCATTTTTCAACTATTTTTTTGTCTTTTTAATTGATGTTTTTGTCCTGTCATGAACTAATCTACATAGTTCATAAATATTATTTGGTTTATTTATTTATTTATTTACTATTATTAATAATTGATTTTTAACTATAAATAATTAATTTTGAATTTAGTACAAATGAAATATGATCTTCTAGATGCAAAACTTACCTTGAGTAATTGATATGTACTTTCTCAATTTCTCTTATCTATGTAGTTCTTGGATTAAAAAAATATAGTAGATCAAATATATATTCTTCAAAAAAATTATTAATTATGGAAAAATAAAATTTAGATTAAATCTTACCGTCTTGTTCCAAGTATCATATTATTAATTAAATTTTATTTAATAACTGTGATGTATTTTTTTAATATTTTTCAGTTTTGTCTTTTTTAATAACATTTAAGTAGGATTGATTCAGTCTTTTTACAATGAATTATGGTTTTATTATGACATTATTTAACCTTTGCCTTTATGTTGTTTAAGCAGTTTTGGATATTTGAAGTTTTAGGGTTTTCTATGAATGAAAATTCTTTGGTAGATGACAAAACTTCGACGCCATCTTTTGCAATGCTTGATTTAGAGTTGTAAGCCAAGAACATTCAAGTTTAGTTTGATCAGCTTCCTTGTAGAGTGTTCAAATTTGGAGTGATAAACTAGTCCTCCTTATTTCTTGCTCTTCGATCAAAATGTAATCCAAAACTAATCTATTCTTCTGGATTTTTGTTAAATTGATTTGGAGTTTTAGAATTTGTTATTATGGGTTCACCAATTGGATTCCTAATTTTTCAATCCTTGGGTTTTCATATAACAATCACTTTTTTTTATAGTATTTTATAGATTTTATTACATCATATTGATATAAACATTTTCTCCCTTTTTGATGAAAATAAAGATTAAAGGATACCAAAATTTTCAAACATCTCACTTTATGACCCGTCAAAGTGAACCTAATTTTAACCGACATGTGAATGTATTAGGGATTAAAAGGTTTATGGTTCAAATCTTCATACTACATTTTACTATAGAAAACGCTATGATATAACAAATATATTAATTTTTTTTAAAGAAAAATTTCAATTTATAAGTGGATTTATGGACTAAATGATAATTGATTGCATGGATTATGATGAAGAACTCAAACTAATTATATTGCAATAATATAATATTGTTAAAGCATATACTTCAATCAAGAAATAAAAAATAGTTAGTCATGGTCAATTGTATATGATAAGATAAATTCATTTTGATCTAACAATTAAAATGAACAAATTATATGTCTAATACAAATTAACAAATTAATTTATTATTAATCTCTTGAGGTAAAAATTAATAACAAAGACAAATAAAGGATCACTAAAATATTATAATAACTTTGTACATGGACCAAATTAATCTATCTATTTATAAACAATTTAATAGTAAATAAATTATTTTATTAACTCAATAAATAAATAGTAAATAAAAGTTAGATACAATAATAAATTTCAAAAAGGGGTATTTTCAAATATACAAAGAAAATTTGAAAATATTAATAAATTATAGCAAAATCTATCAAATTCTCTGTAGCATATTTAAGTTTTTTTTGCTATATTTTGTAAATAGTTTCAATTTCTTTGCTATTCACAATAATTTCTCTTTAAAAAAAAGATAAGAAATTGTTTCAAATATTCCTTATTTTAAAACAAAATGGAGTGTTTATCAACCACTTAGAATAGTTTTTCACGTGTGTTTTAAACGGTTCTTTTAAGTCAATCCAAACAAGTCCAACTCAAACGTAATGTTTGTGATATCAACTCCAAATTTTGAGAATTGATCTCCACTTGTAAACTTTTTTTTTTTTTTTTCAAAAAAAGATAGGGTTTATATTTACATAGAGAGATTACTGTAAATGAGAAAACTGTTGAAAATATTTATAAAACATAACAAAATTTCAGATTATTCAATGATAGACAATGATAGACTTCTATTAATGTCTTTCTATATCACTAATAGTCTATTAGACCCCGTTTGTTTTACAAGTTTTTCCATTGGATTTCAAATAGACTTTTAATATATCTTTTTGTTTTACACAATTTCATTTTTTAAAATCCGAAATATTATTATTCATGAAACTTTAAAATCCACCTGACATTAGTTTTTTAATACCTTGAAAAGGATAAAAGTTTTATGTTTACGAGATGAACAACTGAAATATAGCTTAATTAATTTATAAGTTATATAAATTATTTATTACTATTAATTTTATTTAGTTATTAAGTATAAATATATTATTTTGACTTAATAATTTTCAACTAAAATTTCTACTATTAATATTTTATGTTATATTAACTATTTAATATACATTATTATTATGGTTAATTATTAATATTTTAATTAATTTATATTAATCTAATTATTTTTAATAATCAATTTAATTAGGTTAAGTTAGAATGCATTATTTTATTTTTATTTTATTAATTAAGTAACTAATTAACCTAACAATAAATTATCTTATGTTACACTCTAATATTCAGTTAAGTAATTATTTAATTTTATTTTTTATAAAATATGAAATTAAACACAAATGTTTAAATTTCAAATGTACATCCAAACACATACATTAATTATAAAAAACATTTAAAATCCAAACAATTAAGTTTAAGATATCTAATATCTATGGTTATAAAAAAATATCTACAATCCAAATGTTCTTATAATATTTATGATATATTTTATAAATATTTTGGTTCATTTTATTTTTTATTTGAAAAAAAAAATCCTATTATATATGTATATTAAATTATTAATTGTGAGAGTGTCAATAATTGGTCTCCAGTATAAAGTCCCGTTAGATTCCATTCCAACACCATTGGGCTTCTATCTCTCTCTCGTGCCAATCACGTGACTAACAACTCTTTTCATTGCTCAACTCCCAAAAGAAAATCCAGATCGTTCATTCAACTTTCTTGCATCGAACGATCCCATGATGAAATCAATCCTGACCGTTGAAATGGCATACCTTCCACTCTCTGAAACCCTACTCCTTCAGCGAAAAAGCACTCTTTTTTATTACCCTCAGATTCACCAAAGCGCGCTCTCTCTCTCTCCTCTTTTCTCTCTCTTTCTCTTTGAAGCCCCAGTCGGCTACAAACCCTCTTCCGAAATCCATAACCCAGAAACCCAAATTTCAATTTTCAGACAAGAAGAAGCAAAAACGGGCCGAATCGATTTTCTCTATTGATTTGGGGTTTCTTGAGAATAGAGAAGAGGGAAAAAAAAGGGGCAATGGATTCGGATCAAGGGAAGCTTTTTATTGGTGGGATTTCATGGGAGACTTCGGAGGATAAGCTAAAGGACTACTTTAGCAACTATGGTGAAGTTATGCATACGGTCGTTATGAGGGATAAGATAACTAGCAGACCTAGAGGGTTTGGCTTTGTTGTATTTGCAGATCCCTCTGTTCTCGATCGAGTTCTTCAGGATAAGCACACTATCGATGGTAAAACGGTGGGTTAGAAATCTTGTTTCTCTGTTCTTTTGATATGTGGAGTTTTGCCCTTTTTGTTTTTTTTTTTCTTTTTGATAATTACCATGTGGGTTTTTTTTTTTTTTTTTGATTTGGCATTTTTTTTTTTTTTTTATCATGATGACTCTGGTTGGTGGATATGGATACAACTCATTTGAATTGTTGGGGGGGGGGGGGGTGATTCCACAATGACACTAAATAGTTTTCTTTTGGGTGTAAAATGTTTGATGCTTTGGTTTTTTAAGGTGGCTTGTATTGATGCATCTTCACCTTACTGTTTAACTTTTGATTCACGTGTTTTCTTTTCTTTGCTTGTTATTTTTGGTGACTTATCTGTTGGTTTGGTGCATTATTTTCTCATGAGGCGAGACATTGACAAAAGGGTCGGTTGTATTATGTAATTTCATTTCTTATGGTTTATGTTTTCACTATGATCTACTAGAACTTATCGTATTTCGTATTTTGTGTCTTTCCTCTTGGTACCTAATTGTAAAGTATAGACTTGGAATATTAGAAATGGGTTGCTGTGAATCTGTTGATTTCAGCTATTAAGTTTGTCTCAAGTTTTCTTTGCTTAATGTCATTTGTTCTTTTGCAGATGAAAATTTCCTAGATCATTAGTATTCACACTGTTTCTGAAACTGTTTTCTTCTTCTATTCTCTATCTTCTGAAAATGTTTTTAACTTTATGTATTCATATATTTTAAATTACTTTTTAGCATTTGTAATTGATATTCTTTTATAGGTTGAGGCCAAGAGGGCCTTATCACGCGAGGAACAGCAGACCCCTGCCAGAGCAAGCAATTCCAATGCTAGTAGAAACTCTGGCGGCGGTGGTGGTGGAAACATGAGAACCAAAAAAATTTTTGTTGGGGGATTGCCTCCAACATTGACTGAAGAAGGATTTAAAGAGTACTTTGAGGCTTATGGCCATGTAACTGATGTAGTAGTCATGTATGATCAAAATACTAGGCGTCCACGAGGATTTGGATTTATTTCTTTTGATACAGAAGAGGCTGTTGACAGAGTTTTGCACAAGACATTTCACGATTTGAATGGTAAACAAGTAGAAGTTAAGCGTGCCCTTCCCAAAGATGCCAATCCAGGTGCAGGTGGCCGTTCAATGGGTGGTGGTGCTGGTAGTGGTGGTTATCAAAGTTATGGGTCATCTGGTGGTGTTAATTCAAATTCTTATGATAATCGTATGGATTCCAATAGGTACATGCAATCACAGGGCTCTAGTGGAGGTTTCCCACCTTATGGTTCCTCTGGATACAATAATCCTGCGTATGGGTATGGTTCATCGCAAAATGGTATGGGATATGGTGGTTATGGAAATTACAGTGGTTCAAATACTGGGTACGGTGCCCCTGCAGCAGTAGCCTATGGTAACCCAAATGTTGCCAATGCTGGTTATGGGAGCGGTCCTCAAGGTGGACCTAGAAATTCATGGTCAGGTCAAGCTCCCTCTGGGTATGGAGCCATGGGTTATGGGAATGCAGCTCCTTGGGGTGGTGCTCCTGGCGGCAATGCTGGAGCTGGCAGTGGAGGACCTGGATCTGCACCCACAGGTCATTCTCCTGGTGGAGCTGCTGCTGGGTATGGCAATCAGGGTTATGGATATGGTGGGTTTGGTAATCAAGGTTATGGTTATGGTGGAGGTGATGGCTCGTACGGGAGTCAATCTGGTTATGGTACAACTGGAGGACGATCTGGTAGTGCATCGAATAGCAATGTTGGAGGTGGTCCAAGTGGGGGAGAATTACAGGGGAACAATGCTTACATGGGTAATGGCTATGGGGATGCTAATGGAAACACTGGTTATGGAAATGCTGCATGGAGATCTGATGGAGGACAAGTAGGTTATACAGGTGGTTATGCTGGTGGACAAGCTCGACAAGCCCAACAACAGTAATTTGATGGTCAAAAAGTGAACTGGATTTCGCCATGTTCTGTGTATCCCTGTTTGTTTTATGAGAATTGAGATCGATGTTTTCCAGTTGCTTATTAAAAAAAGTTTTCTTGTTGCTGACTGAAGCAGTGGCCCAATTTGGAACACAATGAGCCTGGTGGGGTTGCTTGAATCCAAGTAGCTTGCAGTATTTAATTTTTCTAGTCTAAAATAAGTAGCTGTTTTAGAAGTTTACTTGATGCTTCAGTTATTTAGTATTTTGTTGCGGAACGTAGTTAAAATTTGATCTCTTATGAATGTCTATTTAGCTGTCTGGAATCAGTTTTTATCTTTTCACATTGTTTGAGTTGTAACGATTTGTAGTCCTTTCCATTATCAGTGGTTTTATACCTACTACCTATATTCAGATATTTTTATGTTTCCTCTTGTTCTCTAGTTCATCAGGCGTAGATGGTATGAAGAATTAAGTGATAGATGTTTAATTCTTTATCTTACATTTCAAATAGGAATACAAAAGGTGTAGTGTAGAGAGAGTTGTAGTGATAGATGATAGTGTTGGAGCCCTCGCTATTGGGTCGATCACTTCGTATGGTAGACCTAATCGTAGTCGTAGTTGGCTCTTTAACAATGGCATAATCATTTTCCCCCTTCTATTTGCCCTTGTGTTACAGGAGGGATGCCCGGAGTTGTAAAAGTGGAGTCAAGAGAGTCCACTCATGGCTGAACACAGGCTTCATAATGAAAGACCGTGTTGGGGATGTGTGTGTTCAGCATTTATGGAACTCGAGGACCTTTAATCAGTTGAAAAATGGATTTACCCCCGGAACTGAATATGTTCTCCTGCGAGGCCTTGCCAGCACTATCAAGTATTCCAAATCTCTGGCATTGCAAGGTCATGAGTTTATAGTAAATCTTCTCAAGGTAGTTGAATCCATACCTTCAAGATTTGGTTATGTAGGATACTTGGTATTAATTATGAGTAGGTAATGATTTGAGGTTCTTTGTTGAAACAGATTCCAATTAAGTTTTAGAGTGTATAAAGTAAAACTTCATAGCCATTTCTCCTGTCATTTAGCTAATAGTAGTCTTTGTAGCTTAGCCTAAATAGAATACTTGTGCGTTTACCTTTCACTATTGGTAAAGTTGCGATTGGTTCAATTTATTCCTTTGCTATTTTTGCTTCAAGGTCCAAGTTTCGCCGTAAAGAACTTGATTTTAGAACAGCTATTCATAGGCGAAAAATGATGATTCTTTTGCTGCTGTTCCTTCGAAGATTTTTAACAGATTTTTGATGCAGTCGGGGGGCGATACTGAATCTGATCTTTTTATTCTAGATGCTGTTTCTTTATATGTGCTTAGCTTGTTGGAAGAAAAGTGAAAAGCATACTTTGAACTTCCAACTTTTTCTTTGGAATTTTGGAAGAGACGTCTCAGTGAGTTTAATGATTTTGTTTGTTCCATTGGAATTTTGTTTGAACTTTTTATGGCGAATCGTTTATTATTCTTAGGAGAAGTTGGTTTGGCCTCAAAACTGGAATCTTAAGTAGGGTCCATTATACCTATTTTAAGCAGGTTGCAAATAAATATCATTGCTCTTTGTGGGAGTTGACATTAATATCTTGTGGTTTTCAAACATCAAATTTGCATTTAAAAAGTTGTATGTAAATATTGGAATTAGAACTTCTTATCATACATGTATATGGGGGTGGAAAAATCAAATTTTTGACTTAGGCTTATATGATAGCACTGGTTATGTTCTCATGTCAAACTCAAAGGTAATGTTTTTTTAACAAAATTCTTATTTGTATTGGTAATATATTTCAAGAAATTTATCTCATGTTACCTCAAGCTCATTAATCATTTGAGCACGTATTAATTCATCTCTAATATAAATTTCAAATCCAATCTTGTTTTCTGGTAAAAAATTGATGGTGTCTACTGAAGTAAGCTTTTTTGAAGCTGAATTATTGTACAAATACAATTGAAGAAGAGAGAAAGGTCAGTACGTACTTAAGCCTAAAAAGAAGAAGAAGGGTTGGAACAATTATTCACTGATCAAATGGAAAATAATGTCAGATGAACTTTTAAGCTTAAAGAATGATCAAATCAACTTAATAAGCTGAAGGTATTCCTTGGTATGGATTGCTGAATGCTGCTACATTACCAGGTCTTGAATATACAATCTGTCATCAAATTCAGTTGTAAATTTTGTGCTCAATGCCAATGCCAATGCCAATGCCAATGCCAATTATATATGAATATAGTCATAGAACTTGAGTGTTTTTTTATGGATTTCAATGATTTCATGAGTGCAGCCAATCAAAACTACTCTCATTAATAGATATTTGAACTTTTCTTTTATCTTAGATATCATAATTTGATGTACATACCTGGTAATTGCCGAGGGTGCGAGATTTAAAACCAGCAGCGCAGTAATCAAAATAATATTCCCAAGTCCGTATGAAACTTTCATCAAAACCAAGTTGAAGAATTTTGCTGAAATAAAAGAATTATTACTTCCTTTGAACATGAACTTCCATTTGAACAACATTACCAAATCCCCTCAATAAAACATTAATTTTACCTCTTATTCTCTAAGAAGTTCTTTCTCCAACACCTCAAAGTCTGATGGTAATGAATCCCAATGTTTTCCAAGTGCTCCACACTGCATAGAAATGTTCTTTATGTCTAACATGAAGAGAAAAAGGAGAGATATGACCATGAATCTTCTAACAAATTATATAAGCTTCATTTACCAAAGTCTTGATGCATTAGCCATGGCTGTTGTTAATCTACTTAGGCATGGTAGGCATCCTCCTGGAAATATATATTCTTTTATAAAGTCTGAACTTAGTCGGTATTCGTCATAACGTTCATCGGGTATCGATATGAACTAATAAAGAATCAAAATTAGTATAAGCACCAAAGACATATTAGCATTTTACTTTGTCATAAGTAGAGTTAGTAGAACAATCAAGGCTTCCAACCTGTAGAACAAAAAGGCCATTTTCTGCTAATACTGATTCACATGAACCAAAAAAGTCTTCCATGAATTCATGACCTACAGCTTCTATCATCTCACTGAAATACAAAAGAGAATCTGAATTATCATATCATTAATTCATTACATGTGACAGATTAATTCTCTTTCATATTGTCAAACTCACCATGATATAATCCTGTCATATTTTTCAGTACTGGGCAATTTTCGATAGTCACAAAGAAGAAACCTAATGCGATCCTATAAGCAAAGTAAATATTAGATATAAGTAACGAACCACACCACATATAACATTTCCTTTAATAATGATTGGGAAAGAATAATAATTCAATAAAGTTTCACCTGAAGGTTGGCATCTTTAACTCTCTTCTCTGCATATTTTAGTTGTTCCTCAGATAACGTAATACCGGTATAACGACATCCAGTTTGCTTGACGATTTCGATAGCTAAGCTACCCCAACCACACCCAATTTCTAATACGTGATGGTTTTGTTTGATTCTTGCCTAATAATTAAGGTATACACAAAATTGAATGGCTAATGAGAGTGAAAAGCAATTTCTATACTGAAGTCTGAATTGACATAAAACAATCACCTTTTCTATGAGAAGAGAGATTTTTCTCATTTGTGCAACCTTTAAATCTTCATTCTCTCCCTATTAACAAGAACATGATAAAGAGTAAAACTAAATGTACATACTACTACTAACAATGTACCATAAAAAAGTGGAGAGAAATGGTTTCATAAACAAACCTTAAAGATGGCACAAGAGTATGTCATTGTATCATCCAAGAAAAGAGAAAAAAGTTCATTACTCTGTAAAGAACACAGAGGATCCAGACGGTTTTTCAGTCAATAACAGAAAAATGACGCAAGCTAACAAGGAATTTGAAGCTTTTTTCTGTATGCTAATAATATCAAATGAAGGATCAAGAACTTCAATCCTTCTACCATCTACAGATGAATGGATTCTCTTATCTAGCTTTCATAAAAAGGAAGAAAAAATAGAAGAGGCAAAAGGCGCCATCGAAAACTATTGAATACCAGATCGTAATGACGAGAGATGTTCCTACGAGCTTGAGTAAGAGTGTTTTGCCTTGAAGCATGCTGAAAAAAATACTTTGCATATGCAATACAAGCAGTAAATAGTGGGGGTGTCCACCATCCCCTGATAAATGTAAGTGAAAGTTTAGTTTAAAAAAATGAAAGAGAATGATAAGCATATCCCCCCCATTATTTATACCGTTTCTTCTTCTGTTTTGCAATGAAAGAATTTGTATCTCTGCTAGCAATAATAATCTGCAAAAGAAATCAGAACGACAGAGTCTAGGCAAATGAGAATAAAATATTTTGAGTTAAAATATAAAAAAGCTTACCAGGAAAAAATTTAGAAGACCTTCATCCTTATCAACAAAAGAAAAGTCTCCATTGATATATGCATCTGCAAGGCCTAAATCAGCTCGTGTCATAATCTGCCAAAATGAATTCATAAGAATTTGGAACATAAGTAGAAGCTCCAATCAATCATTTCTTTCCCAAACTTCATCGATACAGTTTAAATATATGTAAATTGTGACCATAAACCCTAAACCTTACATGAACACAACTATCTTTGAGTTCTATAAAATGTATGTCAAGCGGACACTAGAATTACATACCTTCCAATAAAATTGAGGGCTGTGAACTTTGACAGCAACCTTTGGAAGGCATTTTTTATCTGTTCCCTCAAAGGTAAATATTGTGCCCCCTTCTTCCATCAAACTGTGTTAATACAATTGAAAGAAAAAAAAAAGGAGCATATCAGTTCTCTCACGTAGAAGGTTGAGTCACTTGGGGTTGGGGTGTAGACTTATAGAGCAAACTTGAATATGAAGTTCTTATTAGATACAATATTCTCCTTTACCTTTTCTTTCTTTTTAATCCTACTGATAAAATCAAATTTAAGGCATAATGTAGATTTCAATATTCATAAAACACATCAATTGACATTACTTGAAATGAAAGAATTACTACAAGAAACTTATGATTATAGTAGCATGTAAGCTTACGTTAATGATCCGGAAGTTATATATTGCCCAAGAAATCTAGTGACAAATAGGCGTGCCCCCGTATCAACTAGCGAAGGTGCCATATGTTTCGGGTTGCTTAAAAGTGTGAAACTATTTCCCAACAGATTTTGTGCTGCCACTATACCTGCCTGCAAATATTAAGACCTAATTTATAAATTCGTTGTATTATTCAAATTTGAAAAGGCACATGGAGAGCCTTAGAAGATTATAATGTCATACTAATAGTCATTACCTTTAACCCATCCTCATGGAAGCCATAACCTAAAGAGAAGTAGCATAATTAGCTTAACATGTTAGAATAAGATTTCAATTGTAAAATTAAAGCATGTCATATTTTAGGATTGAGAATGCATGTTGTAGGATTTGAAGGGCATTCATCTATGTTCCTGCTAAATCATATCTTTAGAATGTAGTATGATCAGACATATTAATATTCTCTTCAGAATATCAAAACACCATGGTTGATTAAGATTTACATTTTTTTCCCCTAATGTGCACATTAAAACAAGTTAAAACTAAATGTAATTTGAGTTTCTAATCTATCCTGATAAGTTACAAAATTTAATGTATGTGCATAAAAATAAAAGTGCAACGGAAATCATGGATGGACAAAAACAAGGGAATATGTGTACAAATATATTCGTGAGAAAAAGGGTGGCATTGTGATAAATTAAGTGGTGAGAGACTAATTAGTGAAAAACTGTGTAGATTTTAGAAGATTAAAGCAAGACAATAAGTATCTTCAGATAATTTATGATAGAAAATACATATGAACAGAAGTTAGAATGAGAGTGTCTGAACTATGAAGAGAGATAGTTAGAGAGAAGCTAGAGCAAGAAATATAATTGTACAGAGACTTTTTAAATGGAAAACAAGCCAGAGAAAACAAGCCACTTCGTTGAAATAATGAAATGAGACTAATTGTCAAAGTATAATAGAGAGTTACAGTGAACAAAAGGAACCTGATCTAGGTGGTGTATTCGGGAATCTTAATTTTAAATAGAAATCAGTGAGGAAAAAATGTGCATGTGGAACGGAATGAGGCAAAAAGAACTAAACGAAAAGTGATGGGTGAGTAGAAAATATGTAAAGACTAGAGAAAAACTAGAAAGAGTATTGTCTTTGTAAGCAAATTTTACCGTTTTATAAGAAATCAATGTTAACATAACATGACTAGGTTTTGTTACATAACATTATTTATTGAAATATTAAATAAATAAGCTTTCTAAACATAGAATGCAGTAACCTTACCTTGATATGCTCCACAGAACCAAATTCTTCTGTTTCCTTGAATACTGTGAAGCTCATTTGAAGCTTTTGATGCAGCAACAGATGGAAGTGGGTGACCAGTTGACCACTTAAGCAAGATATTCTTTGGCTCTTTATCTGGATTAAGAGTTACAAGAAAAGGAGGACCAGTTTCACCAAGATTCTGCAATTTCACAATTAAATGGAAGTATCAAAGCCACATAACTTAAATACGAAATTCATTTCCATGCAAGTTTTCTTCATCTAAGTATTTTCCATCTACTATGCTTTACCCTCTTCCTTGTCAGCTAGAAATATAGGTTCCAAAAAGAGTTGAAGTTACAAGCAAACAACAGACATTGAATGTTCATAGTCATTTCTTGGAGCATTTGTTTGAGGGAACACTTTCAGAAGTTAAAATAATTAATAATGAATCCAATTTTCCCCTGGATAAGAACTGATAAGTCTAGTCTTCAGGAAGTATTAAACATTTAATTCGGTGAGTTCATAGCTTGTTGCATCCTTTAATAGATCCAATATTTCTTCAATTTTATAGCCCTGTTTACTCCACGTTTCTTTGGTTTACATGGTGTTAATGACTGATAAAATATCGGAGTGGAAGTATGAAACTAACCTGAAGTACATTGAGCCAATATGTCAAAGATACTTTCTCATCTGTATTTCCAAGAAAGTTCCATGCACTCCATGCTGCTGGGTTTTGGGGCATTAAATTTTTGTCACGATGTAGAAAAATATCACTGCCAATACAGAGAAAAATGGTTGTGCATTTTGGTGCAACTATTTCAGGCATCATTATATTAATTTTAGCAGTTCATAATCTTAAAATAAAAACCTATCATCCACAAAAATTGGAACAAAATTTGCCCATTAGTCCTTACAAAGGTTCATTTTAAGAATTAAGCTAAAAATAAAATGGAAATGAAATAATAATGTACCTATAAGCATATTGGAAAGCACCAAGTACTCTGAGTTCATCTGATGTTGCTTCATTTCCTAATATTCTTAAAGTATCAGGGGCATGGGTGGCTATTATACAGGCATCAAACATTTCCTGTGACTCATCTCCATAGCTTACAATACATCCTGATCATAAATTTTAATAGCAAAATACATTGTTAATAATTGTATAAATGAAGAACAAAATAAAACATCTTATAGACAGTTAATTATTCACCTTTATCCATTGTTGATATAGAGTTAACTTCAGAAGAAGTTCTTATCTGACAACCGTGACTCTCGAGTACTTCTTGGACCTAAATTTTCAAATACCCCTTTGTCAAGGCAAATATTCAAGTAGTTGTATAGAAAGAGATTTCAGTTCTTCCAAATGTATGGTAGAAAGGATTAGATAACCTTCTTCACATAAGAATGAGAACGTCCTTTGACAGTAAGCCATTGTGGACGACCAAACAACTGTAGAGAACAATAATCCAATTGAAGAAAAATAGATTAATGGTAACAAGTTACAAATCCCCATTATATTTAAATAAATGATGAAACAAGACCAACCTGAAGTAGATGATGATTTCGACAAAACGAAAGGACTGAGAAAGCTGAAAAGCTAAGAACTCCTTCTGAAGGACAAGACCAAATTGAACCACACATGGGAATCTAGTAAGAAATATGGAAAAAAATCAATATCCAATCCATGAAATTGACACAAAAGAAACTCTAAGAATTCTATAGCAATCAGCTCACAAGATAAGCGTTTTGAAACAATTCGGAGTATCCCCTTGACTTGATAAACTGTCCCAACGTCTCATTTCGATCTATATCTGAATTATTCTCTAAAACTTCAAGATAACTGTACATAACAACCAATATGACGTATCATCAATTTAAAGACTTTTATTTCCAAATCATGAAAGTAACAAGGATAGAACGTACTTGATAACATCATCCTTGAATTTGAGTATTTCTCGAATCATTTGCCAAAAGTATGGATTAAGAAGGTTCTTCTTTTGTGCAAACAAACTTGAAAGACCATTTCGACTGCCCCATTCACAGCCTCGTCCTTTGTCTAAGCTAACTGAGAAAGACATATCTGATGTTTCCATTTCAACTCCTAAGTTCTCAAAAAACTCCATCATGTTTGGATAAGTTACCTATTTAAATCCAAAGGAATCATAATCCATGGACTACAATCATCCACTAATAACCATATGAAATGATTACATATTAAAATCAACATGCTAAAGTACAACTCAAAGGAAGCAAGATTTAACATTTCTTTCAGATTCAAACTAGTCAAATGCAAGGTTGGAGTATTCGAACCTTGTAATAAGTACATATAAACAATTTCATTAATGAATGTCTATCTATTTATGACATGAATTAAATTTTAATCACAAGACAACAAGACATCTCTACTGTGTCATACTTCTCCGTGAGTGTACGAGACTTATTGAGTTTGGTGTACGTTGTATTAGAACAAAAAATACATTTATGTCAACATAACACTAATTTGAGTGTAGTTGGTATTACATTTGGACTCTTTGTATTTATTACTAATTTTACAGTTTTTTTCTTAGAAAGAGATTTCATTATATCATATATATTTATAAAGTACAGAGTCTTAGATGCTATTTCACTATACTTCATAAGCATGATTTACAATTAATAAACTAAACTTTTAAAACATAAAAAATAAAATTATAAATTATAAAATTCTTAAAAACATGTGATGCATGCGAGTCATTACTAGTATATATAAATACAAACAATTGCACATAATTAACTAATTTTTTGAAGGAAAAAAGCTTTGCGAAAACTGGGTTGCACCCATCTATCGTGTAGCTCCTTTTGCACTCAATTTAAAGTCGTCACGTGATTGCTTTGTTTTTTTTTTTAATTATTTTTTCTGTATATAACTTGTAAGAGAAGGGAGTAAATCTCTTACAATTTTTTAAATTAAAGAATTTTTTTTTTTAAAAAATAGTTTTAGTTAAAAATCATGTCTTTTTTAATTACTCAATTGAAAAATATATATTTATTGATTGGAAAATTAAAAAGAGAAGGAAATTCTAAATATTTTCTTAAATAATAAAACAAAATTTTTATATGGTTTTGAAAATAGTTTTTTTTTTTTTTTTTTTGGTATCCACAGCCAATAAAAAATGAGGAATTTAATTTACAAAAATAGAATTGTTAATGTGCACTTTATGACAATAATTTCGAAGGCTGTCCCACTAGTCGCTAGCCTCCAAAAATCCCAATTATTTGGCCTTACATTTTGGTCCCTATGGCCCTCTATTTTGGTCCAAGGACGTCTTTTTAGTCGGGAGAGTTCATTTGATTTTCGTCATTAAGATTTTGTTAACTTTTTAACGACCTAACAATATAACTTTTATATTTGAATGACTCGACTCTAGATTCTATCATATTAATTAAATTGATTTATGGTAAGAATACTTATATACAATTTCATCGAATTTGTTTTTTATATGGGTTGTTCTTATATTGTTATTTTTAGTTTATTTCATCTTGTCACGAATGTTAACATCAATATGTCAGTTCTATTTTATTTTTTTATTCTACTCAATGTTCTTATGATTTACTTCGAGATTCCAATTTAAAAATAAAAATAGGAATAAAGGGTGGGAGTCGAAAAATTAGTTATTGGGTTTATTTGATTCAAGTATGTTGATTGTGTTTCTTTATTGTTATAAAAGATTTATAGAATAAATTAGTAAGATTTCTTGGTTATTTATCAATTTAATTAAATTAATGAATGTAGAATCTAATCATCCGAATATAGAAATAACATCATCCCCCACTAAGAAGTTAATGAAATTCTAACAATAAAGACTAAAGTCCATTTTAAAAGTTTGAGGACTTAAACAGACATTTATAAAAGTTTAGAGATCAAATATAACAATATGCGAAGATTTATGACTAAAATAAAAATTAAACCTTAATTTATTTATTGTCCTCGTTTATTTAAATAAAATAAATATATATACTAAAAATTAGTAAAAAAATTTCACAAAAAAAAAAAAAAAAAAGTTAAAAGATATGTGGGGTACGAATCTATGCATGTGACATGGTTATGTCCGCAAATACTTAATGATCAATCATATAATTTTATTTAATTAAAAACATTAAACAAAGAGCCACTTAAAATGATCCAATAAAACTCTGCTTTTTATTGTTATTATTTTTTTTTTTTTACAATTGTGCTTTTTATTTGTATTATTATTATTATTACAACTATTATCCTCAAATTCCAAAACAAGTAATTTATTTAAACTATCCTTTTAAATCATTTTCTAATTACACAAACTTTTTTTTAAGTCTAATTGATTAATATGTTAATTATTATTGAATTAAATTTATTATATTTTTGTTGATTAAATAATACTTGTTTTTTGAAAAGTAATTTTTTTTATCATTAAAATGTCACTAAGAACTTTAGACTTTTCATAATTGTTCTTTGAAATATTTCAACATAAGTTAAAAACTTTTATATATATATATATAATTTTAATAATATTATTTCTATCCTCTTAAAGTACTCGAGAAGAATGTTTCAGGTCTTATTTGATAACTTTTTGATTTTTTTAGTTTTTAAAAATTAAACATATTTTATCTTTATCTTTTTATCATTGAGTTCGTGACTTATTTTTTAAAAATTTAAAACAAAAAACATTACTAAATGGGCCTACATCACATTTTCTGAACTCACATGTTTTTTCTATTTATGTTTTATTGTAAAAGAGTAAAATGTTAAAACTAGAATCAAACTGTAATAAATAAAATCGGTTAAAATCACTTTTAATTTATAAACTTTTATAGAAGTAACAATTTGGTTCATAAACTTTGGTCAATACTTTTAATTTTGTTACAATTTAGGGCTTAAACTTTATTACGTAACAACAATTGTACTTCAAAATTTGTAACGATTTAGTTCCTATTATAGAAATTAATGTGAAAATTTAATGAAATTTCTTGGATAAATAAATCAATAAACTAATTAAAGACTCGATAATCTTATAAAATACAGTCTAAATTATAAATAATAAAATAGTAAGAATTAACATCAAATTTGATGAATTTTTTAACTTTGGACACTATATTGTTGCAAGTTTAAAAATATTAAAAATAAATTGTCACGTATCAAAATTAAGATACTAAATTGGTACAATATTGAAAGTTTAAGGATTAAATCGTTACAAACCAAAGTTCAGAAACTAAATTGTTACTCTTACCAAAGTTTAGGGACCAAAAGTGTTTTTTAATCCATAAAATTCAACCACAAACCAATTAAATTAGTGATCTAACTCTTTATATAATATATTAATTTAATGGTTAAAAATCATTTTTATATAAATAAAATCATAAAAGTACCCAAACTTTAATTAGTAACCATGGAACTTTATACTTCTTTAGTCCATAAATTAAATAAAATTATAAAAACCAAACCTCTAAAATATCAAAATTAACAATTAAAGACCAAATTGCTACTCAAGTTTTTAAATTAAATAATCAAAGTACTTAAATAAAAAAAAAACTTGATTTTATTTAAAGTAAGTATATATAACAATATAAAAATCCTATTCTTTGAATGAAAAAAAGAAAGAAAAAAAAAATATTTTGGTCCCTAGTTTTGGATCCAACATCTATTTAGTTTTTGGGTTTCAAAATATTACACATTTGGTCCTTAAGTTTTGAGTTTGATTTCGATTTAGTCCCTAGCTTTCAAAATGTTACAACTTTACAATTAAGATTTGGATTTTGTTTTAATTTGGTCCCTAGATTTCAATATTTATATTTTTAACCTCAACTTTCACTAAATACTTATTGTTCGTCGTTAGTGTTAACATATGCTAATAATTTTAAAATAAATAAACGAATTAGGGTTTAGGGTTTAGATTAATCAATAAACATCCATGTTTAGGAGTGAGTATTTAATGAAAATTGAGGTTAAAAACGTAAAAGATAGAATTCTAGAGACCAAATTGAAACAAAATTAAAATCTTAAAAAGTAAATTTGTAACATTTAATACTTAGAAACTAAATTAAAACTAAAATCAAAGCTGAAAGGCCAAATGTACAATATTTTTAAAATTTAAGGACTATTAGAAAAGATTGTCAAAACCAAAATAATAATAAAAAAAAGGGTATTTCTTCAAAATAATAATAATAATAATAATAATAATAATATAATAAATAAAATTATAGTGATGCAGTGCAAATGTATCGTCATCCATACAATCGCAATCCGCTCAGATTCCATACTTAGAGAGAGAAAGATGAAGAGAAAGAAGATCATACTCTATTGAAGACCATAAATCCAAGGTCCAAATCAACGCCATCGAAGTGCACCGTTTTGGAATGGCCGCCCACATAATCTTCCTTCTCCAACAATACAACCTCCACTCCGGCTTCCGCCAAAACAAACGCCGAAACTAACCCGCTAATTCCGCCTCCAACCACCGCAACCTTCATCTGCATTTTCATATCCATTCAGAGCTCTGATTCCCTCCAAATAAAACAGAGAATCTTCACATTTTACATTCTAAATTTTTCTTACCGAGATATACTTCCGATTGTGAGGAAGAAAGAAGAAGAAGAAGAATCGCCGGAGCAACGGAACGAAACTAGTTTTGAAGGAAGATGATATTCTCTCTCTGACTTCACAAAGCACGAAATGATGGGATAAAAGGCCTATGGGGAGGGGAACACACCTTTCTCAATTACAATTATACCCCTTCCTACACTATGCTTAAAATTATTATTTTAATTTTAATTTTTTTTTTAATTTTGTTCAATTTTAATCTTCACGTTAAAAATTCAATCTTTTATTTTCATAAATTTGTACTTTAAAAATGTCGATGATATATAATCCACCACCTCTCTACACATACTTAACATCATATTATTAAATTTATATCGACGTGTCAACATTTTTATTTATATTATTCCCACATTTACACGAGTTAGAGATCATGAGAAGAGATTCTACATTTTCATTATATCGTAAAAAAAACAGACCGTTACTAAATGTAAACATATATAAATAACAAACATGTTGACTTGTTTAAACAACATAAAATATTCATTTACTAATTTAATTTTTTTTATATATATTCCTTTAAAAATATTCATCGACATTAAAATTTTATCACTATTTTCATCTTACATTTTCTTTGTCATTAAGACATTGATATCTATATCGATACATTCACTTTAAATCTTTTAGTTTGTGAATTTTTATAATGTAATTTTTTTCATTATTTATTTTGTTTTTCTATCAAAATTGGTTCCACGTGCACGCCCGACCTATTTCTCAACAAATTTATGTAGGCTTAATATACATGACCGAATCACACTAAACCTCTTAAATTTCTATTAAATAACGCATGAGGTTTAAAGATTGGAACTTTATAAATTATTGGTCGAAGATAAAATATGTTTTAACTCGTTGATCTATACTCGTGTTTGTTGTCAAATATATTATCTTTTACATGCTAGAGTTATGCCATTTTAATTGATGACAAAAATATTATTCTAAAATGTCAAATTAAATTATTCTCTAAGGACTAAGTAATAGATATTTTAAAGCAAAAATGATAAAAAGAAAAAGAAATTACATTTTCTCATTTTGCTATATTATATTTCAGAATATTTTCAGCCATTATTAAAAAAATACACTCTTTTTATAGTTGGAAATAAATTACATTTAAAATAATTTTAAACTTTTTAACTTTGGATGCAATCATAATAAAGCATGCTTTGAGCAAATTGGGAAAAATAATTTCTCATGTGCCTCAAGTTGGATTATGATATAGTTTGGTTTTTTTTTTCAATAATTTAAAAATATATATCCTCGAAAATATATATAGTCATATTTGTTTTTCTCTATATAGATATTAGACCATTTTAGATAGCCATAATTATTTTATAAAAAAAAATTATGAAAATGTCTCGATATATTTAGAACCTTAGATAGATAGTTATTGAGACGTTTTCAAATGTAGTAAAATGAATCAAAATATCTATAGAATATAGTAAAATTTTATATTATAAAATAATAGATACCGATAGAATCTGATAAATACCGATTCAGATAAAAGTCTATTGGTGTCTACCATTTATAGAATCTGAAGATTTTGCTATATTTTGTAAATATTTTAGTACATTTTGGTATATTTGTATAAGAGAACTTATTTCAAGTAACAAAACTTTTTAGAAATATTTTCAAACATATATAGTAACCTGACAAAATGAAGACTTTGTGCTATATATTTTACTATATTTTATAAATAAATGGATGATTTTGCTATATTATGAAATTAGTCCATTAAACAATATACAATTTAAATAGATTTGCTTTTTTACATGTACATAATAAAAAAAAAATAATAATTAATTTCTTCAAGTTGTTTATGATCAAACAAATATTTAAATTTATTTTAGTTATAGAACTTATTTTGTTTTTTCTTTGGAATCAATAAAAAAAAAAACAGGTATTAAATTGTGGAGTAAGATACTCTAGTGATTTCTAATTATATACTTTATAATTAAAATACTTTTCAAAAACACATTTATTCAACGTTTTTCCTAATTTATATTCCTAGGTTCTACTCGTTGTTTTTGTTTAAACCTTAAACTAATAACTGTATAATTTGAAACTTTTGTAAGTGTATTAATGCACATGTTCATTATGTTTAATTTGGAAAAACCTAGTGTCAAAATTATAATTGTACGTATCAATTAGTCTCCTAAACTTTCGTAAGTGAATGAAATAGACATTTAGTTAGAATTTTCTTTTAGGATCGTCCATGCATTCACTCTAATAATCAATTTTGTAAAACTAGCATTGAAGAAGTCTACACACGTTATTTATTTATTTATTTATTTATTTATTTTTGCTAAGGAAATGTTTTTGTACGTACTCTTATTTTATGATATATGAGGTGAGATAATCAAACATTTGACTTCGAAGTTGATAGCATGAACACCATGTCAAATTGAGTTAGGATCGTTTTGACAATTTCAAACTTACTTAGGCACATCACGTGAACTTGATCTAGATCTTTTGTTACCTTGCAATACATTATTTTTGCTAAGGAAATGTTTTTGTACGTACTCTTATTGTATGATATATGAAATGAAACAACCAAACATT
>JBBPDJ010000019.1:4067683-4087001 GCA_037974625.1 Cucumis cinereus | reverse complement strand
TACTTCAGATAAATCAAATCAAAAACAATAATTAAGTGAACCAATGAGTTAATAAGGCTAAAAGATAAAAATGTAACAGGTCGACCCTCTTACACATTAAATTCCCCAGTGGAGTCACCAAGCTGTCGCAACGTGATCGCGACGCGGAGCGACCGACATCCTCTGTTATTTAATTTTTATAAATAGTTTTGGAGTCGCCACCAACCATATTTAGGTGTGATTAGTCACCCGTAAAACTTTTGGTCTACGTAAATTCAGGTTTAGGTTCGGGAGTCAATTGTGTGTAGGGAATGTGTTAGCACCCTACAATACCCATGAAAATGGTTACCGATTTTTAACTTATAAAAATTAAATTTTACAAATATGAGATTTGCAAATATGAGATTGCAAAGATTGTAGATACCGTATTTTGTCCATTTATTTTTATTTTTATTTTTTATTTTATTTATTTTGATTTTGATTTTTCATCTTATTTTACTAAATTTTTTTTTTAAAAAAAAGGAAAAAGAAAAAAAGAAATTTGAATTTAAATAAAAAAGAAAAGATAGAAAAGAAAAAAGAAAAGAAGGGAAATCTATTTTAGAGATCACGTATATTCCCTCTTCCCCCAATTTCTCTCAACCATTCATTCTTTTCTCCCCACCTTCACACCCACGATTTAGGTTTCTCTTCTCTGCTCTCTCACTTTCTCCACTAACACAGTTTTCTGCCTCCACTAAAAAGAAAAATTTTTATCCTATAAAAGAAAAATCCCAAGAGTAAAGAGTGGATCACGCTTGATTTTCGTTGCAAAAAGGTTCTGAAAGATTGGAAAAGAAGCCAGCAATTTTTACACAAAAGGGAAACAATTTTGACACAAGGGTCTTCAAAGGTATTTTTTTTCTCTCAATTTTTTTTTCTCTTTTCACAAATTGCCATTTTTTTTTGTTTCTAAATTCAAATGGTTGCTTACTGTGATAGTTCATAATTTTTTTTTTTGGTTTTCCTTTATTTTGTTTATATTAGTTTTCATTTAAATTTGCCAAGTTTCATTTAGTTTTAATAATGCCAAGTTTTAATATTGTTTTTTTTCTGTATTTAAATTTGGAGTTAGCATCATTAATTCGTTACTCACCCCTTTTTTTACGTAGATTTGGTGTTCATTAATTGTGAAATTTTTATCAAAGTGGTTGCAATTTATTTTTTTTAAAATTGATGTTGTATAAATCTATTGCTGCCATTTTCATTAAACTGTACCATTTTTATTAAATGGTTGTTTGCATAAATTTGCTGCTTCCGTTTTTTTAAAAAATTTGGTGTCACAGATGAATTTGTTATTGAGAATTTGCTACTGTCCTTTCAAAAAATATTTTGGTGCTGCCATTATTATTTTTTTAATTTTTTTTTAGGACTAATTTGTTACTTTGATCTCTCTACAAATTTGGTGGGTTTATGTTGCTACTGTCTCTTTATCATATTAAATATTAAATTTGGTATTGAGATTTAATTTGTTACTGTGAATGTCTTTTATTAATTTGATTGAAATTGATAATATATTATTAATTATATTTATCACATATCATATATTTGATTTAGTTTTTTTTTAAAAAAAAAGATTTTCCTAAGAAATCAAATCAAATATTTAGTTTAGGGTGATTCTTGGTTTATTAAATAAATTTTAAAGTACAAAATTTATTATAAACCTAACTGAGTGTGAAAGTAGTGTCTGTTTATGTGTTTTTCCATAAATACATGAAATTTCTCCCTGGTTTTTTTAATTAATAAATTGAATTAAAAAAAATCTCTTATAATTCTATTTTAAAATGAGACTGAGTAGTGTTATCCCTTTGGAATTTTTTAATTCCTTAGGTACATGAAATTTCTCATTAAACACCTATGATGGAGATTAAAATATAAATGAGATATTTTAATATTTTGAGGTAAATAAAATATTTTTTGAAACCAAAATGAATTTCAATGGCTCTTATGCCACCCATAATCACCCATAATTACCAATTCAATTGAGAACTGTGGGACATTTAAAAAATCAAATCAATTTTTTTTTTTTTTTTTTTTGTGAACCTTTGAAATTTAATTTTTAAAAGTTAAAAATTGGTAACCATTTTCATGGGTGTTGTAGGGTGCTAACACCTTCCCTCCCGAACCTAAACTTGAATTTACGTAGACCAAAAGTTTTACGGGTAACCAATCACACCTAAATATGGTTGGTGGCGACTCCAAAACTATTTATAAAAATTAAATAACAGAGGATGTTGCGACAGCTAAGTTGAATGTGATGAATGAAAAGGGAGGCTATATTTATAACCTATTTTTTTTAATTATTATTTTTTAACTATTATTTATTAGCTAAATTTTTAAAAATTATCTGATAAAATTTCATACAAGTCTATCAATATCTATCAATACCTATCATTGATATAATTTGATCTTATACTATATTTGTAAATATTTTTTACAAAAAACATTCTTAATTTAACAAATTTTTATTTATAAAATTAAGCTAGTAATTACTATTTTTATTTATAGCAAAATGAACCAAAATATTGAAAAAAATATTGAAAAAATTTAGGTTCTATAAATAATAGAGACTAATATTCTATCAATCTTTATCATTGATAGAATATGGAATTTTGTTATATTTATAAATATTCTTAGTAGTTTTTCCATTTACATCATTTTCCTATAAAAATTTGTTAAATCAATATCAATTAATTAATTAATTTATTAACTATATTAAAAATAAAATAGGTTATTTTCAAATATAGTAAAATGAACAAAAATATTTACAAATATTACAAAATTTTAGAATTTATCAATAAACTTCTATCAATGTCTATTAATGTCACTAAGATACAAATATTGTTGGACATTTTACTATTCTATCTCTGAAAATATTTAAATAGAGTTTTACATGAAATTTTATTTTAATTTATACATAAATTTTTTGATAGTATATATATAAAGAGAAAAAATTATTCATCCCTAAAATCCGTTTGTGCATGTGATGATAAAGACTTAAAACATCAAAATAAAACGTCTTAACCAATTAAAATGTCCATTGAGTACTATTGGGACTTAAAAAGATATAACCTAGTGGAATAATGTTGGATCCAAGGTTACTAACAATATAACTAGAGGTCAAAAACAAAATAACACGTGCAAATTATTAAACCAATTTGGTGTACCATCACGTACATCTGGAGAGCGTCATGTGCCCATTGAGAATAAAAATTCACAAGAGTTCAATCAGTTTACAAGTACATAACTTATCTGATACATAAACTATCTTGAATTACAATAGATTACACATGTAGATTGTTTAGGGTCCCCATAAACTTGTTGCTACTTGTTTCACAATCACCTCTGAATTGAGGCTCCCCCTGAACAAGCTTACTCTAGTAGTTTCTAAAGTTAGACTCTCCATAACTCTTATAACTCTTCTTCCGAACACAATGTCAGAAACCAACGATCTTCACAGATAACACAATGTGAAGATTTAAACCACGATCCATTTAGTTCTCAACACATACAAATGTCAATTGAGCTAAGTTTTTATTGATGGTATCTATCGTATTAATTTTATAATAATGTAGAAATAATTACTTAAACTATAACTACACACATATCATTATGTAAAGTGATATTATTAGCATTCGAAATCGTTGCCCCTTCGTAATTCTAAAGGTAAGAGAACTCATTTAAAATTTAAATTAAATGACCCATTTAATTTATTAAATGTTCATTTACTACCAAGATCATTTCTTTAATAATATTTGTGATGAATTCGGAATAAATCCAAAAGGTACGAAAACTCTCTAATAATTTATTTTCAATTCTAATTACATCCATTGTAACCCTCCAAAATTTTAGTTTTTGAGTTTAAGTAATGTGTTGGCCATTTTCAACTTTTCACACCAATTAATCTTCGGGAGTGGTCTACAACAACTGCATTTAGGTTTCAAGTTTTAAAGTCGTGAAAGTGCTTCTTCTCGATCCTTATCTCAACTGAGATCGACCACGAGATTTTAATTAAATTTTGATAGTTTACAATTTGTGGTAGGTAATCTTATAAGAAAATGCCCTTCTTTTATAACCATTTCTTAAGAAAACCTAAAATACTATTGGCTTGCTCTTTAACCCTCACATTCCATATTGTAATGACAAAAAAGAAATTCAGAAAAATAAGGTAAATATAATGATATTGTCTTTTGAAAATATGTTTTACTTGTTGTTTAATTTGCATGCTGATGAGTCCAATGATTTATGTATGTGTTGTTATTTACATAATCTCCATGAAAAATCATAATTCTCGGTGGAGTTTCTTTATATTTTTTCCGAGATTTAGAGTAAGGTTTGAAATCTTGGGCGAGATTTGAATGTTTTTGCACCGAGATTTCCTTTTATCCCCAAGCTTTTGATTGACTTTATTAACTTTTTGTATTTGTATGTATTTTTTTCAAGATGCTTCGTATATTTGTTGGTTTTAATTGAGACGATTGGGAGGAGAATGAGAAAAAATATGTTGGAATTCAAATGAAAGAGTTGATTGTGGATGTTGGTATAAAGTATGAGGACTTTTTGATTAATTAATCTCTTAAAGTTAAAAAATACTTTTGGTCTCTAAACTTGTATGAAAGTAATAATTTAGTTTCTAAACTTTGTTTTGTAACTGATTAGTTTTTGTACTTTCAATTTTGTAACATAATTTAGTTCCTAAACTCTTTACTATGTAACAATTTAGTCCATATACTTTAAAATTTATAACAATTTAGGCCCCACCCTAAAAATTAGGGTTAAGATTTAATGTGATTTCTTGAGTAATAAATAAACCGATAAACTAATTAGAGTTTCAATATTTTTATAACATACACAATATACATCATAAAAGACTAAAAATTGATATCTAATTTTAACAATTTTTTTTTTTTGTTACTTTAGGAACTAAAATTTCACACAAAGTAGACTAAATTGTTTATATTAGAGTTTATGGACTAAATTGTTACAAAATTGAAAGTATAAGACCTAAATCGTTACAAACCAAAGTTCGAAAACTGAGAATTTGTTACTTTCACGAAAGTCTAGAGACCAAAAGTGTTTTTAACCATCTCTTAGTTAAACTAAATGCTAGATTGATGGGGTTGGACAATGTCCATAAAATCTAACATTCGGGAATATCTCTAAGTCGATTAATTCCATGAATATCCTAAGTTATTAATTCATTGGTTTTGAATTAAGTGAATCATGTGATTTGTTGTTAACACGGGGTATTCAAAATTAAACATCCTATCGGTTAACACAAAAGCATGCTTTGACCCTTTTTACCTCAGATTAACGTATATAATTATGTATCACATAACATAAACCGTAAACCCTATATATATATATATGTTACTCTTTAACCTATCAATGAAAAACGATCTTGTCATGTCAAAGATTACAAAATTAAGAACACAAAAAGTTAAAACTAGTGGTGTAGATGGATAGAGAAGGAAAGAAACAAAGAAAAACGTGGGATCATTCACTAAAAATGACAGATTAGATCAAAAGTTATGTCCCTAATTACAAAGAGCGATATTTATTAATTGCATGAGAGTGCCGCATTGCTATACCAATTTCATGCGTTCTTTGAATAGCGCTGCAATTCTCACGCCTACATATATTTGACCTAATTGCCTTGTTAAGGCTCTAGATTGATTCGTTTTACCACTATTTTAATATAAGCCAAAGTTAATAAAAGAAATGTGTAACACTTGATAAGTTTGTGACATATAAAGTAAGGAGTACATTAAGAAAGAGTCAATATGGTGAAGCTATGAATGTTGTAACATTTCCAGCCCTCGAAAATACTATCTGCAATAAACTCACGTTACAACCATCAGAAAAATACATCGTTAAAGTATGGTCGTTGTTGCAATTACACCCTTAATTTTCAATAGTAACAATTGGGCCCCTAAACTTGTAAAGGTGTTAAAATTAGACCTACAAATAATGAAAATTAAATCCTCAAACTTACAAGTATAATTTATACAGTAATTATTTCAAGGAAAGAAGATAAAGAGCAAATACATATAACGTATAATACCTGATAATCTCCAATGGTGCGAGATTTAAAACCAGCAGCACAATGATCAAAATAATATTCCCAAGTCCTTATAAATCTTTCATCAAATCCAAGTTCAAGTATCTTGCTGAAAAAGAAAAATCAACACAAATATAATGTCTTACAGACATTTTCAAATATAACAAAATAAAATAAAATATTTATAAAATATAGCAAAATTTTAAACTCTATCAAGGATAGATCACGAAGTTTTGCTATTTACAATAATGTTTAAATGTCTTAAAGAGATTGAAAATTCAATTTAAAACCAATCCATATACTATAGAACTTAGCTTCAATATCTTTATACCTCTTATTCATTACAAAATTCTTTTTCCAACACTTCAATGTTTGATAGTAATGAATACCAATATTTTCCAAGTGTTCCACACTGCAAATTAAGTAAAATATTATTTCATTAAGCACTTAATTTAATTAGGGAAATTACCCCTTAATCTTCTAACAAAATATATAATTAATCATATATATATATTTATCAACACTTATTTACCAAAATCTAGATGCTTTAGCCATGGCAGTTGTTACCCTACTCAATGATGGAAGACATCCTCCTGGAAATATATATTCCCTCATAAAATCCGAACTTAGTCGATGCTCATCGTAACGATCATCCGGCATCGATATGAACTAATAAGAACCAAGAGTATTAAGAAACCACACATATTAGCTTGGTAACGTCTAATCTACTAAACTATACTTAGCTTGGATCGATCTGTTCCTACAATGAGATCATTTAAAACTTCTCTGACCTGTCAAACGAGTAGACCATTCTCTACTAATACCGATTCACATGAACCAAAAAAATCTTCCATAAATTCATGTCCAACAGATTCTAGCATCCCGCTAAATAAAACAAAAACAAAAAGGATTAACATTGAAACTTTGCTAGTTTCATCAATTTTTGCTTAATTTATTTATTCCTTAAATTCAACTCACCATGATATAATCCTATCATATTTGTTAGTATCTGGCAATTGTCGATAATCACAAAGATGAAACTTGATGTTATCCTGAAAATCAATAACAATTAATATGGTTAAAATATATAGACTATATATTTGAAGATTAAGGGTTCTAAGAAATGAAAGCTAATATAGGTTGATTATCACGAGAGTAAACTTAGCTTAACAATAATGACATACACTATAATTATCGTTCGTTTGAGGTCGATGGGAAGTTTATTTCATCTTTGTATATATAATATTTAATTTATACCTGAAGACCAAGATCTTTGACTTTCTTTTCAGCATATTTTAATTGTTCTTCAGACAAAGTAATGGCAGTACAGTGACATCCAGTTTGTTTGACAAGTTCAATAGCAAGGCTTCCCCAGCCACACCCCATGTCTAAGACATGGTGGTTCTTATCAATTCTGGCCTAGAAATTCATATTAAAAAAATGGAAAAGCTTGGTGAGAGAATGAAATAATAAATATGTGGGAGTGATTGATCCGAAATCATTTAACAAAAATCACCTATCACCTAATTCCTCCAAAATTAATATGAAATGATTTTATATTTTTCTAAAATCAATTTTAGTTCACGTCAAACACCATCACTTGAACAGAAAGTGATTTAGATACGATCGATTTTTGTAAAATTAAGTTTTAAACAATCAAAATTATGTTTGGTAACAAACTCTTAAAATGATTCAAAACTATCAAATTACTAAAAAGGGTATTTTATATTTGGAAGTGAAAGTAGGTTAAATTATATAAAATAAGGTGAAATTAGGTTAAAAGTTTCCTTATTAAATAGAATGGTATTTTGGGTATTTCAAAAACTACTTAAAATAAGGTGGTGATTCCCGATTAATCACTTTTACACAATCAATAGAGAGTTTATGCTTCAAAAATCAATTTTGAGTGATTTCATACTTTTCTAAAATCACTTACTAGGTTGTCAAACACTATATTTTTGTGCAAAAGTGATTTTGGCTAGTGAACATGCCAAAATCACTAGCAAACACACACTAAATATGGTGATTGAAAACTAATATTTGTAGTTTAAATAATCACCTTTTCTATGAGATGAGAAATTTTTCTAAGTTGTGCGACCCTCAAATCTTCATCTTCCCTCTATTAAACAAAGAAAAAGAACATAAAACAAAAAATTAGTAGAAAAATGAAGAGACATTTTCGAATATAGCAAAAATAAATTAAAATATTTACAAAATATAATAAAATTCCAGATTCTATCACTGATAGACAACTGCTAGTTATTAGTGTCTATCAGTCTATCATTGATGGATCTGAAAATTTACTATATTTTATAATATTATTTTGATTCATTTTATTATATTTAAAAGTGTTTTTATTTTCAATATCCATTTATTAAATGTTTAAATACAATATAGAATTTTTAAATTAATGTACAAACCTTAAAGATAGCGCATGAGTTGTCATTGTGTCATCCAAGAAAAGAGAAAATAGTTCATTGCTCTAAAACACAATCACCAATCCAAACATACTTTGTTAGCCAATGGGACAAAATAATGTGAAATAATTAGCCACATAAATAAATATATACCTAGTGAATTTATAAATAAAATATCAAATAAATAACTAAAGGGAAAAAAACATATATTTTTGGGTTTAATTAATTAATTACCAGATCATAATGACCAGAGATGTTTCTTCGAGCTTGAGTAATAGTGTTTTGTCTTAAAGTATGTTGAAAGAAATACTTTGCATAGGCAATATTAGCTGTGAATAATGGAGGTGTCACCATCCCCTGAAAAAATTAATTAATTAATATAAAAGGTTCGTGGTGATTTGAATCTTTTACCTCTCTTTCGTATTATAAAAGTTCAAAACCCCCGATTGAAGTAAAATTCTGATTGAAAATTGGAATTTAAAACAAGTGTGACACAATTTGTTTGAGGTCACTCGTCGTGCACGTTACATGTCTTACTTTTCAACATTTTAATGAATTTCTATTATAATGAATGTTTTCAAATGTTTTGGTATTTTTAAAATAATTTTTTAGTGTAATAATTTTTGTTCAAGATCTCTACCATAAATACCTTTTCTTATTTAGTTTTGCAACCGAAGAGTTTGCATGATCTCTGTTGGCTATGAGAATTTGCAAAAGACAAAATTAGTGTTTATATAGATCAACATTTTGGGTCGGTTTGTTCCACATGTTTTGTTATAAAATTTTATAAAAACGTTCAATTTACCTATCTGTTTCACATGATTTCAAATTTCAAGAAAATTATCTACGAAACTTTAAAACACATTAGGCATGGGTTTTGTAATAGCTTCTATATACACGATTTATTTTCAAACTTATGAGATGATTAGTAAGAATATAGCTTAATTAATTAATATAAATTAATCATTACTATTAAGTTTGATTAATTATTAAACATAAATATATTATTTAAACTAAAAAAATGTCAACTAATACATTTACCAATTTTCAGTTATATAAAAAATTATTATTATTATTGTTCCAATTAATTTCTTTTTATTTAATTACTTTGGTAATTAACTTAAATTAATTAATTAAGTTTAATTAATATTAAATATAATGATATTCAATTATTTTTATTCTATGATTGTATAATTCATTAACATTAAAGTATGTTAAGTGATACTATATTTAATTTATGATGGTGTCTACATTATTTAAGTAATTATTTAATTTTTGTTATTATATACAAAATTGATAACCCAAACACAAACATTCAAATTCCATATTTTAATTATTATGCATATCTAAATACAATAACATTCATTATCTTATACATTTAAAATCTAAACGTTAAATCTCCAAATATCTAATATTTATATCTAGAGGAAACAACTTTAATAGTTAGTTTCTCAAATATGACTTAATTTGAAGCAACGTTTCTTAAAATTTAGAAACGAAAAACATAAACGGTTATCGAACAAGTTTGTCATTTCTTTATAAACAAAAAACAGAAACAGAAACATAAAATAGAAAACGAGAATGTTATCAAACGAACCCTAAACTTCCTCGTGGTACGAACGAAAAGTGATTCCAAAAGAAAAATCACCTGAACAAGATTAAGAAGACCTTCATTCTTATCAACAAAAGAAAAATCTCCATCAATATATGCATCTGCAATGCCTATATCAGCTCTTGTCATAATCTGTAAACCAAAAGAGAAAAATCTCATGAAAAAATATATTTAATTTGAAACAAAATAATAATACAAATTGAGGAAGAATAATATGAACATTATTATTCATTTATCATATTTTAATTCCTACTTAGCTTTTATCAGATTAATTAAACAATAATTAAAATATGATTAAATTGGCAATTTCATACCTTCCAATAAAAGTTGGGGTTGTGAACTTTTAAAACAACATTTGGAAGTAATTTGTTATCAATTCCTTTAAAGGTAAATATTCTACCACCTTCCTCCATTATACTGTAATATTATATATAATAATTAACCAAAGTTAGTTCTTTGTTGAAATACTTAGATGCATCAAGAAAAATATACGATAAACGTACGTTAAGGATCCGATTGATATATATCGTGCAAAAAATCTAGTGACTAGATAACGTGCTCCAGTTTCTACCAAAGAAGGCACCATATGATTTGGATTATTACTCAAAAGAGTAAAATTGTTTCCAAGAATTTTTTGTGCTACTTTGGTACCAGCCTGCAAATATAATGTGTAAGTTACATAAAACTTAATCAAAATATATTATATTAGAATAAAAAAAGATTATCACGTAACAACGTTCGATTAAACGGGTGGTCATAATGGCCCTTAAAGTGATTCGTTACCTTTAACCTATCTTCATGGGAGCCCGAACCTAAAGAAAAAGCATCACGTCATCATTTCTAGAACAATACTTCAAAGAATTGTTAAGAATTATGCTTCCATTCGAACAAAAACAAATTGTAAAACTCTAATTATACTACATATCTTTCAAACTTTCGATTGTAAAATTAATTAGATTCTCAAACTTACCTAAATTTAAAAACTTCGTTTACCATTGAAAGTTTGAGAGAATAATTGTATCTATTATCCTATACTCTTGAAGTGGTTTTTGCCGTTTTTCAAAAAAGAATTTGGAAATGAAAGAATTTTGAAGCAATAAATCTTACCTAAATATGAACCACAAAACCAAATTTGTCTCTTGCCTTGAATACTGTGAAGCTCATTCAAGGCTTTTGAGGCACTAATAGATGGAATTGGGTGGCCAATTGAGGACTTAAACAAGATGTCTTTTGGCTCTGGTTCTGGATTAATAGTTACAAAAAGAGGACTCTTTCTTCCAAGATTCTAGGGATGAATCCCAAAGAAAATAAAAGACAAAATTAAAAAAGAATAATATATGATAAATTAGATTGATACATCAACTTTTTTTTCAAAGTGGAACAACTTCAAGAGATATTAACCTGAATTACATTGATCCAATATGTCAAACACACTTCATTATTTGTATTATTTCCAAGAAAGTTCCATGCACTCCATGCCTTTAGGTTTTGAGGCATGAAATTTTTGTCATGATGAAGAAACATATCACTGCCAATATACAGAAAATGAAATTTAAAAGTCTTTTGATCAACTGTTAATTGACTTTGAATGATTGAAGTTATTTGTAAATTCGATAAAAGTGATTGTAACACTTTCAAAATCACTCCTAAAAGCATGTCCTATGTATATGAACAACATGTATGATCGCTTTTTGTATCATTTCGATATGGAAATAATGTGGGAAGTAGTACTACTAATAAACATGAGTTCTATAGACCTCATAGCCGCCAATTTATTAATGAGTTCTATAGACCTCATAGCCGCCAATTTATTTAAAGGTGAAACAACCCATGGTTAACTTGTATCATAACACATGCTTTAAAAAAAATAAAAACAAGAACAAAAAGAAGAAGGGATTTGATCTAAGAAAGTGCATTATATTAGAAGAAACAACCTCTTAAGAGAGTTGTTGGGTTTTGGCAAAATGTTAAGTTATATTGTGTGAGTTTCCACATCAGAAAAAAAAAATTCTTGAAACTGGTTGTGGTATTGTGAGTAGTGTGACGTGTTCACCATTTGTTGTTTTGCTAGGAAGTGAAGCAAGTATGTCAAGCATTATAAGTCTAGTAAAGTTTGAGATGGAGAAATTCGATGGAATGGTCAACTTTTTGTCTCATGGCAAGTGTAAGTCAAGAATGTGCTGATACAATTTAGGTTACACAAGGCTTGAAGAGAAGACCAATCAATAATGCTTCTAAAGAGTTAGGCGATGATGGTGGTTCAGGAGAGTCTAGTGAAAATTCCATAAGGGTTTCAAAAGTTCAGTATGAGAGTTGAAGATTGGGAGAGGAAATAGATTTGAGAGCTGCAACTGCAATAAGGTAAATTTGACTAAGAATGTTCTTGCAAATGTAAATGGAATTTCAACGGCCAAAGAGCTTTATGGAAGAAACTTGAAACGATATATCAAGTATAAAGCACCTCCAGTATCGGTTGTTTTTTATGGAACAATTTCACACTCTACATATATATGGTGGAAGGTACGAAAATCTCAAATTATCTAGATATTCTAATTAATGACGTCGTTTTTTAGTTGGAGGGTGATCAAAGTGAAGATAGATGATAAAAGATAGACCCTTAGACTCATCTTTGTCAATTTTTCTTATGAACATATGAAACCAATCTTGATATATGAGAAGAAAACTTTAGATTTTACTGAGGATAATAGTAAGTTTTCAAAGGAAAGAATACTAAATAGTGAAGGGCATACTTCACAGGAGGACTTAGAGTTTGTGCTAGCAGTTGGAAGGCTAAAAGAGAGTTTGTATAGAAAAACGGCAGGTTAAGAATGTGGTTAGTCTACATGTACACATGAAAATGGATTGTCCTAACATAGCAGGTTTCCAAAGGGCTTTGAGTCAGATGCTAAAAATCATCTCTATTGCCAAGGAAGATGGCAACTTTTCTTCTGAAGAAAGATAAAATTCATCCTCGTGGTATACGTTCGTTTTACGACCATGATAGAAGATGTGATGTTAGCGGTTCCACAAGTTTGCACACAGGGTATTGACTTGACAGTTATTCAAGGCGTGTGGTGAAAGTTATGTCGAAGTTAAATGGACTTCTAGGTGAGTCAAGTAGGTGGAAGTTGCATCATAAATTTAAGCAGGATTTATCGACATGTGACGAAAAAGAAAATTCTTGGAAGGTAGTAAAATATTAGAAGTACTGTTAAGATGTCTCAAATCGAAAATGTTTAAGAAAATTATGGACTCCAATCACTATAAAAGAGCCTATGTCTTTGGGTTTTAAACGTCTCAACTAGAAACACTTTTAAGAACTTAGATGTGCTAACTCTAGTTAAATTTCTCTTTGTCTTCTCTAGTTGAAAGTGGAAAAATGGTTGAGTAGTCAAAAGTTTTGGGTGATTGTAATAATTTTTCACATAGTGAAAATTTTCTATCCATGGTTTTTTCTCTAGTTTAGAGTTTTACACATTAATTCACGTGTTTTAACTTTTATTGTTTGTTCTTTTTTTTTCCCCCCCTAATTTCTCTCTTAATTTTATATGTTTATTCTTGTAATGAATGGAAGATTTTTCTTAACAAGCGCATTAGGAAGAGATCTCACATTCTTTATAATATCTACGAGCTATATATCCCTCTCATAATCACATTGTCATTTAGTTTCGAGATGAGAATCGTATGTAATATGGTTTTAGAGTTCGTGAAGTCCACGCAGAGATATTTGGTTAAGAAAAATGTACCTAAAAACGTAATGGAAAGCCCCAAGTAATCTTGTTTCTTCTTGTGTTGCTTCATTTCCTAATATGCTTAATGCATCATAGGCATTAGTTGCTATCACACATTGATCAAATATTTCTTCAAAATGGAGCCCATAGCTTACAATGCATCCTGAATAAAAAAAAATTACATTTAATGTTTATTTTTATTTTATTTTAAGTTTTTTTTTTTTTTTTTTTTTTGCTATAAACGAAGTACAAATTATTATTGAAAATGTTTTCAAATATTATAAAACGAGCTTACTTATTTACAAATATAACAAAAGTTTAATTTCTATCTATGATAGACCGTGATAAACTTATATAAACATTTATAACTGATAGAAAATAAAATTTTGCTACTTTTTTTATTTAAAATAAATTTTCATTAATAATTAATTAAAAATCAATGTATCTATTATCAATGCAACTTTAATTACTCACCTTCTTTGGTAGTTGAGATGGAATTGACTTTGGAGCAAGTTCTTATTTGACATCCTTCACTCTCAAGTGCTTTTTGTAACTTAGGTTTAAAGCACCAATTGTATAATTAATTAATTGGGAAAACCATATATTATAATAATAATAATAATAATAATAATAATAATAATATTAATATTAATATTAATAATAATATAAATATAATATAAAAAAAAGCCCTTATTCTATATGACAGTAAAAGAATTTAATATTATATCAATGCTTTAATAATTATCACCTTCTTTACATAAGAATCAGAACTCGATTTGACAGTAAACCATTGTGGATGACCAAATAACTATAAAGAAAAATAAGCAAATTATTAAACAAATAATATCGAAAATCCTAGAATTTAAGAAGAAAAAAAGTGATGTAATTGAAAATACCTGAAGCAGATAATGATCTTGAAGATATGAAAATACCGAGACTACTGAAAAGTTGAGAACTTTTTCTATAGGGTTTGACCAAATGGAACCACACATCGGAAGCTGGATAAACATTACGAGTATACTTGTTAAATCATCAATCGAACACAATAATTTAAATAACCAAAATATTTATAAATATATATTAAAAAAACATAATAAATAAAATAATAAGAAAAAGAAAAGAAAATGGTAAGAGAAAGTATCTCACAAGATAAGCAGTTTGAAAGACTTTGGAAAAGTGGTTTGACTTCAGAAATTGTCTCAACGTTTCATTTTGATCCAATCCTTCATTATTCTCCATAGCTTTAAGATAACTGTATGCCAAAAGAAAAAATAATTGCAATAATTGCCCTTTTACTCAATTTATTTATTTTTTATTTATTATTTTGGGAATACCAAAACAATAAATAGTTGGTTTTTTTGGTTTTGAATTTTATTTTCATTTTTTTTCCATCGGGTCCTCAATTTTTTAAAATTTTACATTTTTCACATTTAATTTGAGTTTTGATTTAGTTTTTATTTGGTTTGAGTTGTCATTAATTTGGTTCTAAAATGTTTTTGATATTTTACAAATTTACACATTAGTTTGTAATTAATTTAATTTAGGAAAAATTTTTAAAATAAAAAAAATAAACTATTTATAGAAATATTTAAAAAAATACTAATAGGTATTAATAGACTTTTACTTATCAATGATAGACTTGGTATTCATTTTTATCACTGATAGACTTCTATTAGTGTCTATCTTGGTTGTAAAGAATGTAAAAAAAATTGCTATAATTTGGGAATAGTTTGACCCATTTTTCTATATTTAAAAAACTCCATTAATTTACTTTTTAAAAATTATTTAATAGACATTACCACTAAAACATTGAAATCATATATTTAAAAAATCAAGGATAAAAGGGTGAATCTTAAAACCTAATCACCAAATCAAAACAGAACGATAAAAATGTAACTTTTAAAATTAAACCTTATTAATCAAAAGAAAATTAAACTCAAAACTCAAAAATATAATGGTTTAAAGTTAAAGAAACAAATAAATACTACTCAAAACTCAGGGCGATGAAAAGGGTATTCCTTTTTCAACATTGGTAATACATACTTGATAACGTCATCCTTAAATTTGATGATTTCTCGAATCATTTGCCAAAAAGACGGGTCGAGAATGTTCTTCTTTTGTGCAAAAAGACTTGAAACACCATTTTGAGTGCCCCATTCATAGCCTCTTCCTTTGTGTACACTTAGTGAGAATGACATATTTGATGCCTCAATCTCAACTCCTAAATTCTCTAAGAATTCCATTGTATTTGGATGGGTTACCTATAAATATACATTGAACAAATTAAATTAAAGAATCATAGTGTCATATCCAAACACATACCAAATTACATATTTCTATGAATTAGGGATAAATTAATTAACATATTGATATCTACAAAATTAGTTGGGCATGTTTGCTATTAGTTTATGTTTTTATGCTTTTAAGATTATTCACAAATGAATTTAAATGAATATTGGTTTCACTATTTTTGAATTATGTGATTTCAATTGTGTAAATTTTACAAACAACATAATTTTTATGTATTTTTTTAAAGTGTATCTAGAGATTTTGAATTATTTAAAAATTTCAACTGTTAAATTATATTTTAGAAAGACTGTAATTTTCAAATATAGCACAATTAACCAAAATATTTATAAATATAGTAAAATATCACTGGTAGATGTTGATAGCTAGATACTTATAGGCTATTATCATCTGTTATTGATAGACGATGTTAATAGATATTGATAGATGTTGTCTATCACTGATAGACTATGAAATTTTGTCATTTAAAACAATTCTTCAAATTAAAAGTATTAAAAATATTGTAATTCAGATTATAAACTCTTACCTCATTTTTGCTAAATCAAGATATGTTTGATATAAGAAAAAGTGTTTTAAATAAAATAAAAAACTACTAAAAGATATAAATTTAGAAAATTTTCACAGTTTATCAACGATAGACCATGATAGACTAATATCTATGTCTATCAAAATACAGATAATAATTTATCGTAGTTTATTACTTATAGAAAATAAAATTTTGGTATATTATTTGAAAACAACCCTTTGTTATAATGTATTATAAATTATATGAGATTGGTTAAATATTAGTTACATAGAATGTATAACATAAAATCAAAATTGAAAATGGATCAATATATGTCTACATGTAAATGGAAGGGTTCAATATCAATATAATGATCAATAAATCTATATCTATGGCATATATATTTTAAATACACATAAAGCAATTCCCCATAATATATATTTATTTTTCCAAATTTGATTATAAATATTAATATCAAAATCTTTAACTAAGTTTGGAATTAGTAAGAACAACTTTATCATTTAAACAATTCTTAGAAATTAATTTATTTACCCAAAAAAAAAATATTCACCGATATCAATATTTTATCGATGTATATATCCATCTCGATATATCTATAAAATTAAAAAATATATATCAATATTTTAATCTTATGCTAAATAAATTAATTAAATATTTAAATAAGTTACCATAATCTCAAACTAAACCTAAAACGAGTGAGGATAAGTTATTACTGGATTGAAGACCATGAAGGCAAGGTCGAAATCAAAGCCATCAAAATTTACAGTTCTATAACAATGGCCGCCTAAATACTCTTCCTTCTCAAACAACACGACGTATATTCCAGCTTTGGCTAGAACATAAGTAGAAATCAGACCGTTGATCCCTGCTCCGATCACCGCCACCTTCATCTTCGTGTACCTTTCCGATATTAAACCGATTCAGTAATAATATCCGTCTCAATGGAAAGGAAAATAAGTTATATTAGAGCATACATATGATATACAAACACCAAGAAGATTCAAATTTTGTCTATGGAAAAAGTGCTACTACCTGCGGCTGATTGGAGAGGAGGATGAGAGTATATCCAAAGGAAGAACTTTGAAAATGGGATTATATAATAGAAACTCACTTTCCTGATGGATTTTTATACACGTAATGAATTATTAGGGCACATCAATAAATACTATTTTCATCCTTCAACCTTTTTCATGAAAGTAATAATTAAAAGTCGTATTGTAGAACTTCCGTTTTCTGTTTCTTGTTTTTATAACTTTGACGAAATTGTGTTTGGTAACTTTCTTTACGAAGAGAATAAGTTAACAAACATATTTGATAACTGTAATTTTCAGTTGTAATAAAACTTTGGTCTAAATTTTATTTTGGTATCTAAACTTTGAATCTTGTTCTAATAGTTCCTAAATCTAAAAAAGAAAATAGTTTTGTAACTTGAATTTGAAAGTGTTTAATTTGGTCCCTACTGTTAAGTTTTTGTTAACTCATTAACAGAATGGTGGGGTGTTTGCATTTTTCAAGCAAGTTAGATGAAATTGAGTAGAATCAAATAAATGCAATCCATGTAGAAAATAAACTTTAAAAAAAATGATAAAATAAAATATGACCTCAATGAATCACAAAGCTGGGTTCATCAAAAAGAAAAAAAAAAACGAGGAGAAGAGATCGGAAGGAGGAGGGAAAAAAGTATCTTAGTGAATCACAAAAATATCTCAAACTTGAGGGAACAAAGCATTCAAAGTTAGAGGAGTAGAATGCCAACAACCAATGAGCCATAATACAATAAACAACCAAAATCTTGAACGTTTGAGTTCTCCTATACGAAATTGATTTACCCTCTAATTCAAAATTGAAACCCTAGATTTTTAGGGGTAGCTAAGAGAACCTGTTTGGTAGAGAATTTTGGAAACAAGAGATTGGCGCTGTGCTTGTAATACATTTCTAAGCATTTAGTTTAAAAAACAAGTCATTTTAAAAAAAATTGAAGTGTTTAGCCAATACTAAAAAACAACTAAGTTCAAATTTAAAAACAAACAAAAAAAAAATTTAAAAAAAACTTGTTTTTTATTTTAAAATTAGGCTAAGAATTATCTCTTGTACTTATATTAAATCTTGAAAGAAATTTTGAAAAAATAAGTATAATTTTCAAAACTCACACACTAAAAATAAAAACCAAAATGGTTTATTTTTTCATACAATATACATTTACAAGTTTATTAGTTTTTAGGTCTAATTTATTATTTGTAAAAATAAAAGGTCAGTGTTTTTATAACTTTTTTAAATTAATTTTATCAAAATGAGTTCTAATTATTGATATTAATGCTACATTTATTTGAATAATTTTGATGGAGTTAACTGAAAAATTTATTGATAATAAATGCTTATTAAATTAAAAGAAATTAGGTTATTCTGTATGCCTACTTTTAGTCTTTAGTCTTTGTACTTGTTGATAGTTTATTATCTATTAGCAATAAAATTTATTATTATTATTATTATTTTACAAATTTTTATTAACAAATTAAATTCGAAGAACTAAACTTGTTTTTTTAACAAATTATATGTAACGCCCCGGGTTTTTTTTAACCTTAGCCCAAAGTCGTTACTCTAATAAAAATCATTAAAACCTTTTTAAAGACGATGACAAATCAAACA
>JBBPDJ010000019.1:4047644-4067583 GCA_037974625.1 Cucumis cinereus | reverse complement strand
TAGATTCCAAAATAAATCCAACTCATTATTTTAAGATAATTAACCTAAAATTATCTCAAATTTTTGGGATGTTACATTATACATCGGACGAAAATATAAGTAAGTGCAACGAAAGATCTCAACTAAGTTGGCATCGATTATTATAATATAAATTAAATTGAATGGTAATTAGAAAATTGATCAAGACTTTTGTGTAAAATAATAATTTATTAGATTATTTAGGTTAAAAATAAGACTATGTGGTAGAAACCCCTTGATATTATATTTTATCACATAATTGAGTTGGGTTACGTACGTGGATTAATATTTTATTATTTTGAGTAATTTTATTAGATGGAGCTCTATTATGTAATCTATTTAATTAAGTTTTTAGATTCCTAAATTGGGGTATGGATTAAATGGGTAGAAATTCATTCCTAGATTGATTAAGGTTTAATGGGTAGGCTAATTGAACTCGTATATGAAGAGATGCTAGGGTTATGGTTCCAATATACCAAAAGAAATACGCACTCGGTCAGAGACACGTGCTCCTGAAATTATTAGTTTTTGTATTTTTAATATAAACTCTACATTGTGGACCATAATATTAATATTAATAACCCTAAACCACTTAATATTATTATATCCACATTATTTGATAACAAAATATTTTTTAATGTGATGTAATTGTTATTCATTTGTCTTCTCAGTTCATAATGAGCAAATCGGTGAAATAGTTGAATGTATATTGATAGTTACAAGGCCTAAATTGACCATAATATTTTTGTTCAAAATAATACAGGCTATATAGTTATCACCTATTACTAAGTTGGTTCGGAAAAAATATTAAAATTAAGAACGGATAAAGAATGGATCAAGCTAAGAAATAAGTTGGGTTTTGTGTAGTTTTAGTGAGGGGTGGTTTTATCTAAACTTTTTTATTCAATAATTTTACCGATCTTTGTTTGAACAAAATATAGTTGTTATTGGTTCTTTTAGAGTGTTCTTTAGGTACCATTTTTTGTTTCGCAATTATCTCGTAACATCTCGAAACTTTCAATCTTGAAACTCAAAACACCTAACTACAAACTCTAAATGTTCAGCCCCAAATCAATTGCGAGATCATTGTAGGTGATTTTGCACATGTTTTAGGCAATTTTTTTTACAAATCTTTTTTGTATCTCCCAATCAACTCGGAATCATCTCACAATGATCTTGCAATCATCTCGCAATCTTTCTAACCTCCATTGCCCAATCCCTGATTATTATACTTGTTTTAGATATTTCTACACATAGTTTAGGGAGTTTTTAAATATTTCTTTTGTATCTCACAGAAATATCACAAACTTCCTAAAACATGTGTAGAAGCTCTCCAAATCACATAAGACAAGTATATAATTAATTTGAAATATGACATTTGAACTTTGGAAGCTGTGAGATGCTTGCAAGATGTTTGCAAGATACAAAAGAAATAGTTAAAAACTCCCTAAAACTTATGTAGAAACACCTTAAATCAACCTAAACAAGTATATGATTGATTTGATATTGGGTATTTGAAGTTTGGAAGTTGCGAAATGTTTGCGAGATACAAAAACTATTAGCTAAAAACTTCCTAAAACATGTACAGAAGAACTCGAAATCACATAAAACAAGTATATAATTGATTTGGGATTAGACATTACAAGTTTGAAAGTTGTGAGATGTTCGCGAGATACAAAAACAGTAGCTAAATGAATGAAACATGCATAGAAGCACCCTAAATCACATAAAACAAGTGTATAATTGAGTTGAGATTGGACATTTGAACTTTAGAACCTGCGAATTGTTTGCGAGATAAAAAAAATAACAAAAAACTTGCTAGGAACGTATCAATCAATCCTAAATCACTTAGAACAACTATAAAATTGACATGGGTTTATACATTTAAGGTGTAAAAACGTTTCACCTAGAGGAGAACAAAAAGAAAAACTGTCTAAGAGGACTATCTATAACAGTAAAAAAAACAAACAGAAAAAAAAAATATAAACACCTACAGGATAGCAAGAGAGCTTGTTCAAAAGCGGCTAAAAAGCCTAAGAAATAACAAAGAGAGCTTGAGAGAAAAGAAGTTGGAGAGAAGTTAGCGAAAGAAGAGAGAACATGCGAGAGAAAAGCTCTTTTACATTTGTTAGCCCTCAAAATTGGACTATTTTTGGTAACTTTCCAAAGGATGATCTTGAGTTATTAGTGTTTGTTTCTATTTTGCCTATTTTATTTTATTTTTTAAAATTTGATTACAAAATAATAAAACACAATTAACATGTCATATTGTCCACTGCATAACGGTTCAATCAACATTTCGTTTGATTAAAGTTAAGTCAAGGACCATTTTTAATCATTTTATAAACTTGAGGAACTAAAGTGTCGGTTTTGAAACTTCAGAGACCAAATAAACATCAACTTCAAATCTGTGGAGGCAAAAAATGTATTTTATCTTTTTTTGTTGTGAGCTTTCTTGAGCACACAACCTATGTATACTCTGCCCTTTCAGCTCGACTAAGTACCTCCAAAACTATGGGGTGTAAAACCCTACCGATTGAACCATATAGATGAATCTAATCAAATCGAATTGGTTTGGTTCAACTTTTATTAAAACTTAAACCACAGTTCGGTTTGGTTTGATTTTAAGTTTACTCCACCAAAAGAAGAAGAAGAACGGGCCCGATCCGGCCCGTCCAGCCCGCTTTATCGCTACAAATTCAATTGAGCCGGATCGGTTAAAGAGAGATCCGACCGGACCCGACTCATTTACACCCCTATTTCTCAAAAACGTTATCTTCCATCTCATGCTATCGTTCGTTCGTAAGTTGAAAGTTCTTGCAAAAAATGGCAATTGGCGCTTCACTCGTTCGAGTTTCGTCATTGAAGCTCTCTTCAGTCTCTCATGGCGATAATTTCTCATCTTCATCAAACCCCTCATCCTTCATGGGCGCGCCACTTCATTTTCTTCCTTCTTACCGTTCCAGTATGCGCGAACTTCCCTCAAACCTTGTAGCTTGCTTGCTTCTTCTATTGAATATTCGGAAGCTTTATCACTTCTAAATCTATTTCTTATCATTATTTTAGGTAATGGGTTGGTTTTTTTCTCGTTCTTTGCAGGGAAACAAAAGCCGTTTCATGATAATCTTGTCATTGTATCCAAGAGAATATCGGGTCTTGAGGAAGCCATGAGAATTAGGAGGTACAGCAGACTCACGGCTTTAAGGCTCTTTAAGCACGTATGAGACTGTTTATTATTCTTTCATCTTGTACGTTTATTTTCTAATTGATTCCGGTCGAATCCCCTGCTTATAATATTTAACTTGCTGGTTTAGGCTGCTTGATGTCTTGTGGCATTTCTTTATAGTAGTGCTCTTTGCTAAGTTAGACATTTTATTATATCGTGAAATCTACCATTTTGGAATGTTTATTAAAGAAAATAGAATACCATCTCTCGATTAGAAATCTTCGTTAGTTAATTATTCAGAAATTCAAAAAGTTTTGAAATTGGTCCTCTATAAGTCTCTCCAGAAGATTTGTAGAATGATAGCGTTCCTCTCATTTTTAGAACCAATTACGAGGTGTTCCTCTATACACTTTTATTTTCTCAATGTAATCTTGTTATTATCAATGTAGTAACTACATTTTGTGAGATACATGAGGATTCTATGGATGTGTCAATCTAGTTGAGATATCCGGATGTATCTACTGATCTATTCTCATGTTTCTGTTGATTAGCATTAACTTTCATTATATTTTGAGCAATAACCTCTTTTCATTATATAAATGAGTCTTGTTTTCGTTTTAAAAAAAGTATTGAGTCAACTGATCATCTGATAAGGAATTGATCAATATGATTGAAAAAGGGTTTTCTCCTCATATTCAGCCGTGAGAAAGGGTTTATGTGGCTGGCTACCTAGATCCTTTCTTTATTGAGTAAAGATTGTAATCGGATGTCATTTCCTGAAAGTCGTTGCTTTTCTTGTAGTTTCCACTTTCCGTATTATTTCATTATAGCCCTATCTACCTTTATAGTTTATTTATTTTTTCATGTAGAGAGCGTGAGCTTCAAACTGTACAAAAAGTTAGAAAGAGACAACCATTGAGGCGTGGGAAGGTATCTCCATGTCTTCTTGTGCCCGATCACATACAAAAGCCTCCTTATGTTGGTTCTTCTATACTGCCAGAAATTTCAAGTGAGTATCAAATGCATGATTCCGAGGGAATTGCTCAAATGAGGGCTGCTTGTCAGCTTGCCGCTCGTGTGTTAGACTATGCTGGAACTCTAGTTAGAGTAAGTTTTTGGCTTCTACATTCAATATCTGTTGCTTTATCATCTAGCACATTGATATTGGAACCCTGGTGATAAATTGTGTGTAATTATTTCTGATTTAATGTTGTTTAGACATCATGTTCGGAGGATGTGGATGTGTTAAATGTCAAATGACATTCGAGTTTCTCTTGACACATGATTTTGTTTCAGCCCTCGGTAACAACAAATGAAATCGACAAAGCAGTGCATCAGATGATTATTGATGCTGGTGCTTATCCTTCACCTCTTGGCTACGGGGGATTTCCAAAGAGTGTTTGCACATCAGTTAATGAGTGCATGTGTCATGGAATACCAGACTCTCGTCAATTACAGGTTCCATATTTGTATATCAAATACTGACACAAAATTCATGTTTGTTACACTAACAATAAGTCTTTTGTGCAGAGTGGTGATATAATAAACATTGATGTGACAGTCTATCTAAATGTATGTTCTTAATTGTTTCTCATTCTATATTTTAGTTCATCTCTTTATGTGTTTTCTGCTTTTTGTTTCGTTCATATAGCATTGTTTGTGTAATAGCGGCAGTGCTATTTCTTCCATTAGTTTTAGAACATCTTTGTTCTAGAATCTACTTAAATGTTTGATTTAGTAAACTCTACATACATGCTGCAAACTTATATTCTGAAAGCTATGTTTATTTCCAGATGAGGGGAGTAAAAAGTGTAGTGATGAAAATATCTAGGTTTAGTCACCATAATACCAAAACGAAATAAAAACATGATTGTTAATGAGATTTCCTTTAAACCCAACCAAGCGAAGAGAAATCTTGGATTAAGAAGCTATTCACATAATGATAATAAGATTGATAGAATTATGTTTCATTACAACCATTGAAGGGACGATCATAACTTGAAGAATGGGCCTCAAAGAGTGAAATCTTATGGGGTGTTTGGCTCAAGAAGTTGGATTTGGGGGTTAACTCCACTCTTGTTTGGCCCAAGTAGTTCGTGTGCTCCACGATCGAAAAACATCAATTTTATGTCTTATTAACTCCTTACACCATCAACGTGCCTCACGACTAAACAACTCTTCAGACTTTACAATTGCACTCCTTGTCCCAGACACTTCCTTAATGATATGAAGGAATAGGATTTGTTCTAATTTAAAGATTCCAAAACAAAAAAGAGAGAATGTTGAAGGGAATATGTGGAATCATGGATTTGGATATCCTTTCATAATGAAAAAAGTTTGGATTCAACTCAAAAATAGCTTCTTTTACCTTGCTGTAATTGTTTCAGTCTAAAAGAATATAAACAGGGTATATGTATCGTATATATTCACACAAAGATATCGATAATACAGTTATATCAACAGATAGATATATAGGAAAACTTGTTTTCACCTCTTGGGAATAGTATCCCTGGTATGTTCGACTTCAAGTGAAGTACGGTACAAGTTAGGGTTAAATCTCCCAATTGTCTGGTAATTAGTTTTCAAGTTCCCAGTGAATTTCTTTAGGTTAAAAAATTTGCATGCACAACTCCACGTGAGATCTGCCCTAATTCATTGATCTTTGGTTAGTTGCCATGCAGTATGTACGTGTTAGTTTTCTTCACAAATAGCTAAGTTTTCCCCCTCAAATGTTAGGGATATCATGGAGACACATCGAAGACATATTTTTGTGGAGATGTAAGTGACGGAATGAGGCGTCTAGTGAAGGTACTTTTTGTTAATTTTGGAGTAAGTTATTTTATAATGAATGGCTTAATATTGAAGGTTATTCAAAGTTTGTAGTGCAAATAGTGTATCGCCTTTGCCACCTCTTTGGTAGGCTTATTGTTTGCCTCTTTTTTTTTTTTTTTTTTTTTTATAGTTTCAGGGCATCCTCCTTAACCCAGTTCCCTAGGGTGTTCCTTATTGATTTGATTATATCTCTGTTTCACATAAAAGTGAGAAGATAGAAAAAAAAATGTTTTTGAATAAATTGTTCATATCTGGTGTACTAATTTCTCTTTTTTCTTTTCTGTTAAAATAATCTTGTGTACTAAGTTCAGTTCTATACTAATCCTAGTATTCTATTCTATGGTATTGCTTTTCTTTTTCCCTTTTATTGTTTAAATTCCGTTGGTGTTTCAGGTTACTGAGGAATGTCTCGAGAGAGGTATCGCTGTATGCAAGGATGGTGCTAGTTTTAAGAAAATTGGGAAGAGAATTAGGTATTTCATCTTTCCCGAATTTGCTTATGTGTGGAACTATTTATCTGATGATGGAATGCCAATTCTTCAAAAAGAATTTTTCTTTCTGAACAGAAACAAAACTTTTCATTTTTATAATATAATGAAAAGTGGCTAATGCTCAAAATACAAGGAGATATAATGATCATCAAGAATATACTAAAAGTAGTGTCAGTGAGTGAATCCGACCATCTCAACTAGGTTGACAGCACCGTCATCATTTTCCAATACTAAATACATCCAGAGAACAAATAGAAGTGCACCTTGTCTAGTATTTGTTGCCAAAAAAACTGTTTCTTAGGTAACCACTTAGTGTGGCAGCCCCAAGTATGTGAAAGACTGATCCAGCCTTTTAATAATTCGAGAAGCTGTTGATAGCAGAGTGTTTTCATCAATGTTTATCCCATACAATGTCGATTTCTCCCAGTTCACTTTCTGCCCCGAACACCATTGTTTTTAAAAGATTATCCAGTATAGCTTGCAAAATAAATTAGGTCCCTTTCTTCTATAGAGTACGAGGTCAAAGAAGCCAATTGCTCTTTTGAATTAGGTCCCTTTCTTCTATGGAGTACAAGGTCAAGAAATCACCTTTGATTGTTAGCTGCATGTCTTCCTCGAAGGATTGGAGGACCTCTTTTTCTGCCTTTACATCAAAGAATTCCAATCCTGAAATAAGGTCTTCTCCTTTCTTTCCTTTCTAATTTGTTGTCAGCCAATCAGGTTTTTCATCTGTCTTTCACTTTACGCAGCTTTAGATTTATTACAAAATCAGCCCAACCAGCAGAATGATCATCTTCCAAGGTTTCTTTAATTAGACTTGAGAAAGCAACATTCAACAGCCAACTATTGTAGAATCTGAATGGTGTGGAACCTCGAAGCCTGCTCCTGCCTCTAAAAGCAAAGGAAAATGTTCTGAGAATATTCGGGCATTCCTTTTAACAATGGAATTCTCAAATAGTACATTCCATTCTTTGAGCCCTTTGTAATGAGAATACAAAGTAAAACGAAATTCCTTTAGAAAAAATAAATACATTTGGCCATTCATTCAACACTTGTATCAATAGTTAAGAAACAGAGAATCATGGAAGCTTTCTTCCCCCATTAATCATCTCTTTTCAAGTTTTTCTTAGCAGTGTTAATGATGTGCTCGTATGAACATCAACACCCAGAAGACAATAAAAGGAAATTAAGAAAGTTGAGCTACTGAAAAAATACATAGAGGCAGTTGCTCAATCCTTTAGAGGCTCCCATCTATCCCGTCCCTCGTTAACTCCTTCCCAAGAAAATTTATCAGTTTTCTGATTCTCAAGGCTCTTACTAGATAGGAATTCTAAACACAGACAGGCTCTTCTATAGGGAAATTTTAGTAAAATGATGAAATATACAACAGGAAAACTCCAAGACAAAGGAATAACCAACCACCTTCTAATTTTCACATATCAGGCAAGTATTAATGCAAAAAGAACTGAGTAGGCACTTAAAAAAAATTACAACAAAAATACTAATGTCCCAAAAGTAATTTTTGAAGAAGTAACGTCCCAAAATCCTAAAAAATCTACAAGATCTTGAAGACTTCAGTTCCTCTGGAACCATAACTCTTCAAAGGTAGGCTCACCATATTAAGTGATAAATTCTGCCTTGTTTCTGAGGGGTGGGAAATAAAGCATGATAAATGGGAGTCCCTAAGGCTTCTAGGAAAAAACATGCATGTATGACATATACTAAAAAAGCTGAAGTCCTCTGTCACACCTTGAATAGAGATGAGCTACCGCCTATCATAAAAGAGAGAGAACCCATTAACTCTATTCCTGGTGCAATTTTGTTTTTAAGTGGACCTAGCATTTGCTCTATCCTGGATGGCTTACTATCGTTGTCCAATAGGCCGCATGTTTACATGTTTATGCAAGTGTACATATTTGATCAGGAGGCGATAATTTTTTACACAATGCACTTTTTAATTAAAAGTTGTAGAATTAAACAGTCTTACAAATTCTACTTCAGCGTGGTTATCATAATTCATATATAGTTTTGCAATGTGCTCCTGCTGAAACTCCATTACTATGATGTATATATGCTATTTGTTATTTTATTATGTGCCACGTTAAAAGATTGATATATTTCTACAAGCTGCGCTGTTTCTTTAATCTGGTATGTACAATTGCCAGTGAACATGCTGAAAAGTTTGGCTATGGGGTGGTGGAGCGTTTTGTTGGGCATGGCGTGGGATCTGTATTTCATTCTGAACCACTCATATATCACCACCGTAAGTGGTCCCCTCTCTCTCTCTTTTTTGGGGTATCCTTTTGCTGCATCTTAATTCTTACCTAAGTGATTGTCTGTTTTTTGTAACTCATTGTTATTTGGTATGGACAGGCAATGAGGAACCTGGACATATGGTTGAAGGTCAAACCTTTACAATTGGTGAGTGCCTCTAAAATCATTATTGCCTTTCTGGGTAAATTCAGCTTTATAAGCTGTTGCTAACTTTGATCTTTAGCATCTAATTGAAATTTCATGTGTTTATAGGCACTACATTGAATTGTCGAGGATAAAAAGGAGAAAAAATAATTTTTCATTGAACTGCAAATTAACAAAATGAATACACTATACATGTGATGTTTGTGCGCGCAGATAATTTTATTAAGCATTGATCAAAGTGATGTGGAGTATATTAATGGTCAAAGAAAATTTATTTAAATTTCATAATGTCATTTGCTAGTAGGAAATTTCTTTTTCCACTTTTTTTTTTTTTTTTGCCTCAAAAGAAAAAACATCATCATTAAAAGGTCAAATATAGAAGAAAGGGAAACTATTCCTTCACCAGAAAATTCATAGGAAGAAGGTTCTCCGATTGGTTTGAGTATGTATGTATATTTCACAAGAGTCAAACCTTTCATTGAAAAGATGGAAAGATATACTATTGCTCAAAAGATACAAACTCCAAAAGGACTGAAAAAGAAAAAGTAAATGAAATATAAAGAAACTGCCACCCATAACAAATGATAACGTCAAAGCCTTAACAAAGAATTAATACATTAAATTGAATCAAGAGAATAAACAACCAACTACCCATAGAAGTTGAAACAGACTTCCGAAAGCTCCTTAGAGTTTTACGAAGAATCTCAATCTACCTTTTAAGGAACTTTATTTGACAAAGAAACTTCTTGCGAGTGGTGAATTCTGTCGAATTTCTTGTCGAGACTCGAGATGAGTAATCCAAGCTGATAACTTGGCATTAGATATCGTATTTGACTTGTTGAAAATCAATCCCAAACAGTCTTTTAGGATACAATTCACACATCTTCAAAAGGAATAGACAGAAAGGATAAATGCCAAAAAAACTTTTTATAACTTCCAAAAAGGATTCGTTTTTCTCGAATAATGAAGGTTAATAAAGAATTCGAGAGAAAATTTTCCAGGCAAAGAAACCATCCTATAACTAATTAGTTACTCCCTATGTTTATTTTTGGTTGTGGTGGTCAGTTATTTGCTGTGATGTAGCAAAAACTGCTGATCCACTTTCTTGTCTTGTGTAGAAACTGATAAGAAGAAACCACTGTCCACAATAGGGAGAGTGTGCAAGGATAAATCTGCGTGTGTGCATGATCTAATTTAAGATGCGGTGGTTAGCAGTTGTGGTTATTAAGGACACTACCTTTTAAGTAAAAGTTAAAACATGCAAATAAAGGAAAGATGACTACTGAAATATTTAAATTGTTCCTCTCTTATGGAACTTTTTTAAGACGGAAAATGTGTCAATTACTATTGAGTTAAACTAAAAAACTTTACTGAACATACCTTCAAGTGTACCATGTTATTTCACTCTCATATTTGTAATTTAATTTCTTCATTGCAGAACCAATTCTTACGCTGGGAGGCATTGACTGCATAACATGGCCAGACAATTGGACTACTTTAACAGCTGATGGTAGTCCAGCTGCTCAATTTGAGCACACTATTTTGATAACTAGAACGGGAGCTGAAATTTTGACCACCCCTTGAAATTAACATGTATTAGCTGTGTGATAAATCTACCGCGCCTCCATTAGTCCATCGTACATCTGACTTAAGCAGATGAATTTTATTACATAATTCAAATCTGTGAGAATTATTCTTATATACATAGGGGAAGATGGATTTGATCGGACCTTATTTGAAGTCCTCTGTTACTTATGTCCTAGGTGATGAGCATACTATTATGCCAGAAAAAAAATTATAGTCCTTCCATTCGGTATTTGACACGTCATTAAATGAATACTACTTTGGTCCTTATACGTATAGGTTTTATTCATTTTGGTTCTTGTACTTTTAAATGTTAATTTTGGTCTATATACTTTCAATTTTAGATCATTTTGGTCTCTACATTGAAAATGTTTATTTTGGTCCTTATACTTTCAACTATAGTTTATTTTAGTTTTTAAATCTTTAAAAAGTGATTATTTCCGTCCCTAAAAATTGAAGTAAAAACGAAAATAAAGGGACCAAAATGGACAGTTTTTAAAGTACATGGGACCAAAATGAACATTTCGAAAGTCTAAGAACCCAAATGAACCTTTTGAAAGTATAGTAATCAAAAGAAACAAAAACTAAGAAAACAAGAACCAAAATAGTATTTAAACAAAGGTAATTTCTTTTAGTGATCGTTGTTATCGACAAGCCATACCTTTAGATTTCATAATTGAAAAGATATAAATTTTAAATGTATCATTTGGTAGCCATTTTTACTTTAGGAGGGGTACATTTGTCTTCTTCAATCTAGACATTTTCTTTTTAATGAAGAGTTGGATTAGAAAATTTCAACATGTTTTGAATTACATTGTCCAGTGCCTCAAAAGATCTGATGGCTTTCAATAACCAAATTAATGTTTAAATTTCAAAATTAATTTTTTTTTCTTTCTTCAAATTTTGATTTGTTTTTTTTTAAAAAAAAAATCATAATACAAAAATGGTGAAAAACAAGCCCAAAATTAGCGAAACTATTTTCATTTATCAAACTTATATATGTTTTAATTTCAAAAACTAAATCTAAATTTACTAAACTATATTTAACTATTATATTACATCACAAGATTATAAATTGATTATTAAAAAATATATATATAATTCATAAGATTACACATAATAATTAAGTCATTTAGAAGGCTGTTTAATCAATGTGGGTTGTTTGATTCTTTAGATGGTGCCTTCTCTTTGAGTTCTTCAGTGAGCAATCTTATGGAGTCTGAAACTTCAGCTTTGTATACATAATACCTTGAAACCACTAGGAAGAAGATGAAGTTTAAAAAGTTTAGAATCGCAAAAAACCCATAGTAGTAGTCCAGATGTGATGCGTTTAAGTTGTTCAAGATCCACCCCTTCCGTCCGTTTCGCCTCGTAAGGTCGGAAACCGTCGAGAGGAGGAAGCTACTGAGAAAATTCCCCGTCCCGATCGCAGTCGTCGAGTATGAAGTCCCAAGACTTTTCATGCTCTCCGGTGCCTGGTGTTTGAGAATATGAATAAATGGTTAGATCCTCTTAAACAAATGTTTAGGTTCTAGCTTGACTAGCTAGTTTCATGATATAGATAGATATAGATAGTAGTCTATGATGTATATTATACCTGGTCGTAAAAGAACTCAATCTTAGACACCTCCATGAAAGCATCAGCAGTCCCCATGAGAATAAACTGCGGCAGCAAAATGAAGATACTCAACGGAACTTGGGCGCCACTCTGAACAACACCGTGTTCTTTGGCGACCGCCAAGCGCCGCCGCTCGACGAGAGAACAAACGACCATGATCAACATATGAAGGACAATCCCAATTCCCATCCGCTGAAGCAGAGTGATTCCCCTTGGATTTTTGGTGAATTTCCTCATGATTTTGACGAAGACTCGATCGTAAAGTCCAATGCTTACGAGCAACGAAACGGTGACGAAACCGCTCAAGCTGGCTGGGGGGATGTTAAAGTTGCCAATTTTACGATCGAGAGTGGTGCCCTGTTTTATGAACAGAGTGTTGACTTGAGCCAACATGATGCTTGGGACAAAAGTTGCAAATAGAATTGGTATCATTCTGATCATTTGTTTTGTTTCTTCCACTTCTGTTACTGTGCATAGCCGCCATGGATCAGTTGAACCAGTTTTTATTGAAGCTTTGTTCAAGAAGCTGATGGAGAAGAAGACAATATGGGGTCAATGAAAATTTTTTATTTAAGAAAATGTTAAGAAATTTGCCAAACAAATACCTCAAAGAGGGAGTGGCCTCCATCCTAAACTTCCTCTTCTTCGTATACTCCTCCAAATCCAACTCATACAACTCCTTAACCTCCCTGGGCAGCGGCAGTTTCCGCTTCCTTACGGCCGCGACGACAACCTTAGCCATTCGAGTAAACGGACTTCCCGCGGGAACCTTGTGTCGGTAGAACGGAATTCCAGCAACGAAAATACCAATAGAAATGGCGAGGCCAAGAGTGGGAAGGCCATAACCAAGGGTCCAACCAATGTTGTCTTGAATGTAAACAAGAATTATGTTAGCAAAAAGAGTGCCAAAGAAAATGCTGAACATCCACCAGTTGAAAAACGAGAGCTTTTGCTTCTTTTCCTTGGGGTGGAAGTCGTCGAATTGGTCCGCACCGATCGTCGATATGTTCGGCTTTGTTCCACCCGTGCCTAGCGCCAGAATGTAGAGTGCACCAAAGTAGACAGCGAGCTGCAGCGAGGAGGCCTTCTCACAATGACCGGAGGTCGGTTCGGCGCAGGGCGGTGGCCGTAGGGTTGGGAGTGAGACAGCCATAGTTAGAAGTGACATACCCTGTGTGTAACATAATGTTGGCATACGTTGATAAAAGTTAGGTTCAAACATATTCAGATTCCAAAAGATTCTCTAAACTTTAGTTTAAGTCTTTTCAATCCCAAAGTTAATATCATTTCGAGTATGTTTGGTAGTGATTTTTTTCACTAGCTAAAATCACTTTTTTCATTCAAAATTGATTATTCAAGTATTAGCTCTAGTGATTCTAGAAAAATGATTAACTGAGAATCACGATCTAATTTTATATAATTTTTGAAATGTTCAAAATACCCTTCTTCTAATAATAATTTGATAGTTTTAAAATTACTTTTCGAATCAAACATGATGATCGAAAATCAATTTCAAACATATAAAAATCACTTTTAAGAGCTTGTTAGCAAACATAAATTTGATTGTTTAGAAATTCATTGTATTTAAATCTTTTTTTTCTAAAATCATTACCTAAACTATCACTCTCAAACACACTATTTCAAGTAGCCAGAGGACTGACAGGATAAGCTTTGGGGAAGATGTGTGATGAATGAACTTGACATTTAATTTTAATGATAATAAAGTTGTAACAAATTACATAAATTAAGGGAAATAATTAAGTTACTTAAACAATGGACTTAATTTTGGTCAAAAAAGTGAGACAGCAAATGTCAGACAGACAGTGGTTGAATAAAACATTTTACTGCAACACAAGACAACCAAGGTTGTCAACATTTGAGTCTAAATTATTATGAGTTTGTGCAAATTTCAACCAATAAATAATATAAAAATTAGGAACCAACCATAGATATTTCACATAATTCCAAACTATATGCCAATAATTCAAACCTCAAATAATTAAAAAAATTAGGAGAAGAAATTTGAATGAGACTCCTTGGTTTGTGAGTATCTTAAAGAATCATATTTATATATATATATATATATATATGTTTGATTTGGATTCTAGTCCATTTAAAAATTGATATTTCTTACTAATTTCTCTTTTTATTAATTAATGAAATAGTTTGTACTTATCTTCTTCATCTCTTACGTTTACGCTGATATTATTTCGCTAGAAAAAAAAGTAAACTCAACTCAACTAACATAAAACTCGATCTCAAAATAAGTTTAGCATCGAAAAGAGTAGTTAATCGGGAGAGAGAGAATATACCGATAAGTAAATAATAGAGGCAACAATGAAGGTCCAAAATCGACCAAGATAGGCATCAGCAATATAAGCACCCAAGATAGGAGTCATCCATACAGCCCCAACCCAATTGGTCACATTATTGGCTGCAGTCACTGTCCCTTGGTGCAGTCTATTTGTCAAATATATTAGTAAATTTGAAGATATCCCATAAAATGCCATCCTTTCAAACACTTCATACACTGCACACACAAACCAATCAACAAAAAAGAATTATATATAATTCAAACTACTATATATCAAAAACAAAAAAAAAATCTTCGATCCCCTATCTAAAATGATGGATGATGTGCCAACTAGAGAATGGGGAAAGAAAGAGCCCATAATATTTATAAGATAAGTGAAATAGATTTGAGAATCCATGAAATCCAAATAGTTATTCCGTTAAAAAACAGTTTAGAGATAAAATATTAAAGTTTCATTTCAAAATGAATTGGTAATGAAAGTGAAGCAACTCATTCTAATAGTATAACAACATCATGTGTTGGTCTAATGATAGTTGGAAACATAAAAAACAAGAAGATCAAAAGGTTAAGGACCGGTTATGAGTTCAATCAACCATGGTTGCCATCTATATCTAGAATTTAATATCCTATGGGTTTTCTTGACACCCAAATATCTAGGATTAGACAGGTTGTTCCATGAGATTAGTCGAGTTGCGAGTAAGTTGGTCCAGACATACTCACTCATATATATACATATATATATAATTTTTTTAAAACTCGAAGAAGGTAAGGTCAACTTTTTAGACTTGATGTATGATATGTTTTGTCATGTGATGAGCTAAACTAAAGCCTCTAGTGTTTGTCTATATCCATATATAATTCTAGAGAGAGAGAGAGAGAGAAATTGAAGGTAGGGTTGGATTTGAATTATTATGAACCAACCATCATGGGTAGATAAGATACTCCATTCCACCAAAATACTATACTAATGGAAAGAATCAAAACAAAAAAGCTTTCTTCCCCTTCACCTTTGATATGTTGCTGTCATTATAAAAGTCTAGGGGTAATTGTGTAAAAACACACACTTTTTCATGAATCAAAATCTAATTTCTTTGTATCAAACATTTACTAAAAACATACAACTAATAGCATATTAGAGAGTGTGATTATAAAATATCTAAAATTATTTTTGTCAATTTTCAAATACCACTCTTAAACCTGTTCTTACAAGTATAAACATTGTATTTAAAAAGTATAATATTGAATATTAAATTAGTTTTAAGTGATCGTAATGATTTTACGACAAAGGTGACATTAACAATTTCAAAATCCTTTTCTAACACGAGGTAACGAGAATTACTCCACCAAAGAAAACAAGACCCTAAACCCACAATAAAGGAACAAGAAGCCTTCCATGATTCTATCCACCCCTAAGAAGCACCGATATAAATACAAGATAAACACCAAAGGATCACAGATACAAACTAAACATAAATTAATTTAGATTTGTCGTCTAAGAAGCACGGATACGAATACGGAACAAAAAAAGACGAAGACGAAGAGAGAATAGAGAGGTGATTTGAAAGAAGAAAAGAGAGATACCAACAACAAAGGAGCAAGCTCTCCATCCGCCCCTTTTGGAGCGACGAACTGGGTTGCCCTTAAGATCCACAGTTCCATCTTGTGTGTAGTCATCAGCCAAACCTTCTTCTACACCCATCTCTCTCTCTCTCTCTCTCTCTCTCACTTCTCTTTTTTCTCTCTCTCTATATATAAATATATTTCAAAACAAATTCTAAATTTTGAGTTTTCTTGCTGTGCTGTGCCACACACAGAGCACAGAGACAGATGCCAGTTTAATGGCTAATTTTGTATTTATAGACAACGAAACAAGTGAGGAAGGAAAAGGGAAAAGAGAAAATCATTGTTTTGTATTATTGTACTTTCCTATTGTATATCGATATAATAAAATATACATGTGTGTGTATATATATATATATATGCACATACATATTTGAGAGGTAAACAACAACCAAAGATAAACCCAATAAACTATAATAACTTTTTTCTCGCTAATGATGGAGAGAATACTTTTTGGAAAACTATCTTTTCAATGGAATTATAACCCTGAGAAGATTTCAAAACTCCTTAAAGCATAAGTAGGTTTGTTCTCCTCTTTTGAGATATGATAAAAAAAGGTACAACTAACAACAGAAATAATGTCCTTAAACTCTCTCGAGGATTAGAAAATGTATAATATATGTATTTGGATTCTACTTATCTCACTCAAATTAACTCTCTTTAAATGACACTTTTGACCTCCCACTTTCATTTCAATTCACACCATTTTATAGTATTAAATTGTTGTTTGGACAACGAATCGACATGTTAGCTTGTTTCAAAAAATGTAAAAATTTTCTGCTGGTTTAGTAATCATTTGGTTTTTTTTTTTTTAGTTTTTGAAAGCTAAAGCCTATAAACACTCATTCTACTTATAAAATTCTTGCTTTACGATCTACTATTTACCAATGTTTTAAAAAACCAAACACTTTTTTAAAAATACAAAAGTAGCTTAAGAATTCTATTCTTTTACTTAAGAAAAATTCAAATGGTTTAAGAAAAAATAGACTTAACATATTCAAATAGTTGAGCTCAAGAAATAGACTTAACTTTTTTTTATAAAAAAAATGATTATCAAACAGAACTTCTTTATTAATTTTTTTTTGTTTGTATAATTCTTTTACAAAATATTCACCACTATCAACATTTTCGTAGGATTAAGGCTTCCACATTATATTTTCATCATTTTGAACCTTGCTTAGTGTCACGAGATGACCTTTCTCCGACAAACTCGAGGGTCTGTGTTGATGAAAATTAATTTTTGATTTGTCCCACATCGATTAATTTGATGAAAGAAAAACCACTTATATATACTCACACCCTTCAAATGGGTTGGACCAAAGGGGTGGGGGTGAGAAGATATAAAAGTGAGGGTGTAACAGTATTTTCACTTGTGCTTGACTCATTTCCACTTCCTCTCTTACAAAGATCTCTTTTTCCCTCTTCCATCACTCTCTCCTTGTTTTATGAAAAATAAATAGTTATATCTATTTTAAACTGAGCAATATTATATTTATTCCTGAAAGAGTTTTTTGTTTGGGTGATAATTTTGCAGAACTGCTTGCACAAAAACATGGATAGAGCCGCGAAACGTCTTAAAGAGAGTGAGCTCTATGACTCAACTGTTAACAAGTTTATGTTTTGCAGATTTCTATTTTGACAGTCGGAGATTCCTATAGCAACAAGTTTAAGACATTTCATCTGCTCTAATGGCTTCAACACACCCCGATGTTATGTCTTTGAACGTCCATTCCACTTTGAAGAGGCAAATTTCAAAAGATGGAGACAAAAGACTTTGTTCTTTCTTACTGTCAAGAAGGTTGCTAACGCTTGTACCACAGAAAAACCTGAGGTTCCAGAAAAATATCTTACTGAGGAACAAATCAAGGCGACTGTTGATTGGGAAGGAAAATATTTTCTATGCAAAAAATTATATTAAATGGTTTGACTGATGAATTATATGACTATAATAGCACACTGAAAATAGTGAAACTAGTTTGGGACACCGAGGAGGTTGAATCAAAGAAAAAATATGACACCGAGGAGGTTGAATCAAAGAAATATGTTGTCAGCCGTTATCTGAGATTACAAATGACGAATGACAGATTAGTGGAGGTTTAGTCCCATGAGCTATAGAATATAGCCCACGAAATAATCAGTGAAGGTATAAGGGCCAGAATCGAGGATCCAACAACCAACAAAATCATAAGAAACAGAAACATCCCTCAGATAATTGTAATAAACCTGAACATATGGCTAAGCACTGTAGGAACAAGAGTCATCGTGCTAGTTAGGCGAACTTGTTAGAAGGACCATTAATTTCCATAATCACAGAAGTAAATGTGATCGGTAGTTTTCAGGGGTGGTGAATAGACACTGGAGCTATGCATCATGTCTGTCACGACCTTAGTCTTTTTAAAATTTACAATGAGATTAAGGATAAATATATTCTGTTGGGAGATCATCACTCGATGAAGGTTGTTGGTATCAAAGATGTAGAGCTCAAGTTTACCTCTAGAAAGATTCTCACTCTAAAGGAAGTTCTGCACACCCCAGAAACAAGGAAGAATTTGGTCTCGACCTATCTCCTCAATAAGGCTGGCTTCACTTAGACTATAAAGGCATATCTTTTTACTTTAACAAAAAATAATGTGTTTGTGGGAAAAAGTTATTCAACTGAGGGCATGTTCAAACTAAATCTTGAAGTTATCAATTCAAATCTTTTGTGTATATGTTGTGTTCTTTTAATGTTTGACATGTTAGACTTTGTCATGTTAATAAACAAATAATAAGTAACATGAATAGATTAGAAATGATCCCTAAGTTATCCTTGAATGAATTTGAGAAATGTGAATATTGTAGTCATGCTAAAATAACAAAAAAAAAAAAAAAAGTCTAAATCTATACTTAGAGAATCTGAGCCTCTAGATATAATTTATTTTGATCTATGTAAATTTGATGGCATCCTAACTAGAGTAGTAAATGATATTTTATAACTTTTATTGATGATTGTTCTGACTTAGCATTTATTTACTTGCTGAAAAATAAAAGTGATGCTAGATGCTTTCAAATCATTTTTATGTGCAGTAGAAAGCATGATAGAAAGGTTAAAAGACTTCGTAGTGATAGAGGAATTGAGTATGACTCAGACATTTCAATGTCTTCTATAACTCACATGGAATAATACACGAAAAGATATTTCTTTACTCGTTTGAGATCAACGGTAAAATCGAGAGAAAAACTAGGACTCTAGCTGAGCTAGTAGTTGCCATTTTACTCAACTCAAGAGCTACATCTTATTAGTGTGATGAAATTATCCTTACCATGTGTTATGTTCTTAAGAGAATTTCAAATTTTAAAAACACTACTTAACCTTACAAAATCCTTAAGAAAAAAAAAATCAAACTTGTCTTACTTTAGAACTTGGGTAGCTTTTGTTAGAATTTCAGACCCTACAAGAAGAAAACTTGCTAGTAGAGCCTATGAATGTGTCTTTATAGGTTATGTCTTAAATAATAAAGCCTATAGGTTCTATGACCTATTAAATCAAGTAGTCATTGAGTCAAATGATGCTAACTTCTTTGAGGATAAAATTTTCTTTAAATCAAAGAATAGTGAGGGGTTCGGGATCTAGTAGCCTAACTCTAGATAGAAATCCTATTTCAACTGAGGAAGCTAATCTAGAACCTAGAAGAAGCAAAAGAACTAGAACTGTCAAGGACTTTGGGGGCGACTTCCATACCTTTAATGTAGAAGAAGACCACGAAAACCTAAAAGAAGTGAAGTTTTTGACTCCAACAAATTCAGTTTCAACAGAAAATTAGTTTACTAACCACTTTTGTATCAAGATCTATCATCTATATAAATGGATCTTTACTTCCTTAATTGATGTTGAAAAA
>JBBPDJ010000019.1:4031550-4047544 GCA_037974625.1 Cucumis cinereus | reverse complement strand
TTTGTATCTCCAACTCAATAAAAGCTCCTCTCCTTCCCGTGGATGTAGGCCTCTAGTTGTCGAACCACGTAAATCATTGTCTTCCTCTTCTTCTCCTTCATCTACGCTTGCATGTGATTCACTCTTCTTTCAATCCTTTGTAAAACACCATAAAAAGGAAAGTAAGAAAACTTGTGTGAGTAAGAAAAAGTGAGGAGGAAGAAAGAGATAAACCAAAAATAACTTTCTGCATTAGTGAGTGACGTGGCTGCTTCTACTCCAAGCCTTCTACCTAACCCTTTTTCTTCCTCTTGGGCCTGAAAAGAAAAAGAAAGCCCAACAAGAAGCCATGTCTTATGTAGATGCCAACTTATGGCAAGAAGGTATAAATAATGAGATGAACTCTCTTGAGTCTAACAGAACTTGGCATCTAGTAGATCTACCTCTGGGTTGTAAAGTCATAGGTTGTAAGTGGATTCTAAAGAAGAAACTCAAATCTAATGGAACGCCTCTTCTTTAACATGTGTGATGTGTACCGATTATGAAAAATAAATACAATTTGTATTTTCTCTCTCTCTTCTCCACTTCATCTCATTTCATCGCAACTAAAACTTATTTCCACTTCCTCTCTTACAAAGATATCTCTTCCCCTCGCCCACCACTCTCTCCCTATTTTATGAAAAAATATATAGTTATATTTATTTTAAACTGAGCAATATTATATTTATTCTGGAAAGGGTGTTTTGTTTGGGCAATCCTTTCCAATACAGAATTGATCGTAGATATTCTTTTTGTGGCTATTTTATCCTTGGGACGATGTGGTAATTTTGCAGAACTGCTTGCACAAAAACAAAGGCAGAGTCGCAAAACGTCTTAAAGAGAGCGAGTTTCGCGACTCAGTCGTTAACAAGTTTCTGCTTTGTAGATTTCTATTTTAACGATCTGAGATTCCTGCAGCAACAGTCTGATACCTAGCTACTTCCCACCTTCAAGTTCAATGAAAGCTAAAAATGAAATAAGAAGGTAAATGTTTTTTTTAAAAAATTTTTTATTTTGAAGATGTCTGATTAGTTTTGAGTTAATGTAATAATTATTGTATAACATAAACTACTAATTGATACAAGTTGATGTATTTAGTATAGAAAATAAGTCGAGTCTTCTAAACCCTACAAACGACTATTGTATCAAATTTGCATGAAAAGATCTATGAAAGAGAGTATTAAAATAGTTTGAATTTATATCTAGTTAGTAGTTATTGATTATCAACATATTGAATTATATGAGATTCACGATACAAAATTAATATTTTTATTGATTTAAAAGTAGTGATGCTTTTAAATATAGCAAATGAGCTAAATTTATATATAAATATAGCAAAAAAAATTTAGTGCGATAAATTGAGATAGACATATAGACACTCAAAGTTTATCACATAGAAAGTAGAATTTTGTTATATTGGTAAATATTTTTAATAGTTTTTTCATAATATAATTTTCCTTAAAAATTGTATACAAAAAGTTTTTTTTATTCATTTTTAACAAAAATAATTGATACTCATACAAAAAGTTTTTTCTTCATTCTAAACCTTTTTTTTCTGGAAATAAATTATAATTACTAATGATAAAAATGTTTGGATGCTTTGTGGACCAAACTATTTACAAGTTATAGCAAAATTTTCTGCATTTATTATAGCTCAGATAGATGTTAGTAGAAGTCCATCAGCGTCTATGAGGAATAGAAACTGATACAAATGATCTATCTCTAATAGACGCTGATAGAAGTCTGTCATTGATACTATCAATGATAGATCATGTATATTATTGTTATTTTTGTAAATAGTTTGCCATTTTTATATGAGTGAAAAATTTTCACAATATTTTTCATTTTAACAAACTATTTTGAAAAAACTTAATTTCACAAAAGAAATAGAATTCTTATATATATATATATATATATATATATATATATGAAGAAAATTATTCTATTTCTAATTCATAATTAAAAAATCAGTTATAATATTTCAAAAAAAATATATTTTTAATTTTAATTTAAAAATCCTCTATTTAATTATTTTCAAACAAATCAACTAATTAACTTTAAATAGAATATGTAGCCGCATAATTTCAATTTTGTCTCTCTTTTTTCCACTTATATTTTTACTCTCTATATACTTTAACATTTCTACAATCGGACATTATGAAGCATTTCATTCTTTTTTTTTTTTTTTTCCATTTTGTTCGAAAGTATTTATTGTGATGGATAAGCATCAAACCTTAAAATGGTTGTTTCATTATTATTCAATATAATTCATTTTATGTTCTAATATTGTCTATGCTTAGTGGGTGTTACATGCAAAGATTCGATTGTTTGAGAATAAAGGATTAAATTTTCTAAAAAGAAAAGTAGTAGATGTTGACTTTGAAATAATGCACAAAGACAAATAGGTCAAATTATTGATTATGGCCTATGGATAATCATTTTACACACACGAAATTATGAATATCTTTTCCATTATTTCTCACTTCCTGTCAAACTCCTTTCTGATCAGATCCTCTTAGGACTCAGTTAGAGGTATGACTCGGACATCAAGCTGCTATTCTAACCCAAGACAGTAACTGATATAAGAAAATAAAAACAACATTAATCTAACCCAAAACAATATTTTTGTTATTATAAATCTTGTTGCATAACTTAGGTTTTAAAACAACCCTCGATATGAAAAGAAAAGATCTAGATAGCAATGAAACTCATTTTTGTTGAACAAACACAATGTGTAGTCCTAGAATTCAAACTTCTTAAACACATATGGAGGCTACCCATATCGAATCTTAATTTAAAACGTTAAAATTCAACTCATGCGGAAGTAAACAGCCTCAAAACATCTTTTCAAGTGAATTAGTTCACATAAATTCAAATTTAGTTTCAACGCAAAATCCTTAACAATGTTGAGATCAATTTTGGACACATAATCTCCTAGGCGACAGTACCTAGAGTTCAAAACAACTAAGTGACAGAAAATTTTCTATTAATAAGCACTGGAATTTACTATCTAAAAAACAAAAATTGAATGAGCTAAAAGCTTAATGAGTGACAATTTATAAACTCGCTCTTCAAGCATTCAAATCAAGCATTCAGTATGCTTTGCTTGAACGCATTATGGCGTTAGGAAACTCAGCCATGCATCCATCTAATTCAAAAAGTCTGGCTTTCTTCAAATCTCGATCTTAAGTTTATTAACATTTGTAAATTCTCTTTTGACCTTCCTTTAGTCTTCTTCTACTTTTCTTTCACTCTTTTGACTTTGATTCTAGAATCCAACCATAACATTTGTAAATTTTCACCATATTTTCTTATATACATAAGAATTAAAAGCATATGAATAAAAAAGGAGTGTGACAATTTAGAGTAATTACTATGTCTAAAATTTTGTTAATTACTTTTGACTGAAATATAATATATTCGCAAACTATATAAATAAGCGTACTTGTTCATGAAAAAATTTATTATTATTTTATTCTAATATAGAATTTCACATTGCTAAGATTAACATGTGGAAGCCTCTTTAAATACCCTCACCCTGATTTATGGGTTTCGGTCTCAAGAGGTATCCATGTTTAAGAGGGTTGAGGAGATAGAAAAATGTAGACTTGATGATATCTCCATGCACGACCTGTCGAACAAGGGTGGCGAGTTGAGGAATAAAATAATAGTATTATTTTTTATTTATTGAGAAATGGTTTTGATTTTCCTTTTAAAGTCCAACGATTATTTCTTTAAAAAATCTGTTTTATTTTCTTAAATCTGTTTTTCTTTAATTACATATTTATGTCTCTGATCGTTGAACAGTTTTCTAACCGTTGAATCGTTTTCTAACCGTTGAGCCGTTTTTTGTCCATGAGAACCTTTGTGAACCAAACCTATAAAAAGGCTCTTCTCCACTGTTCAGAATATCTATAAGATTTTATCTTCCTCTCTCTGTTCTTTGTTCTCTCTCATTCCTCTCTGTTTTTCGAGTACAATTTGAAGATGTTAGCATTTCGGTCGGTTACAGTGTAGTTCCGATCAAGATGGAGGTTTTCTGGGTTGCTTTATCATGGGGACAACGAGGCATCTATCTTCGAACCGCCTGTACTCGAGATAGAGCTGCGAAATGTCTTAAAGAGACCGTACTTCGTGACTCGACCATTAATGTTTTATGTTTTGCATGTTATGTTTGTTGTTCTTGTTTTATGTTTAGTCTTTGTTTCTATATTGTTGTTCCACATATCTGACATGTTTTCGCCGAAGTTTTTGTTTACGTGTAGTTTTTTCAACAATAATACTTAGCTTGATCGGATCAATGACATGTTGGATAACCTCTTAAGAAATCGAAAAAGATATGACATGTCCAAAAGTGGTTTGTGTCTATTTTTATAGACTGGTTTCAAGCAATTCAAATCAAGTAGGTGACACAACCTAGTTATAGGGTAAGGAAACTAAGTGCAAAATATCCAAATCCTAAGCTTCTTGGAGTTAAAATTTACAATAATTTGTTCCAACTAAGAGGTGCCTAATACATTTCAATTTTCTGTTTATAGTATATGACCTATTTGACATCTGAAAAAAAAAACATTAACATATATATTAAATACAATTAAATTTTTTAGATTCTATTAGATACGCATTTTAATCGGTTAAATTAAACTACAAGTTTAATCGGTGAAATGTCAAATTTGTATATAATCATTTCATAAACTTTCGAATTTGTATCAAATAGATTCTTGATTTTTTAAAACGAAAAAATGTTTATTAGATTTCTAAACTTTCAATTTTGTATCTATAAGTTTATAAATTTTAAAAACGTTAAAAATAAAAAATTTAAAGCAAAAAATATAAAAATTTATCAAATATTAGGATTTATATCAAATAAATTTGTAGGGGGAAAGAAATGTGATAGGGCAATGTAACCATATCCATATATTGATGTTCTTCTCGTTGACTTATAACCTAAAATAGGATCAACTTTCTAATGGAACAGCATTTTTTACTTTTGAATATCAAATTTTTTATTTTCATTTTATATTCACATTATTATAGAGTTGATTTGATTGTTCAATAAAAGTTACTCATTACTATTACTACAATATAGTTTATATCACATTTAAAGTGGTAGGAAAATCTTATAATAATGGAAGATTAGCCATCGTTTTTTTAGTACAACAAATATTAACGTGTGAATTCAAATCTCTAATGTCAAAGAGAATGTGAAAATGTCTTAAATTGTTAGATATTGTTTGGGAATGATTTCATTTTAAATTTTCTCGCTAATAATGAAATACTATATTTGGTTCATCCTAGTTTTTTAATTAGGGCTTTCATATATGTTTAAAGAAAACACATGAATTTATTTGTCCAATTCCAAAAGTAAAAAAATTTATTTTAAAAACCTGACTTGATTTTTTAACCCAGTAATAGAGCGTAAATAACAATATATATAGAAACTTATAACTGGATGTTGTGTTCATAATTTGAGATGAAATTAAAATTCAAAATGACACGTAACAATAGCATTCTATTGAGCGACGACATGAGTACTCGAAGATAGATTAGAGTACAGAGAAAAATGAATGGATAAACTATTACTAATATTGATAAGAAGATACCACTAATAAGAAAAAGAAAATTCGTCACACGCTCATTTCCAAGATTTTACATTCTCATATTCCCGCTTGTTGTACTGAAAAATTAAAAAAAAATTATACATTTGTAATTTTTGTTGTATTTATTATTTTTACTTAAGAGTCAAATGTTTTCTTTTTAATTTTAATAGTATATTGTTCTGTAGATAGAAAATCCTTTACAAAAGGAACATAAATATTATTAAATCACATAAATTTAATTAAAAAATTAGACAAATCTTATCTATTAATTTATCCTCATAAATAAGTAATATATATACAAAACCAAAATATTTAGTAATATATATACAAAACCAAAATATTTAGTAATGTTTATTGCAAGCTTTAATATTCTCAACACCTCTAGTTTACCACGTGCAATGCACGTGTGTTCTTATTTTATACTTTTAAGCTTAATTTTATTTATATGTTTTAGTTATTAATGTTTTATTTTTCAGTTTAGTCATTCTTATCCTTAAACATTTTTTTTTCATTTAGTTTTTCACTTTTGGAAAATATTAAATTTGGCTACAAACTTACATGACATAATACTTCGTGGATTAGTGAAAATTTGGATTAAATAAAAATTCGTCCGTGAGAAAAAGAATTTATATTTTCTCCTCTAAATTCTAAGAAATTCGAAGAAATTTAGGTTCCGTTTGGTTCGTGATCAGAAAATTATTTTGAAAAACAAAAAACAATTTCTTATTTTTCACTATATTAAAAAACACATTTGGTTCCAATTTAAAATTTTAAAATTTGAATTTAAAATTCAAAATTTGTGTTTGGTTACAAATTTGAAAATGCACTAGTATATCTTATGTTCACGATTTCTGAAAACAAAATCTAAAAACAAATAAAACAATAATTTATTGTTTTCGAAAATGTGTTATTTCGAATGTTGTTTTTAGAAATCGTTTTTAAAAACATGAGTACCAAACACGTTTTTATTTTTTTTTTTTGTATTTTTTGTTTTTAAAGTTTTTATCTTCCTAAAATTAAGTATTAATATTTTATGAATTTGTCATTAGTCAATTCTAACCTCGGGACCAAAATTTTAAGGTTAGTTAATACGTAAATTAATTTGGTAATTTCTTATGCATTTAACACCATTTTTTATTTAAAATAGTTAATTTTTAGGTCACAAACAATTTGGTTTTTCATATTAAAAACAAAGTAAATGAATTTTTACGATAAATTTTTAGAATACATTTACATATTGTATTTTCTTATATGAAATTTATTGTTATTATTACTATCATCATCATCGTACCCCTTTATCACTTTAATAATTTAAATTATGCAATGTATTCTATTTTGTGAAATGTTAAATCTCTAAAATCAATTAAATGTCTAGAATAACAGAACTAAAAAATCCAACATTTATAATTGCATTAAATAAATATCATTTATAGCGCTTTTTAAATAAATATTGTGTTTGAGAATCGTTCCAGAAATGTTGGTTGAAATAGAAATTAAGTTGAGTTGTCATCCTTAACTTGTCTCTACGTTGATCTCTCTTCTTTGTTTTAATGAGTTTCAAATGGTATCTACCTTATTCGTTATATATGTCCAGAGAAGAACGTGAAAAGACTCATTTGCTTCTGGTTATTTTTATTATATATATATCACAAATTTAAATGTTTTATTTAATTAACCATTAGACATTGATTGTATTTTAATTTCTTACTTTTTTTTTAAAGTACTTTACTAAATTTTTTATCAATAAATTGTATTGAATAATATTTAGTTTAACATTAATTTAAAATATTAAGATTTTTTTTTTAAAAAATGAATTATATTGAGTTTCATTATTTTCCAACACTAAATGCTACATGATAGTCCACTAAGGATAGTGGGTGAGAGGATGATTTTGGTTAACAATTGATTTCCTGTTTTTAGGGCATAATAATTGATTTTAAATAATTAGTTGTTAATATAACATTAAATAATTAGAGAGAAATTGTGACCCTTGAAATTCATACGAAAATTGTATCTAAAGAAAAAAAAACATAAGAAATTGTATTCCTTAAAATTCACACATAATTAATGATTAATAATGTTGGTGACATGTTCGTAGCAAATAAAGAAAATTAGCAAATATTTCATTTTATTTTATATCATTTTTGCGATAAATTTTTTAAACCCTAAACCCTAAACTATAATTTTTTTTGCATAAAAAAAAGTAAAGAAATATAATTATTCAAAACACTTCCTAAATGTGCAATTAAAGATATAATATATTTGGAACACGAAATGGCAAACAACGTATTTTCATTTATTAATCTCGTGTTGTATTTTTTTTTATAACGAAAATTATAAAAGAACTACAAAAATGCTAAAATCAAATGAGAAAGATACGTTTACATCGATTGATTTTTTAGAAAGTAGAATTTGTTACCATTTTACTCTAATTTGTCAACGTTATCATCAATCCAAATTAAATCAAAGGGAAAGTGAAGCTAAAGAAATAAGATGAAGCTATATGTTTTGTGATCAAATGGGTGACAAATAAGGTCATATTTGTAATAGTAGAAATTGGAGAGTCACAAAATTTTTAGACTTCGTTTGGTTCATAATTCATTTTCGTCTTTACGATATCAAAAACAAAAGATACAAAGAAAATAATAAAAACGTATTTGATATACATGTTTTTAAAAACGATTTCTAAAAACAACATTCGAAAATAGTCTATTTTCGAATAAAATATCGTTTTGCTTGTTTTTAGATTTTGTTTTTAGAAATTGTAAACATGAGATACACTATTGCATTTTCAAATTCACAACCAAACACAAATTTTGAATTTTGAATCTGAATTTCAAAATTTTAAATTGAAACCAAACGTATTTTCGAGTACAATGATAAATACAAATCTGTTTTTGTTTTTCAAAATAATTTTCGAATCACGAATCAAACGGGACCTTAGTTTTTCAAGTATTTTTTTTAAATATATAAATAAAATTTTCAAATGGTTATAAAAACAGAAAAAAAAAATGTTTAACTTATCATTTTTTTAAGAAATGAAAAAATTGTAACTTCTTTTTTTTATTTTTTCCTTAAAAATTATCCAACTTGGGTGGGAGGTTTTAAAAGCAATCACAAAAGAACCAAAATGTATGTGGGTTTCATTGAAAGTGGAAAAGTACAAATAATAAATAATTATAATTAGTTATAATAAAATGATTAAATAATGTGTTAATATTAATTTATAAAATGACTTAATTGTAATTAGTAAAATTCTAAATGGGCATTTTGGTCCAAAAATGTTCTTCACATATCCTCACCGAATTCCTCTAGTCTTTCTCTAGCACACATTCATTATCATGGATTTTGAACCAATTGACAAGGATTTAACAATGGAAACCTATATTGGTCCCTGTGGTACTTGAATACAGAATATTCAATGTCAACTCTCTCTCTCTTTTACCGTCATCGATTGACTTTATTTTCTTTATTTGAGATATCAAATATTCAACTGTGTATGTATACGTACGTATGTAGGATAACATAATCGAACTTTTTAACCTTGGGGTTAACAATACACGTTTTATATCATATGATGTTAGTGCTTTGGTTTTGGCCATATTTTTAAAGATGTCTAACACAATGTTGTTTTTATTTGGTTTAACCCAAAATACCACATACCATTCGAGATAGTTGTCGTCTTTTAAAAATTCATAACTTATCCTCATATCCCATATGTGGGACTTTAATCTCATTTCCAACAATCATCCTCTCAAACAAAGAAGATCGTCGTCGAGTCTTTCTTCAAAGAGCCATTTGATTACTGAATTGCATTTGAGTGCACTACAAGTTGAACCACAAAATAGTCTCATCCATCTGATTTATTACACTGAGCATATTATCTAATTGAAGACTCAACCACGAGCAAATACTAACATAACTACATCTTCTAAGTCACACTTCACTTCTTTGTTCACCACCCAAGGATTCCACTAATATGACTACGTCATGGCATGACTCAAATATCAATTTGTTAGAGACAACGAACCTCTAATTATCTCTACAATGGTATGGTATATTGACGACCTCTAGATTTATGTTTTAATTTGTTTTATTCAAGATTTCTAAGAATAAACAATCCAACTATATTTTATGTATTAACCAAAGCAAAGGTGATAGTTAAAAGATATCAAAGTACAATTTGTTCTTGAATTATTTTTTTTTTTTTTTTTTTTTTGCAAATGTATGACCAAGGTGAAAAAATTAAAATTGACAACAACTAGTTTTTATAGACATGGCCAAAATATAATTGAGTGTGTGTTCTTTTCACTTTAGAAGAAGGTTAACCCTTTTAAAAGAACTTTTTTTATCTTTAAATTAATTTTTTTAGTTGGAAAATTGATATATAGGATACAAAAAACATCAATTACCAAAATAAAATTTAAATCTTACAACAAAATTCACTTCATTGGAACTCATTGCTCATTCTTTGTTAGGCTTATTTGAATGTATACTACTATTTATACATCTTTATTTTTTTAATATTTGATCTTTAAATTGGTAAATGATGTCTTATTCACTGACCTATCTATTCTAATAAACTTTTTAAAATATTGACATGAACTCTAAAAATTTTTATTATGTATAGTATTTTTGTTGATTTTTCTAGAACAATTCTTTTTCCAGAAAAAAAAAAAAAAACTATGGACCAAAATAGCTTTTTCAAAGCACAATACATTAGCATATACTGAAAGATAAAAAAGACGTCTTTACTTTATCTAAAAAGTGGTAAATTAAAAGAAGTAAAAAAATATATATAGAAATACTCTTACCTATAGCAAAAAATTAAAACTATTTACAAAATATATAGCAAAATCTATCAAATTCTCTCCCATTCATTTAAGTTTTTTTGTTATACTTTATAACTTTTTTTTTTTTTTTTTTTTTTTTGCCCTTTTTGCTATCTATAAGAATTCGTGGAAGTTATTATATTTTAGAAGTCCAAAACCAAATTTATATTTTTTAAAAAAAAAATTAAAAGTCAAAAGGCGCATGGCAAAGCCCCCTCCCCCACTTGTACCGAAATAAGGCGGGGCCAAGGCGGCCATGGAGCTGTCTCCCGCTGCCTAAATGGGCGCCACTCCACACTTTGGCTGGTCCTCTCCCAACCTCTTCACACCATTTTACATATATATATATATATATATATATATATATATATATATTTCTTCCCTTTATGTTTGGAAATGTTCACTCTTTTTTTGTACTTTCTTTTAATCACTTCTTTTTCTACTTTCTAAATAAATTATTTGGTATATAAATATCTTTATCTTTTTTGAACTTCCTATGTTTGATGAATATGTTGCATCGAGAAGGATATCATCCACGTATAGAGAGAACGTAAGAATAAATTTTAAATATGGAAAATAAATATGAAAATCTTATTTAGTAATCGTTTGATTTTTTAAAATTTTGTTTGTTTTCTCAAAATTTCTTGAAAAAGTCGAATTGTGAGTTGAACCATGAACACCCATCTATGACTTTTCATTCCTTATCAACTACATTATATTTTAGGCCTGTTTAAAAAAAAAACCAAACTAATTTTGAAACCTAAGGTCTCACTTGGTACCAAAACAAAAAACAAAAAACGAAATGATTACCAAACAGAGTCTACAAAATAGTTTTTTGAAATTTGGTTAAAAAAGATAAATCATTGCAAGAAATTAAGTAAACTTAAATTTTAAAAATTAAAAATCAAAACTCAAATTGTAACTAGACTGTGTCTAACTGATTATCAAACGAGACTGAAAATGTTAGGTAAGAAATTCGAAAAATATTATAATATTAAAGGGATAGAAAATCCAAATTGAATATTTGGAAGTGAAAGGTTGAGAACCGCAGAATATGGAGTCGTATTCAGTCAGAGCTTCGACCAAATTCTCCACCAAAGTCTCCATCATTGTTGACAACTTCCCACCACCTTTGTTATTGGAACCTTTTCTTAAGCTAAAGCAATTCAAATTTATTGGCTAATAACTTTCTTTATTCTTTTTATTTTTTCCTATTTTTAGTTGGTAAAAAGGAATCTTGGATATGATTCTAATTTGAAAAATTAAAAAGCAGTTATTCTTTGTATGAAACTTAAATGAAGCTTGTTAGAACTAAATGTCGATAGTTGTTGTGTCGTGACGAACCACTATCTTGAAAGAAAATTCGGTGTGACCTCGATTCTAAATCCCATATGGTGGTTACTTTTCAAGGTTAACACAACCTTCCAACTCAAACGTGCATGGACCAAAGTAATGAATGGAATAAATAAAAATATGCTAAGAAAATAAGTATTTAGAGAGAAAACTTGGGGGCGAAAGAGAGAAAGAAAAGAATCTCTCTCCTTCCAAAAGCTAAGACCACCATTTAAAGAAAATAATTGAAGATTTTAGAGTAGAAACCGATTTAGAATTAATTGAGATTAATTCTTGAAATTAATATAAGAAAAACAATTAATTCTTGCAACCGGTAATTAAACCTTTTTTGGTTTTTTTTTTCTTATTTGCTATGTTAGTTATTCCCAAAAATCCCCCACGAATGATTAGTATAGCAAACAAAACAAAACAAAATATTTTATGAAACTTTTTTTCTTAGCAAAGTTGAGAGACCAAACTTAAATATCAATATCTTGACTATTTGAATTGATGAATAGTGAAATGAGGCTACAACTTTGTTAGAAAAAGTGAGTTAACTCTTGAACTTTCAATAACTATGGTTGGGACCCCCACAACACGTTTGCTCCTTAAATTTTGCATTGATTTTGTGATGAAAGTGTGCTATTTAAAGTCATGCACATAGAACCTCGAGTCATCGTGAAAACTCTAGAAAAATATCCTTAAACTTTTTCACAGAAGGCGGCCACACCTTTATAATCACGTTTATTATTTCATCAAGTTTATCACAACAAACCACTAAAAAACTGAGCTATGAAGACTTCACATCTAGTCCATACCAAGACCAACTTCATCAAGTCTGTCAAAGACAAACCACTCAAAAACTGAGCTAAGAAGATTTTACAGTTATCCATCAAGTCCATACCAGAACCGCCGAAAGAAGGGCTATAGAATTTTTTAAGGTTTTAGTTCTTCATCAAGTCCATACTAGAACCACCCAATAAAGGGTTATTGACCATCGAGTCTATTGCAACAGACCTCCCAAATCAAGGGCTACAGAGTACCATCAAGGTTTAAGTTTCATACTTGCTGAAAATTCTAGAATTACTCTTCTTGTTAGGCCTTCAGTGAGAGAATATGTTATATTCCTCTCAGACCTCACATACTCCAAGAAAATAATTTTCTCTTTCAACACTTGTTTCATAACTCCATCTTTCATGCAAATATGTCTTCTTTTGCCATTACACATTGTTCTTGACAATACTTATAGCAGCTTGTGAATCACAGTAAAGATATATTGGTACAGAAGCCCCACAATGGTGCATCTCTCAGGAGGTTTCTAAGTCACTCATAATGCCCCCACAATGGTACATCTCAGTAGACTTCTAAACTACTCATATTGGTGCCATGCTAATTCTAGAGTAATAAATTCACACTTCCATGAAGTAGCTTCCCACGTCAACAAGAACACACATCCACCTAGTAAAGCTCACTTGACCATAAGTTATCGAATTTGCATACACTACCTCTCTAATATGGCAAAAATATTAAAATGCAAACAATAATCTATTGTACCATTAAGATGTCTTAATAAATGACGAAGAAGATTATGTGTATACATACTCAATCTTTTCATAACATATGCAATAACATGTCTAGTATAGTTCATAAAATACATAATACTTCCTATAATCATTGCATATTGAGATTGAGAAACAATATCTCCTTTATTTTTCTTAAGACTCATACTAGTGTCATAAGGTGTTCTTACACGAGCGTCATTAAACTATTAAATCTCTTTAATAATTTTCAGGGTGTGATTGACATAAAATAAAATAAAATTTGAAATCAAAGTTCAAACTCAATATGTTGAGTTGTCTCTCTCCAAATTAATCATATCAACACACCATTCTCAAAATAAGTGCATAATTATTTGGGTCATTATTTCCTTAATTTATTATGTTCAGATATCCACTTTCCTAATTTTAGATCAACAAAGATATATAATAATGCACATCAACTCAATTAACTTTGTAAAATAATTCATTTCAAATTAATATAATGGAGGATATTCCCTTGCTTCAACGAATTTCAAGATTCCGCATTCGTGGTTTTATTTTTTATTAGAGTGTTCAAAAAATCCGATAATCTGATCAATCTGGATTATCCAACCTAAAGTGTTGGGTTGGGTACATTTTATTTTGGATTGGGTAACAAAAAATTTTTAAAAATATATTTTAGGTTGAGTTGGGTTATGAGATTCAGTAATCCGGCCAACCCGATCAACCCGGTTTTATTATTATTATTATTATTATTATTATTGAATTTAAATGTAGACTTAAACTTTGCCTAAAATATTTTTTAATGTATTTTTTTCCTATTTTAAATGAATTTGAATGTAGACTTGGATTTTATATGAACTTAGGTTTATGTATTTGAAGCTAAACACTTGCACTTTACCTAAAATGTTGTTTATTTAATTATAATTTTTTTTAAAAAAAAGGATGTCCATATTTAGGTCCTTTACATAAATAATACATTTTGTTCGCCGCAAAAAATGTAACTTTTAGTGACAATGGAAGAATGAAAAAATATTCTAAATTATGAAACAAAAACAACCCGGTGACACAATCCAACCCAACCTAAAAATTATGGGTTGAGTTAACTCTTTCACATAGAACCGATATGATTGAATTTTTGTCGATCCAAAAACCTCAGATTGGTTCATAATTTATCTCAAATTTGACTCAATTCGGCTTATGCACACTCCTATTTTCCATGCCTACTTTCCCGAAGTCTTGGGAACAATAGGCCAACCAGTTGGAAATTCGGACTAGAAAGTGTGTTGTTACCTTTAGCCATAATGCTTACGAGCACCGAAGGAGATGGTTAGGAAGGCCAGCCAATGAGGCTGTCCAAAAGAATCATCAAAGGATTATCTTAAACATATGATAGTAAGAAGGAAAAGGGAGATTTTGCAATGCTTTTGTTTATATTTATTTAAGGAATTTAGTATTCTTATGCATGAAAGAAAATCAAATGAGATAATAGTTGGACCAAAAATACTTAGATGCATCCCATAAATACAAAATTATAGAATAGAGAAGAAGTGTGAAATCTAAATTACCTCATATGAAACCATAAAGGATGTATTTATACGGGATTTGAGCTAGCTAGGATTTATCTTTGTCCAACTAGATTAAGATATAAGATTCCTAATTCTAGATAAGATAGGTTATCTCTCAAGTTAAATGAATCAAGGCGTACTAAATGAGAAGATCGGCCTCGTCTTCATCTTGGCTCATCCTTGGTCGAGGCCGAGGAGGTTGGTTTGGACTTTTGATCCATGTCATCATCTTTCCATGACCAAAATAGGTCATAGTATGTTCCGATCATTGAATAGAGAAGGTCAGCATCGGTCTCATCCTTGGTTGAGGCCGAGTTCAATCAGACTATTTTGGCTCAAAGTTCCATTATTCTTTTTCTTAAGTCCATTTTCATCCATTATTTCTCTTCTCTTATCCTATATTAGACAAATTGTGTGTGGATCTTCTTTGGATCGAGATTGACCGACCCCATATTCTTGCTAGGCACGCTAAAGTTTCATCCCTTAAGGCCTAGGCTATGTTGGGTCAAGGTCGACAAGGCCAGTTTGTTCCTTGGCTCATTCCTTCAGTCTTGTCTCTTTTAACCTTGATTCTGAAATCCACCCATAACATGTAAATATCTTGGTTCATTTTGCTATATTTGAAAATGTTCATTTTATTTTCAAATAAAACACTAGTTTTATTATTAAAAAAAAAACGACTCACATTTACAACCTTTTTATACATTTTCTTTAAAAAAATAAATCTGTAACTTTGTTATTACTTTTAGGATGACTTTTTCAATTCAAGAGTTTCAAATTCATTACATTTTAACAGTTCAATAAAGGGTGTGTTGGAGGATACATTTCAACCTATTAAACTTTGCCACGTCATTCTAAGAAAAGTCAATTTTATTAAATTTAGAGTCAATTAAGAAATATTGCTCCTAAACTAAAATTTGAATTTTTTTTAAATAATATTTTTTTAATAAAATATGTCAAGAATAGTGTGGGTGGAAAAAAAAATGTCAAAAATAGGGTAGTGAAGTCATGTACCCCATCCACGATTATCCAAAGTCGTGGACGGGGTACACGACTTCGGTACAGGTGGCGTCGACGAAGTCAACGACGTCAACGTGGCACTGTTG
>JBBPDJ010000019.1:4008641-4031450 GCA_037974625.1 Cucumis cinereus | reverse complement strand
ACTTCCATCAACAGTAAAACAACCCTATTTTTGACAATAGTTTGCCCAACTACATCTTTTTTGTTTTTTTTTTTCAACCCTACCCCATTTTTGTCATTATTTTCAAAAAGTTATATATTCTTGAAATTACCCCCTAAAATTTAAAGACAAGTAAATGACAAACTAAAAAATGTCAAATGCCACTTTTCTAGCATCTGACTACAACAATAGGTGGATCAAATTTAACGGTTAAGCTTGGACCGCAATCCATAAATTTGGTTAGAAATATGATTAGGCCCAAATCATAAGTTGGATTGAGCTGAGTAATTAAAGACGTTTGGGTTTAAAGTTCAATCTAATTCAAGCTCATGATGCAAATTGAAAAATTGAGGTATATAACAACATTCTAGATTTCATTTGGAAATATAACAATAATAATTTTTTTAAAGAAATATAGCAAACCCTCCTCACCACGTTATATTGATCTTCTATAATACCTAAAAGGCCTCTCAACCGAAAATCTAGTGTAACTAATTTTTTGTGTCGATTTTTGTTAAGTATAGATCCTAATTTTCTCTTAAATTATCTTCTCACATTGTTTTGAAAATGAAATAAAGGATGCAATCTCTTGTTCTTTTTTCCAATTATCTAATCTATATATAATATACCTTCTACCGTTATCATGTGTTGGTTGATACAATGGGAGAGAAGAGAGAAGATACATTGCAATCTTCCCTAGCTTCACTCTTTCATACTTCACCGAAGTTGCTACTTTTATCAAACAACAAAAGAGGTCAGCCTCCGCATTGCTTTACTCTCGGAGTTGTTATTTTTATCTAAACCAAATTGATCAAAAGGCTGTCTATACTAGAAAGATCCATAATCCAAATGAGGATTCATCTTTGGTGATAACGCACCACTATAGACATTTGACAGAGAAATTTCATCAAATGCTAAAGGAGCGGTCTTGATCCAAAATTTGTGTAGAAAACTCCATGACCATTTATCCCGCTAGGGTAAGTGGGTTTCTCTTCCCTATCATCTTTCTCAGAATTTTTTCCATTTCTTTATGTGCAAGTATAATCGTGGACTAGCTACTTCAATGTTAAAGATTTTGAAAAAAAAAATAATCTTATAAGGAAGAATTACACTAACCTTTTTTTTTTCTTACCGACCAATCCTTCTTTATAATTATTAATTTTGAAGAATTACAGTGTAATTAATTTTATTTTTTCTTTGCCGATCATTCTTACTTATAATTATGGGTTTTTCCAACTTTAGATTTTTTTATTTGAAGAAATAAGACTATAATTAACTTAGTTTTTTATAAATAGAGGTATTATCCTTTCATTCGAGGGAGATTGGAAGAATTGACGAAAGCTCTAAAATTTGAAAATTGAAACTTTCAAACTTCCAAGATTCTAAAATGTTGGTCGTTGTTAAGATTGCAAAAACTATAACTCTATTGAATTTTAGAAATTTGAAGTTTTCGTTAATCTCAAGATTGCAACTTTCTAAATACTAGGGACTTGGAAGTTTAAACTTCCTTCAAACGTTTGAGAGAAAACATAAAAAAAACATATACTAAAAATTATATCTAATATACCTAAATTGAATTTTTTTACAGAAATCTTGTCGAACCTCATGTCTTTAAGCTTTTGTTTTCTTTTAATTCAACAATTGTAAGAGTAAATAATCAAACCATCCAATTTTGAGATTGTAAACGATGTATTCACTGTTATTTATTTATTTTTAAGTAACTCTAAGAAGGTTGAGATAGTAATTTTCTCTAATTCAATATAATTAAACTATTTGTAAAATTATGTCGTCTCATGTCTGCCATTTTTAAAAAATAAACATTTCCATTTTTAGGATACATATTTAACAAAAAAAAAAAAAAAAAAATCTTATTTTATCTTGTTTTTAAAAACATATTGAGTGAGTTTTGGTGGCAATTTTTTTTTTAAAAAAAAAAAGTAGAATCAAGGAAAATTGGGTTTTGTAGTACAAATTACCCTCTCATTTGAAAATAGGGTTTATTGTGAATGGGCCCTTTTCTCGGTTGAAGCCCACATTACTATGATGTATTTTTCAGGCCCAACATTTCAAGTTATTTCAGCCCAAGAAAGTAGAATCAAGGAAAATTCAAAATTGGGTGTTGATACTTCCATCTGAAAATAGAGTACTTATAATGGATAGCAATTTTTGGGATGGTAATCAAGCGTGTAACAACATTTTTCACAATTTGGAAATATAGCAAAGTCTATCGTGATAGACTTCTATTGTTAAGTTTTAATGTTGATAGACTCTTACGGTCTATCATGACCAATATTTGTATTATGGTCTATTAGTGATAAACTTCTATCATTGATGAACTTTAACAAATTTTGCTATATTTGTATTTTTTTTAAAATGTTGTTATATATGCTAATACTTTAAATCCAATTACTATATTTTGCAACTGTCCTTGAAAATATGCCAAAATACAGAAAAATGTTCAACTGTTACATATGTCGTCATGACAAACACTACTTCAAGGTGTGATTTTTTTTTATGATAGATCATAAGCATGAGCAAAATTGTCAAACAAAAGATTTTCTATGAGGGCACCGCCTTTAGGAGATTCCACTAGTTGTTCCCAACTTTTCTTTGTGAGGACAAAACCTTGTTCTTTTTCTTGCATGATCCTCTTTGAGTGACGGGTTTAGTGTCGCTTGTGATCATAGCTTTAGATGCGACTTTTTTTTGTGCCATTTGTTGATTTGTTAATTTAGACGACGAGAGGAGATGAGAGGTAGAGATGTCCTACTAGACGTGCCAATTTGTTCGCATGAGGTTTCGAGAGAAACGTGTTTTGTGGAGTTGAACTTATGTTTATATTGTGTTTGTGTTGATTTGATGCGAATTAGTTTGATCTCTAGTCCTTGATCCTTTGTCTCTTTCGGTTAAATGCATACGCTTGATGTATGGAAGCATAGCGCTCGGTGTTTTTAAAGTTAGATGAAAGCATAGCGTTTGATGTTCGAAAGTTAATCGATCAAATTGTTACTTTAGAGCTTGATAGTAATTTATCTTATGTTAGAAGAAAAAAAGGGGGGGGCGACGCCAAAAAAAAAAAAAAAAGAAGCCGTCTCGCGCAGGACCGAAGCAGCTCGAGGGAGAGGAGCGAAGCTGCTCGAGCCGGAGAGCCGGAGAGGTGCATTTAAACGATCCACGCGGCGGGTGAGTTGGGGAGGGAGAGATCGTTCCACGACTACGAGTGCTACAAACTAAAACTGCAAAGAAAAAGAACAAAAAATACCCTCAATTTAGGTTTTTTCCTCCTCCTCCTCCTCCATCGCCATCGCCATTACCATTATCATCTTCTCTCTCTTTCTCTGCAGGTTCCCTCAACGCAGCAAAACCGCTCTGCTTCATCGCCGTCGCCTCGGTTCGCATTCCAACTCTCATTTCTGTCTTCTATCTAAGGTTACACAGTCACTTCTTCTCCCTCATCATCGTTTTTCTCCATTCTTCTGTTCCTGCTCTTAGTTTCATCCTTCCGACTCCTCATTGACTCCCTAATTCTAGAATATGGCGTTACATGGGAGATAATTCATTGTTATTCTTTCCCGTTAGTGCTTTGCACGTAATTCCTTTTTTCTTATTTTAATTTCTTTAGGCTAATTAGAGGTTTTGGGATTCCAGCATGCTGGTTAAGTAGCAAAAAAGGAAGTGAGGTTAATTCTTCTTTAAGTGGTTCGAGCTTCGGGTTATGTTTTCTTGCAGTCAACTTGAGTAATAAACAACTAGGAAGTGGGAAAAATAAGACGCTCGATGTTGAAGTGAATTCAGTCTGCATTCTAGCTTGGATGTTTAAGTTTTGATTTATCAATTCAATGTTTGGTTTTGGTACTTGATGTTATCTTTAGTTGTCTTCTTAATATGCGTCTTTGTTGTTTTTTAGGATTATTGATTGTGCAAGTGACTGCGTGGCACTGAGGATTTCCACCTTGACCAGTTATTCGTCTTTTAACATGGTCAATGCGGTCTTTGTTTGAGCATTAATTAATTGCCACGTTATATCGTTTGTCTAAGTAGGGGCCGATGAGCACGCATAGTTGCTCAAAACAATACAGTAGAAGGAGTAAAAAGCAGACCCGGAGCAACTCTGATGATGAAAGTGCAGCTCGGACTAGGCCATTCAGCTTTGAAGATATTATGCTTAGAAGGAAGACTAAAGGGTCAGCTGCTACGATTGAGGTGGATGCCACAAGTACTGATAATCGGGCATCCAAAAGACATTTTCGTCACAGTAAAGGTTCTTCTCTTGATGTGCAAAATCTCTCACTGGAGGAATCAGCCAAAGAAAGTTCAAGAAGGAAAAAAGAGGAGACATTGTTGAAGAACAATATGGTAGTTAGGAGTGATAGAAATAATTATGAATCTGGATTGTCACTGATGAGTAAACTTAAACACTACAAGAATGAAAAAGATGAAAGACAGAAATATGGCCAGGAAAATCTTGGTTGGGGGAAAAATGACCAGAGTTGTAGGATTGATATTGAAACTGAAACTGCAAAGAGGCATTCAAGAGATACAGCTTGCAAGGATAGACGTCAAGATGATGGTAGGGGGGAATTTGAGAGAGAAAGCAAGAGAAAATCTCAAAATGGTGATGATGACAGGAATAGAGACAGTAAGAGAAAATCTCAAAATGGAGACGATGAAAGGAACAAAGACAGTAAAAGAAAATCTCGAAATGGTGATGATGACAGGAGTAGAGATAGTAAGAGAAAACCTCAAACTGGCGATGATGACAGGAATAGAGATAGTAAGAGAAAATCTCAAAATGGCGATGATGACAGGAATAGAGACAGTAAGAGAAAATCTCAAAATGGTGATGATGAAAGGAACAGAGACAGTAAGAGAAAATCTCAAAATGGTGATGATGACAGGAATAGAGACAAGTATATTGCAAAGAGACATGATCATGGTAAACACCATGACCTAGAAAATAGAGAAAGAAAGGAAGCTATAGTATCATTGACGTCACGTTATGAAGATTCTATATTGAAAAGAAGACGGAAAAGAAGCCCAGATCATGAAAGTAAACATAGAAGATCTGTTTCACTTTCTCCAAGGCCACACAAGCACTCAACTAAGTTAGCTAGGCAGAAGGAGTTGCCATTAGAGTCTCATGTGAAGAAGTCTGGGAGATGGCGTTCTGAAAGTGATAGAACAGGGGATTTTACCAACACTTCCAATAGCCAATACCGGCGGCATTCTGGGTCAACAAGTGGGCTTGGTGGCTATTCACCTAGAAAGAGAAGAACTGAATCTGCTGTCAAGACTCCTTCACCTCTTCGATCACCAGAGAAGAAAAATGAAGTGTTGGATCTTCCTCCAACAGAAAAGGTTGGATTATTTTCTGGCTCAGTTACTTCCAACTTCCAGCCATCAAATCCTACTGTTTCATTGGGCATTAGTAATGATCAATCTGGCGTTGCACTCTTTTCTTCTGCTATGGGGAAATCTTTATCAGTGGTTTCTTCAAATAATATAGTAATGAAGACAAAGGTTTCTCTTGATTTGGTTCAGCTGACCCAAGCAACTCGGCCAATGAGGAGGCTTTATATTGAAAACTTACCACATTCTGCATCTGAGAAAGCAATCATTGATTGCCTGAATGGTTTTCTTATGTCTTCAGGTGTTAATCACATCGAAGGAACCCATCCATGTATTAGTTGTATTGTAAGTGCTTGATTCTATGTTCTACATGCGAGTTGCTATTTTGTTATGATATTGTCTGATGGGAGTTTTGGTGCATAACACCACTTGTGCAGATACACAAAGATAGGGGTCAAGCTCTTGTTGAATTTCTGACACCTGAGGATGCTTCAGCAGCTCTTTTGTTTGATGGAAGTGTCTTCTCTGGTTCCATTCTAAAGATTCGGCGACCAAAAGATTATATCGAAACTGTAGTAAGAATAAATATCCAGAATTCTTTGCCATCTCCATTCTCTTGTACCCTCAATCTATAATACATTTAGCATTGTTTGAATTAATTATTCCATTGCTTGAATGAGTAGTATAGTTTTAACTTGTAAGGCAAACCTAAAATTGTTGAGCCATAGTTTCCCAGGTATCTGCACCCAGTATAACTCTCTTCTGATTATTGGGGACCTTTGTTTGCCTTTGGTTCTTTTGTTTTGATAGTACATTGGGCCAGTAGCTCAGGATTTAGATGAAGGTTCCTTACGTCTTCTTTTTCTAGGACAGGGTAGGTAATTTGTAGTAGTTTTTTCCTCCTGGCTCTCAAGAATGTCTGGTTAGAAAATATAGGACTTAGGAGAATCTCCTTGTAAGTAAGTTCTCCATTATGTGGATACATATTTTAGGTTAGTATATGCAAAAGATGGATGCTAGGTTGTCTTATAGCGTTGAAACATGGCCCATGTTATATTTAGGATGCGACTTGGGGATGGCCCCATTAGATTAAATTATTGAATGCACTGGTGGAAAGCGTGGAGAATGTTGCATCAGTGGGCAATGTGATCTTTAATGTCTGATTATGTTAAGCTAGTTTATGTTTGTGGGGGCAGTATTTGCACACATGAAGTAATGTCATGGTAGGAAAGAGGAAATCATTTTGCATACCCTTTTCTGGGACAAAGAACCCATTCTTGGTTGGTCTCTGGCCTGCTTGTTCTATGTTCTTTCCAACGTTTGGTTAGAGGGAAGTTGGATTCTTTTTGTATAATTAAGCCTTCCATTCAAGGGAGGGATGGATCTGCAAGTGGATAGGGTTGGTTTACAAATCTTAGTTGGAAATGGGATTACATGTATTTATGGATTGAAGAAGACTCAAGTTGTGCTATGGTGGAATCTATCACTGTTGTAGAAGGAATTCCCTGAATCTTGGAAATGAGAATGTCGGAATTGTTCTTTTTGTAGGGGTATTACTATTAAAATAACTCATTAAGTGCATAGATCAATTGTGGATGTTCCTACAAGAAAGGTTATGCTCAGCCATGAGTCAACACAACTGGAGGACCTATTAGTTGAGAAGGGTCTTAAAGGATTACGAGTAAAGATGTGTTGTAGTGAATGCCGTCACGATTTCAAAAGAAAATCTCTTGACATTATTGAATTCAAATTGCAAACAACTGAACAAGTGCACAGGCTTATATAAATAAATAAGGTTAAAACTTAAAAGTGGTGGATGGTCTGGCTCCTGTAGGCGCTGGCTAATAAGTCCTTAATTAGGACAAATGAACTGGAAGAAAAGCTCTTGCTATTGATACCACATTAAACCAGAAACATATGGCTCAAAGGCTGATCGTGAGAGTGGTAAATGATATCATGTTATGTAGCCATTTGACATAAATGCCCATCTTTGGAGCGATTCAATTTCTTTATGTGATAATGGGATGTACTTATCCATATTCTTGTCTTTCATGCCTACATTTTAATATCAGGGATTCAATACATTTTAAGGTAAGGGATTCAATAACTGGGTTGGGGTTGAGGTTATCCCTCTGTACCTTTTTTGCCCCTTATCAAACCTCTTTTCTTTTCCCTTTTCTCCAACTAATTATTAGCTCGGGTTCTAAATTTTGCTTAAATTTTTTATAGCATTTATAGAATCTGTTTCTTCATCCTTGTCATTTCAGTTTCTGAGGTCTATTGTGGTTACTATCATGTAGCAGGTTTTCAGACAGTTGCTATTTTCATGCAGACTGGTGACCTGGACAAGTCGGTGCCGGTGGTAAATAAAATAAGTGATGTTGTTGAGGACTCACCAAATAAGGTATGTATTGTATTTGAATTTTTGACACTGACGAGCGGAGTGTTACTTTTTGCTGATGATGGGAAGTGGAGACTCTATTTACTATTATTATTATTATTTTGTTGTTTGTGTTGGGGGGGGGGGGGGGATTGAAAAGAGAACAAAGCGGTAATGAGTTAAGGAATATCTCTATCTTCCCTCTTTTATGCAGCTCTTTATTACCTTCCACCTTTTTTTGGACCATAAACTCCGGTTGTCTTCATAAAATGATTATGTAAGATTTGAACGAGAAAATCACTGAAGATTGCTGGCTGAACAAGGAAAATGCCGAAGTCATCCTTAGGGAACTAGATTCCATGTTAAAGGGCCACAAATAAACAAATGGTTTAAATTTTCTTTCTTCTTTATAAACGCTTAAGACTACCTTAGATTGAGATGAGATGAGCCAAACGTGTTCTTTGTTGGGTGATATCTGCTGTGTTGTTCTCGTTCATAACTCCCATGAGCTGCTGACCACAAAAATATATGGCCTTTTTTGGGCAAGTTTTCTTCCAGTAACACTATAACGCTGTTAGTTGATCATTAGTCAATTTGTTTACAGCTTTTTAATAACTCTCTATTAGCTTTCCTTTTTCTAGTAATCGTGGAGGATTCTAATCACTAGCTGCTCCAAACATCAGTGTTGTTAAGAAGCAGCCGGGCGCTCGCCTGAGGCGAGGTCGAGGCTTAATGCCTTGCAAGTATGTGAGGCTAGCACCTTTAGTAAGGCGTTCGCCTTTTGGCCCTTTTAGCCGCCTTGAACATACGAACAGGCAACTAGGCGCTCGCCTTGTTCAATTGCTCAACTTTTTCTTAGAAAAAAAAAACATTGCTTATCCAATTGGATTAAAGGAATTATCAAAGTTTGTAAAGGTAGAATTAAAGAAAAATCAATGAAAGGAGAGAGAATTGAAGAAGAAAAATAGTCAAAGTAGAAAATAATCATTTTTATTTCTATATATTTTTTCAAATATTTTTTCCTCGAGATTATTTGAGTTAAACTTCTTTCTAATCTTATGTATTTTTTTATTTATATTATTAACTGCGCCTCGCTTCATCAGGCAACACCTATTCGTCGCCTCTCGCCTCGAGGCAATTAAAAAATTTGTCACCTTCGAGTGCGCCTTGCGCTTTGAAAACACTGCCAAACATACAACCCAACTAAGGAGGTTGCTTGTCACGATTGGCCTTCCCTTTTACCTTACTGGGATCCTTTTTACCTACAATGAAAATAGAATGATTAATTATCCTTAATTACATCAGTGCTTGAGCACATTTTTCTTTAAACGATTTTCCAAACTCCTTTGCTGGTAATTCCAAGTATTACGAATACCCATAACCCCTTAATGAAACATTTTCCCAGAGTGACTGCCCATTCCTAGTTTTCTTTTTTTTCTTTTACGAAATGGTTCCTGGTTCCTACTTGAGTTCTCCCGAATGAAGTTTCTGAATGCGATTTCCTCTCTTTTTCCACCTTCATAGGGACCATGTTCGAAGCGAAGTATTTATTCTTTTGAAAATTTATTTCGAACTCTTTCCAAAATCAGATCCTAATGGCTGAGGCTTCTAGGATTTTTCTCAGAGGTACAGTATAAAATATTTGATAGTAATATTTCGAATAGCATATTCCGAATATGCAGCTCAGTTTAGAAACTTTCCTTTTTCTTTTCAGGTCGAGTATAGCTATTAGGATTCTATGGTTTAGCATCATTTAAATATTTTCTATTTTGTTGTCTAGAGTCTGCTGAATGGTACTCCCTGGTTATTTAATAAACAAATTTTCTGAAATGAGGGAGAAGGAGGTTGTTTTGATATATTATGCATCACACATCACCACAAGAGCTCTGGCGGCAAGGTGCCTACGTAGGTGGAAGCACCATATTTGACAAACTAAAGTTACTTGCGTCCTATTAAGCTATCTATGTCTAAACGTGAATAAGTTTATTGTGTTATTACTACACTGTAATCTTATTTTATAGTCAAGTATGCTTAGGCTATGCTGCATCTTGTTGCAGATTATCGTTGCTGGGATCTCAAATAGATTATCATCCGAAATGGTAATTTGAGGAAATGTTTTCGTCACCTTGTAATTTTACTTTAAGGAAATCGTACCTTGCATATGATCTTTACCTTTCACAACAGTTTTCACTTAGAAACTATGTGTTTGGTTGGGTGATTATTTCCTTCTTGTTCTCCAGCTTAGGGATATTGTTACTGCATTTGGACGATTGAAGGCCTATCACTTTGAGAAGAACGATGATCTTAATGAACCTTGTGCCTTTTTGGAGGTGAATTTTCATATCTGATGTGCTTTACTGTACCAGCAAGTGCTATTTCATTATTTGTAATGATTCGGTAAGGACCTGTATTGTTGTGTAACTTGTGGTTTTCCTTTTGTTTTGAAAAAGGAATCAAGACCTTTTCTTGTTGTGTAACTTGTGTTGATTCCATCATATTTACAAACACTTCCAATCAGAAAATGAAAATCCGTAATTATTTTTCAAATAGTACTTTGGGTAGAAGCCTATGATATCCTCTTGTATTTTGTTTCTGTATATGAACTTTTTTAGTTGTCTTTGTTGTCTCTTTATTTCATAAATGCTTTGTACTTGATATGGCTTTCTTTTCTATTTTTGTTCTTTACAATTACAATGTGTTGATGGTATGTGTCAACATGGTTATAACTTATAATTTAATTTGTTCATGAAAGAGTTCAAATCACCTTGTATTTGTAATTTTACGTTATAGAATAAAAACCAAAAAATGTGAAAGGATTGCCTGTTCCACTTCATGACGCTTTAAGTGATTCATTTTATAAGACCATTCTTTATATACTGGTTACTTTTGTCAACTCTGCCAAGTTGTAGGCCTAGAGCACGTTATCAGTTTTTCATTATATGCTTTGCTTAAAGGAAGTTTGAGTAGATAGCATACGCAGGATAAATAATATCCTTGCATTACTTTTTTGGCAGTGTATGTGATCCCTTATGATCTGATTTAGTGATCTTTCCTTAATGCTTCTTGATCACAGTCTTAGTCCGGGAGTTGGTGACTTCAGTTAGTAGTGTTCTGTCATCCTCCTCAAGTGGGGCAAATATGGGTTGCTTCTTATTACAGTGAAAGATTCAACGTGCAAAGTTTTACTGATTAATGGGCGCTTTTAAATCTTTTGGTTTCTAACCAATGCACATAGATTGCTATTTTCTCTAGGAATCATCAGACCATTGCAAACCAGAAGGTAAAGTTGCAATGAACTAATGAAGTGTGCTATTTGTCTGTGAGCTTATCATCGCCATAAGTGAGACTCAAACTATTGTAATACCTAAACATGGGGTTTCTAATAGTGTCTCACTTTCTGGTAGAAATATTGCAGGATGGATTGTTGACTTTGGATTTCTTGTTCACATGATCACATCTGGTTTTTCAAATTTTAAAATTTAAATTTTTAGAACAATTTCAATTTTCAATTTAATATCAACAAGGTTAACTACAAATTTACAAACGAATAAATGCCTTTAAGGCCCTTTCCTGTAGTGCGGGTCCCCTTTGTTGTGGCTTGGTTTTTGTATACTCCTGTATTTTCTCATTTCTTCTCAATGATTTTTTTTTTAAAAAAAAACAGATGCCTTTGGTTCTGATGGATGGGACGCCTTGTGTGACTATAAGCACTCTGTTCCATTCCAGACATATTGGATGGTCTTTTTAGTGTCTACCTTTATTTACATGCAGCTCTCTTTTGTATCAACATGCACTAGAACTCTCATTGGTAGAACTATGTTAGGTAATTGTATATTCACCAATGACCCTTCTCTGCTATTTAACTAGGAGAAACTGTTTGCAAAGAATGCATGATTTAACTTCACATTTCTTTGTTCCTTCTACGCAGCAACATGCCGACATTTGTGTTTACGATATCCATGGTGTTCATGTATTGTATTTGTACCTCTTGTAGCCGTTGGTCATGGCAATCCTTGATCATTATATCAAGATTTCTGTTTGTTCGCTAACAAGTATTAAGTTATTAATTTCTTTTACTTCTATATAGCAAAAGCAGTTGTTATATGCATGTGGAAATGTTGGTCTGTATTATCTGGAATTTGATTGAGGCTTAATTTTTGTCATTTTCCCAACCAAGAAAAAAAAAAAGTGTGAATAAATAAAGCTTGGGGCTTCAATATCATTTTCCCATTCGTTTACTTTGTCTTTTGTATCTTGGAGCCATAGTTTTGTTTCATTCCCTTGATGAAAAGTATGGAATCTTTTTCAATATATATATAGACATGCCATTTATTTTTTTTGTATTATATGCCATTTATTTGATCAATTTTCTTTTCTCTGACCACAATTGCACGTAATTTATTTATCAGTACGTTGACGAATCAGTTGTGTCCAAAGCTTGTGCTGGTCTGAATGGTATGAAGATTGGAGGGCAAGTACTAAAAGTGTTTCCAGCTGTTCCTTTTCCATCAATGGTACTAACGATCTCTTTCTTTTCCTAATTTTTTCTGACAATTCTTGATCACAATGAAGCATCTTGAAAATATTATTTTTATTTCACTTGGGATTTGGCCCTTGCTTATTTTTATTACATATGCTAGGAACGTACTGGATGTCAACCATGTTATGGGATCCCAGAGCATGTAAAACCTCTTCTTCAACAGCCCTCAGTAGTGTTAAAAGTTAACAATGTGGTACGTTAATATTTATTTTTTTGTGATTGCTCCTGAAACCACTCACGTCCCCCCACCCAACAAAAACTGAAAATTTAGGCACACACGTGCAGTCACAATGCAGTTTAATGGACGAAGTGACAATGTTATTGTGTAGTGTCATTTGCAATCTTCTGATTAGTTGTTTTCTTTTTGGACCCAGTTTAATGCAGATGTCCTCCCTGTACTCTCTGAGTCAGATATTGACGAAGTTCTTGAAGATATTCGGTTTGAATGTGTTAGGTCCTGAGAGTTAATAATGATGTTTTTAATAGTGTTACATTTCCGTTACTGTGATTGTTGTAAAATAATCTATGCAATTTTGTAGGTTTGGGACAGTTAAATCCATGAATTTTGTAAAGCCATGCAATGGCTGTGTCAGTGCTGAAGAAGAATACAAGAAAATTAGTGATATCACCGACGTTGAGATCAAACATGAGATTCAGGAGAACAGCACGAAGGTGATTTCAAGAAACAGTAATGATCTTGAAGATAACAATGCTAACCTTGATAACTGCCCCAATGATACCAATCAGAAGCAAGCTAATTGCCCTGGCAATGGTAGGCATCAAGACGCAGCTGTGGAGGAAAAATTGTGTCAAATGGGTAATAATGATGCTACATGTTTAGAAGTCGCAGCTTGTGAGAATGCTTCAGAAAGAATCCGTCAAGTAATCTCTGAACAGCGATGCAGCCCGGAAAATGAGTTTCAGGATGCAAAAGTAGCCAAAATAATTGAAACTGATGAAACTGGGTTGGATAAGAAATCAGTGTGTGTAGAAGCTTCTATGATGATGGCTGATAATGAGAAGAAATCTGTAAATGGATCGGATCCCACGGTGAGAATAGCTTCCAATGCAGTTGAGAAAAGCGAAAAGAAGGATCCTGATAATAATCTGGAGAGGTTATTTGTGTTGGGGAGTGTCTTTGTTGAGTTTGGTAGAATAGAAGCCTCATGTATGGCTGCACATTCTTTACATGGTAGAATTTATGATGGACAAGAGATCAGCATCGAGTACATTCCCCATGATCTCTATCGGAAGAGGTTTCCTAAATGACTACAGTTGAATACTGAATGTGTTGATTAACTGGTCGCTGAGATATTTTGGCATGAAAGCTCCACGAATTAGCAAATTTCAATACTGACGAAGGCATTTGTTAATGGTTCATTTTAGTCAAGCCTCAATATTTTATTCTATTTTAGTTTATTTGTATCATTTGGCTCGAAATCTGAAGCATGCTATATGGTGAAACAAGTCATTTCTCAAGCACCATATGGATGATATGCTGAATTGAAACCCAGGGAGAGTATAACACCCCCATAGCTTGAAGCCCTCTTAACCCGTCCCTGGCTTTGTATGCTTCTAATAGATTTCCTTCATATGTTTAACAGGTGTAAGGATCTAAATCTAGGTTATGGACATGAAAGATTTACGGGTGAAGATATGGTCATCTTTTAAACATTATTTCCATATCTGTTACCTGTTTGTTTCTTTTACTGTCGAGCTCTCGACATTCTCATGTCTAATCTATGTTGCTGATGATCTCTCCTTCCCAGTTGAATTAGTTACTTGAATAGAAGAGATCATAGTTCTTCATCACTGTTTTGTTTACCTTACCATAGTATTTAGAAATACTAGTACGTAATGGAGTTCATATGGGGAGATGTACACAGATATAGAATGCGAGTAAAGTTTATTTGATCAGATTGTCATAAATAATAAACATTTTTAGTTGAAGTTGTATTAATCTTCTTTTTGCATGTTTTTCATCTAGATTACAAGTTTGATGCAACGTTATTATACTTTTGGAGCTCCCACTTTTCTTCATTAGATTTCATGTATGTTTATCAATCTATTTAGGATGGAGATTTGTTAAGAAGCTGATTTTGGGGAGCTAATATTTTCTTTTTGCAGGTCTTTCAGCTAGATTACAAAAACCTCTACCATTGAAACCCATCCTTTATCAAATCATTGATCTTCCTAGGGAGATAAGTAGGCAAACCAAAAGTGCTCAAAATAATATGCCACCCATTAGAATTAAGCTCACAATGTAATAATAAGTGATCCACAGTTTCCATCTCTCTAAGACAAAGACAACAAATGGAGTGGAAGTGATCAGTTCGGGAACTCCCTATGAAGCTTTTCATGAGTATTTAGACTTTCTATAAGCAAGGGATTAGAGGAAGGACTGCACTTATGGGAATTTTAAGCTTCCAGATAAGGCTAACCATGCTAGAGTAGTCAATTTTATGTCATCCCTAGTTCTATTCACCACCCAATAGTTCAGGAGGTGAACAAGAGCAATGGATCTACCAACTTTTTTATCAACTTCTCCTTAATCCTGGATCCCCAGCTTGGTTTAGATCGTTCCAACGGTCAGCAAAAACGTTTTTTTGTTAGGATAGAGGTCCATTTCAAATTGATAAGGTGGGGGTGGCCATGTACCTGCTTTTCTCACTAAGTCTTTAACATTCTTCTCCAAGCGATTGATAGAACTCATCGAGACTTGCATCAAAGAGAAGAAATAACCCAGCAAGGACTTAGCGAGAGTTAACCTACCACCTTTAGAGGGAACCAAGCCACACCATTTATAAATCTCCATCCTAAACTTCTCCTCAAGAGCTTCCCATGTGCCACCTTGGCACCATGCTTTCCCCAGTGGGAAACCCCAAGTAGTTGAAGGGAAAGATTTTCACTTTACAACCCATAATGGACGCATGAAGATCAATCTCTTCAAAGCTAAGATTACTCCAATAAGAGACGTTTTTCGAGACATTTAGGGAAGACTTGATCCCAACAAGAACAAATTGACAATAGACCACCAAGCCATCAATTTTCCATCTCTCCAAGAGCAAAAAAAGTAAGGTATCACCTGAGAGATTTATGACCTTAGTCGACGGAGTTGCAAAAAGAGAAGTTTTTAATCAGTCTTCTTTCATTACAATACCAAACAAGGTTTTTTAATGCATTCCCCACAACAGTGAAAAAAAAAGGGCGAGAGAAGATCACCCTGATGAAGGTCTCTTTTTAGCGATAATTTTTCCCAAAGTTGGTTGAAGAGAGTCATCCTCAAATTCACTTTCTCCATCCATTTCGAACCCTTTAAGCTTAAGAAGCACATCATGGAAAGCCAATCGACTCTATCATAAGCCTTTTCAAGGTCAAGCTTTTGTTGAGCACCCTTCTTGCATGCTGACTTCCCTTCTTCTAGTGATTATGAAGCAATTAAAATAGCGTCAAGGATTTGCCTCCCTTTCACAAATAATCGAAGTAAAGACTTCTTTTATATTGGTTAACACCTTGGAAATGATTTTGTAAAGAGAAGTCACTAGACTAATACGCCTATACTCACAAACTCTATTTCCCTTCTTAGAGATCAAACACATGTAGGTTTCATTGCACCATTTGTTTATGATTTCGTCTTTTAGAAAAACTCATAGAATACTTTTATTAAATTGCCCTTCAAAATGTTCCATGTTTTTTTAAAAAAAATAAAACTCACTAGGCATGCTATCTTAAGTCCAGGCAACTTAAGATTCCGCAAGTCTCTTGGACTACCGCCTGAATTTCAAACTCCTCAAAAGGGGCTTCCAAAGCAAAGCTGGCTTTAATGTAAACCTTTCAATTTTTCCATGAAAGTTAATTTCGACCACCCATATATCTGCCTTCAACCACCACCAAAGTTCTAAACTCTTGCTAAAAGAATGGTGATGTAGCCATGGCCCCATGATTGTGCTTCCAATGGATAGGAAAATGATGTCAAGTTATACATTGGAATCTGTCAATCTTGGAGGCAGCATGTCTTAACACCCAATTCTAAACCATTCCGCAAAGGAACATCAATTAAATCCATCTCCTTCTATCAATGCATTAAACGTCATCACATGCTTTAAGTGATACGTCCACCAACACTTTTCTCATTAAAATCACATCCTATGCACCAAAAGCCATTACATAGTCCATATAAATCAGATAGCTCCTGATAGAACTTGCCTTTATATTTATAAATACATGGCCCATATACTCCTCTAATCCACCTATTAGAGTCAAAATTGGTATTGAAGTGAATAAAGATGGAGAACAAACATCCAATCACGGAAATGACATGCAAGGCCACCCACCCAATTTGACGACTACTCCAAACAGATTTCACAATACTTCTATCAATTTCACTGAGTTTTGTTTCTTGGAGAATGACCATGTCCGGGTTGAATTTAACCACCATCTCTTTAACTATAACTCTCTTAGAGCAAGCATTAAAATCCCGAACATTCCAAGCAAAAACTAACATAGAGAAACTGACTATAAAGAAGGTCTATTTTCTGTTGCTTTTCTTAGAGTCTTGTCTTCATGATCTCTGAATACAAGAAATATGAACGTTTGTTTTCTTAAAATCATATCAGTACATATCAAAAGTCGAACGTTAGATTCTTCATCTTTGCGATTGTTGAACCAAAAGATTTGTATTGCATATTCATTTGTAGTAATCTTTAATAACTTATAGCATGAGGGTTTCGAATCTCTTCGAAATGGAATACTATTGTTATGAATATAAAAATCTTGGATTTTTTTGTTCACATATCAATGTCCTAAACTTGAACATCAAATTAATTTATAGGCCAATATGAGCACAATATATAATTGACATAAAACTTAATACTATCAACTACAACTTATGATAATAATTTGCACAGGTTTTCTTAAAAGTGGCATCTTTAGATGTATTAGTCCTAACCAACTTAATCACAAGATATTAAATCATAAAATCTCTTTCATAAATTGTCTTAGGGGGCGTTTGACAACCAACATGTAGGTCAAAAAAACCCTACCACCGTTTGGATGCACCAACAATTGAAGAGGTTTATTATTTCGTTATTCATTTATCTCACATTTCTTAAATCGGTATTTGTGTTTAACCTATATTTTTCATCTTATTATCCGCATCGACTTTTCTAATTACTCTCTTCTATTATAATTATCAATTCAACTCAGCTCTAAAAACATAACTACAATCAAATACCCCTTAACGAATAAAACTACGAGTTTATGAAGTTTTAATCTAAAAATTCATGAATGTGTTGTTTACATCTAAGTGGGTTTTGGCCTCGTTGACATCGCACTCTATAAATATATATATATATATATTATGTTTGTATTAATTTTGTGAAATTAGTGAAATTTGTAATTTAGAAAAGGACTATGAATTATAACATAAACAATATTAATGTGTGGAATGGAAAGTTAGACAAATATTTAAGTAATCTAATGCATAGTCCAAACAATTTCATGTGCTAATAATACATATAATTATAGTGCATATTCTTAATATAAAGTAAAATGCAATTTTAATTCAAACTGGAGTTTAGTGGTGCCCAATTCCGCCTCCACCAAAGCCTCCTCCGCCACCTCCACCGAACCCGCCTCCAAATCCACCACCTGAGCCACCACCTATTCCTCCTCCAAAACCTTTTCCAAACCCACCACCAAAACCTCCACCGCCGCCACCTCCGCCGCCGCCACCACCGCCACCAGCACCGCCTCCTACTCCACCACCAAATCCACCGCCCTTACCGAACCCTACTCCAGCTCCACCACCCTTACCAAACCCTCCTCCAGCACCACCACCAAATCCTCCCCCTTTTCCAATTCCACCACCAAGTCCTCCCCCTTTTCCAATCCCACCACCTAGTCCTCCCCCTTTTCCAATTCCACCACCAAGTCCTCCACCTTTTCCGATTCCACCTCCAAGTCCTCCACCTTTTCCGATCCCACCTCCAAGTCCACCGCCCTTGCCAAACCCTCCACCAGCACCACCTCCAACTCCACCACCTAGACCTCCACCTTTCCCAATGCCGCCACCGAGTCCGCCACCTTTTCCAGACCCTCCACCACCTAGCCCTCCACCTTTTCCAATGCCACCACCGAGTCCGCCACCCTTTCCAAACCCTCCACCAGCACCACCTCCTACTCCGCCACCCAGACCTCCACCCTTACCAATTCCACCACCTTTACCAAACCCTCCACCAGCACCACCACCTAAGCCTCCACCCTTTCCAATTCCACCACCCTTTCCAAACCCTCCACCAGCACCACCACCTAAGCCTCCACCTTTACCAATTCCACCATTGAATCCACCACCCTTTCCATACCCTCCACCAGCACCGCCACCTAAGCCTCCACCCTTGCCAAGTCCACCACCTTTTCCAAACCCTCCACCAGCACCACCACCTAAGCCTCCACCCTTTCCAAGTCCACCACCTTTTCCAAACCCTCCACCAGCACCACCACCTAAGCCTCCACCCTTTCCAATGCCACCACCTAGTCCTCCACCTTTTCCAATGCCACCTCCTACTCCTCCGCCACCGCCACCTTTACCAAATCCACCACCAATTCCATGTCCCCCTCCAAATCCAACACCACCTCCAAAACCTCCGCCACCGCCACCGCCTCCACCTCCGCCCCCTCCAAACCCACCTCCAAATCCACTCCCACCACCAAATCCACCACCTAGTCCACCACTCTTGTCAAAGAACAGGAACTTCTCTTCCTTTCCATCTTCCTTCTTGGCAACCACATTGCACACAATAACATGAAAACACAACAAAGATAACAAAGCCACTCTCTTCCAACCACTTGCCATCTTGCAGGTGGAGGGCAACGAAGAATATAATAATAATACACAATGGATGAGAAACTTAACCCACATCCACACATCTATTTATATCTCTCTCTACTTCATTAAACCCTCCCCCCCCCCCCCCCCCCTTTTGCTTTCTCATTTATTACAACTCAACTACTAACAGTTCCCTAACTTCTTCTTTTTGGGTTTTGAAAAAACTATTCTCAACTTCCCACTTCTCCATCTCTACTTTTTGGTGTTTTGCCATTTCAAGAAATGTGAGCCCAATTTTAAACCACTCATGCATGTTATGTTGCAATGCTCACACCACCCTTCAATTATTTGGCTCCTTCTTCCTAAACGATATAATTAATTGATTAAAGCTTTCATTTTGTGAATAATCATTTGTTCACTCACAAACTAAAGAACAAGTGTAGTTCCCTAATTGCTTCAAGGCTTCATAATTTAAGTGGGAATAAAGATGTTTAATTATTGATAGATAAAAGATTAAAACAAATCGGTTAAGTTATTTGTGGTTGAATACAGAAAATTAATTATATAATTTTCAAAACATGATTCACTCTTCACTTTTTCTTTCTTCTCATCAAAATAGTCTCTTAAAAATTCAATCTAAATTCATGTTTTTAAAATCAATTAGAATAATTGCTACCTAACTTTAACAAATTTAAAAGTACTTCTCTATGAGGTTGATTTCACTTATACCAAACTTTTTGTATATTTTCATTCCCAACTTTTTAAATTTGAATTCATTTTCTCCCCTTCAAAATAACCCTTGATGGGTTTTGCCATTAAATTCACGGAGGAAAAAGTTTGTGTTTGGTTATGTCATTACTTTAAGTGATCAAATTTAAATTACCTACTCAAAGTAAATTGATTTTAGGGGTTTAGGATTACCCTAAACTCATAAAAGAAAAGGGCAAAAAGGCATGTGTGGTGGTTGAAATGAGGAAGACAACAATATATGTATGGTTTACAGAAGCACCACCAACACCATATGTCTTTCTTTTCATATATGTCTTTATATTGGTTCACATAAGTAGATCCATACAATGGTTATCTTGAAACAAACTTAGTCAAAAGTTAACAATTATAAATTGAAACCAACTACTTAATTCAATATATTTTTAATTAATTTAACTAATTAATTGATAGAGACTGTTAAAGAAAAATGAAGAGCCAATTTGAAACTAAAGTTAAAAGAAACTTTTGAATTGAATCCTTGGGGTGTGGAGGTTGCATGTCTATCATGGCATTAATGCAACTAAGGGAGAGGGAGTGGGACACTTTTGTTAGAAAAAAAAAAGGTGACTTTATTATTTTGCTAAAGAAAATTATTATTATTATTATTACAAAAGGGTGTTTCAATTACTATTAATTATTTTGGTTAAAGTGACTAATTATTGAAATTATTTGTGTATTACTAATAATTAATATATGTGTTTGTTTTGTGTTAGAGGGATGAATGTTTGTAGCTTTTAGGATACCCACCGACAAATCAGTCACCAAAAGGAAAAGGTAAAAGAGAAGACTTTTGTATTATGGGAAGGGGAGTAAATGAATATATTAATTAAATTCTTTCTTCAAAATAATTATAATAATATTAATAATAAATGCTTTTTAATAAAGCATATTAATTATAACAAAAATAATGATAATAAAAGTGAGATGGTACCCTATTTATTTAGAAAAAAGGTTAGATGTATTATTGTTTGAATCTCTCTAAATGAAATGTTTTTATTTTAATGGTTTATCTAACAAAGTTTTGTGGCACGTACACACATTAATGTGAGAAGTATGAATTATATGTTTGGTTTGAAACATATTATGAGTTAATGTAGCAAGGGTTTTGTATGAATTTGTAATTATATACGGTCATAAATTTGTACGAAGAAAAACACATCTGACCTTCACGTGACATATCTACAATAAATATGCTTAAGTCAAAGAGTGAAAGAGTGTGGAAGCTAGGGGATTTGAAAGTAGGATTCAAGTTACTTCATATGAAGCTATAATGTTGTATTTATAGAGATGATTGATCTAGCTTGTTCTAACAAAGGTTTCAAAGTTACTTTAGGATGACCCGCTTTCATATTTGGTTAGGGTCATTTTCAACCAAGGTCGAGACGGAACATCTTGCCCTAGGTCCATTTTGGCCCTAGGGTTGATGTTCTAGGTTGGGGCATACATGAGACATGCCCTATTAGCTATTGTTTAGGGTCGTTCTTGGCTTCAGCAGTGGTGGATCCAAAATTTTTGTTGACGGAGACTTTATAATTTAATAAAAATAATTTTAAAAAAATGTAAAAAGTAAAACTTAAACCTCGGTCTAGAAGGGGTTAAGAGAAAATTTTACCACTTCTGATATTGGTATTATTTCAGTTTCTTATATATATATATATATATATATATATATCATATAAAGAGCATAAAGTTGAGGGAAGCCCCTGAGGCCTATACTGAATCCGTCGTAGGCCTCGACCCATTAGTTTGAACTTTGACATGAATCAATCCCTCCCCTGGATCCATTTTGAACCTAGGATGTAATGGTGACCTGCAAAAGATAAAACTTGCATACTGTGATATTTGCCATACACACTTTGATGCTTAAGTTAGAGAGTAAAAGAGTGTGAAAGCTAGGAGATTTGAAAGTAGAATTCAAGTTACTTCATATGAAACTATAATGTTGTATCCATAGAGGTGATTGATCTAAGTTGTTCCAACAAGGATTTCAAAGTTATAGGATGACTCGATTTCATATTTGACTAGGGTCGTTTTCAACCAAGGTTGTGGCGAAACATCTTGCCCTAGGTCCATTTTGGTCCTAGGGTTGATGTTCTAGGTTGGGGCATACTGGGACATGTCCTATTAACTATTTTTTAAGAGTCGTTCTTGGCTTCTGCTCATTTAGTTTGGGTTTTGACGTGAACCAATCCCTCCCCCGAGTCCATTATGGACCTAGGATGCAATTTCTTGCCCAAATCTTGTTATTATTATTCTTTTTAATCTTGTTGTTTCCATTATTATTTTGTGTTGGCTTTTAAATCTAAAATCAACCGTAAGAAATATATAAGAAATAGTATGTAGCTTGCAAATTATTTTTTTTTTTTCTAAAGAAAAAGTGAAAATTTTAGCTTTTAACCACTAAGATATATCACATCTAATTCTCATTCTAAATTTAATAAGAACAATATAGGTAGACTTAATTATTTGTTGCAATTTCTCCACTATTAATTTTCACTAATTAAGTCATTAATTTAGTTTAGAAAACTATGTAATTTCTTTTTCTAATTAATATCACGTGTTTGCATAAATTTAAATTCATTACTCTTCAAATTATTTAATGGCGTAACTAAAATTCTCATAATTTAACAAAAAGTTAGCTCTAATAATGTCATCTTTCTTTCAAATTATCTATTTATTATCCGTCTTGGGGTTTATCTGCGTCATTACATTATGAAATGGCAAGGCGTAAGCTTTTAGGATTGCAAATTACCAAGTATTGTTCTGTCATTTTCTACCTTTTCTACGTTGATGATGGTTTAATCTTCTTTTAAGCTACAAAATCGAATCGTGTAACTATTGAGCATATTTTACAAACCTATAAGGCGACCTCTAGTCAGGTTGTTGATTATGACAAATATGTTTTTATAGCGAGCAGGAACACAAGTA
>JBBPDJ010000019.1:3970179-4001203 GCA_037974625.1 Cucumis cinereus | reverse complement strand
ATTTAAAAGCAGATTGAAATGTATTAGCATGGAGGATGTGTATGCAAATTGAAAGCTAAGCAAATGAAGAACAATGAATTGAAGAGGAAAAGGATGAGATGGTTCCCATGTGATTTGGTGGTACCTCTTCATAATATTTAATGCTATGTTTCAACTTTTTTTTTTTTTTCTTTTTTCTTTTTTCTTATAGCATTCAATTTTCTTTTTCTAAATCTAAACCCATTGTATGATATGCTTTCTACCTGTTTCAATTTATTATTTAGGAAAAAATTTAAAATTAATATCCCTAAATTTTAGAGTTTGTATCCCCATTTACACCTTAAACTAATAAATTGTATTAATTTAGACTATGAACTTACACAAATGTACCACTTATGAAAGTTTAAGATTTAAATTGATACATGTATGAAAGTTTTAAGGTTTAAATTTATGCGTTTTTGAAAATTTATGATTTAAATTGATACAATTATTAGTTTAAGGTTTAAATTGATACAACTCTTAAAAGTTTAGAATTTAAATTGATACAATTATTGGTTCAGGGTTCAAATCGATACAATTCTCAAGGGTTAGGGATATAAATCGATATTTGCCCTTTTATTATTATCATTATTATTATTATTATTTAAATAATTTATTATATAAAAATAATTGGTTAGATTTATCAAGTCTCTTTCAAGAGTGTTTAATAAATGGTTGTTGTTCAGTGAGCTTAAGAAGTGTCAATACCTCATAAAAGCTTTTTATTTTATATTTAAATATATTATTCAATTTTTATTGAATTTTAAACTTTGTTTCTAATAGATTTTTATCTTTTTAATATATATATATTAAATTCATTCAATTTATTAAACATAAATTTGAAAGTTTTCAATGTTTATTAGATTTGTGGTTCAAATTTATATCTAACCATTCAATTTGATTTTATTTATATAAATTTAATTGTATAAGATCGGATAAATGCGCAATTAAAAGTTTAGATTAAAATGATTAAACATGGTATTTAATCTATAAATTCCAAATCTTATTTGTGAATGATTTTTTTTATTGGCAATTCTATTTATTTGTTGATCCGTTTTAAAAGGTTAAAATGGGAATAAACTTTTATGATTATATTGTAATAGACTATTTCTTTATAACATCACTACAAAACCTAACTTATTTAGGTTTAAATGACATACTTTGTGTTAGTCGTATTAATATTTAAAGGAATTAATAATTTAATTTTTGAATTTTGTAATATAATTCATTTGCTCGTGAATTTTAACATGTAATAATTAATTTAAACCAGTTTTGTCATTATTGTAAAAATTATTTAAAAATTTAATGAAATTCCATATCCGTAGATCGATGACCTAATAATTAGGGAGTAAAATTAACATATATGAAGCAGGTATTCGAGGGTGGGTGCAAGGTGGACAGTTTCAAAGTGAACTCCCATTCATTAGATAGAGAATATTGTCAAGATTTCATGATCCGCAGCCGAACTTATTCCTTCCAATTCAACAGGCATTCTCAATATTATGCCTTGAAGCGGACTCAAACCTCCACACTCTTTTAGCATAAGATTTTGAGTCTTGCGTGTCTACCATTTCACCACCAAGACATTTTGAAAGTGAATCATATTTCATGAATATTAATATATATATATATATATATATATGTATTTATTAATGACTAAATTGTTAAAAAAAAATAGAGATACATAAATTGAATGTGTACCAAATCAAATCAAAGTTTAAGAGTTCAAAACCAAATCGACGAAAGGATATTTTCATAAGATGAATAAATATATTTGTGTATTTTACTTTTATCTCAATTTCTTCGTTAATTGCTTATGTTTTTAGGAAATATATATAATAAGGTATAAGCTTATATTTAATTTATTATATATGAGAGGTTAACATAATTCATAATTTCTAGTCTTTATTGACCACAAGGGCTACAAAATTAATAAATTAAAATACTTTCCAAATTAAATTAATAAAATTAAATTAAAGAATTTAAATATTAATTTAGTCCCTATACTTTCTGTTTTGGTTCATTTTGGCCTCTAATACTTTGAAAGTATTCATTTTGATTCTTGTACTTTCATTTTTTGTTTGTTTTTGTCCATATACTTTCAAATTGTTCATTTTGATTCTTGTACTTTCAGCTTCGGTTCATTTTAGTCCTTAAACATAAAAAAATTAACCATTTCAATACTAAAATAATGTAGGAATTAAGATGGATACTTTTTCAAAGTACAATGATCGAAATGAACAAAAGTTAAAAGTATAGGAACCAATCCGAGTAATTTCAAAATATAGGGACCAAATCAACCAAAACTTAAGTTAAATTAAAATATTAAAGTCAAATTAATTCAAGAGGGAAAAAAGTTGGTTTACCTTTTTATAATGAACTGTTTAAAAAGTATGAATAATTAATAAAAAAAATTAGTTAAAGAAATTAATGAGGCATTAAAAACACAACTAATTAAAGCTAAATTAGCCAGCACATGGGATTGGTCAACCAACCTTTTTTTGTGAAAGGGAAATATGTACTATATGGTGCTATTTTTCCAATTATCATAAGAAAATTAGGATTATTTGCCCAAATTTTGTTCACTTGCCGACTTTGAATTAATTTGGGTGTTCATTAATTAACCCATTTTTTGTTGCAATATAGTGAAAATTAATTGGATGACATTAATTAAAATTAAGAGCCACCGAAATTGTAGATAGCAAGAAAATAAAATAAAATAAAAAAGGGAAAAAATATAATGACCTTATTAATAAATCATTCATGATTGTTATTATAAGTTATTTACATGTTAATTTTTCTTAATGTCATTGGAGGAGGGAGTAATTAAACATCTAATTTGATAGTATAACTATGTTTATTTTGGCTATTTACATGTTAATTCATTAAATATTTTGATTTAGTAATTAATAATTTTGCTTTATAACCATCACTTAATTTTTTGCCGTTTCTACGAAGGTAGAAAGACTATTTTCAAATAGGTTAATTATCCTTAAATAGGAATCAAGAGGTATTTTGTTAAATCGATTGGGTTGAATTGTCTAAGTGTTACGTTTAGGGATGAGGGACGAAATAGGAAGAAAAGATTCTCCCTTGTTACCCTTTTTTATACAGTATAGATTTATCAACACTTTGAAAAAAAAATTATTGACTAATGTTATATCTAAAATCAAATAGTGGATGTAATTTTAAACTTGAATATAAATAATTATCTATTGCAAATTTTCTCAATTTTTTTTTTGTTGTTTTAAAATATAACAAAATAAATCAAAATATTTACAAATATAGTAAAATATTATAGATAAACTAAGATATAGATGTAGATAATAGTTTATTACGATCTATCGTAGATAAATTGTGATATTTTGCTATATTTATGGATATTTTTAAATTTAAAATAATTTTTTAACGTAATTCTTAAAAAAAAAAAGTTGTTTTGGATCCAATTTGTGTGGGCCGGCCAGTTGGATCATCTAAAGCCCAATGAGTTTGAGTTTTTATACAAGTGAAGTACGGGAAGTACACATATTCACTCAAAAGAAAAGTTATTTGATTAAAGAAAATTGTCACACATCAAACATTTATGAAAATATACATCTTTTAGATACATAGTAATTAAACTTGACATTTGTTAATTTAACCCTAAAACCATAAAGAAATTTCAAGAAATAACATTTTTCTATTTTTATAATTTAATTTTATATCCCAAAAGAGATAACATACAATAACCCATAATTTATGATAGTGACTTGGATAAGGGTGTGAGGTGGAATGCTTTAATAGAATGTCATATTTTACAATTTCTTATGGCATGACTTCTAGGTCAAAAAGTGGATGATTTATTATACTATTATTTATGCCTCAATTTAATTATTATAATATGAAATTAGACGCTTTAGTTCATATACTCGTACTCGTCAAAGTCAACGTACTTTAACTGTGGTATATGAGAATGTTATTAGTCATGAAATATACAGTTCAGATCTTTCTATTCTAATTATATTAAGAAATAATAGTAATAAATCATTTAATCACACCCAATAGGTTAATCTAAGGTATGTTCTTTTGCTCAATAGGGTTTAACTTAACTTTATCTATACATAGATCTTTTTTAGACTTTGGTTGCTTTAATTATGATTTAATGGAGTTGATTTTATTAAGATTTATTCTTGCATCTGTATGTGGTTCGGATCCTCCAACAAGGAAATGTCAAAATGAATGTAACTCAACTGACATAAGGCCTTTACTGTCAACTTTGAGTTAGAAAGTCATACTCAAATAATAACACCATGCTTGCGCGCATTGGCATCCCATGCAACATCACATGACTATGTCGAACCATAATTCTAAGGATTGAATCTATATAACTCAGTCATTCACACCTCGCTCTTTGTTTTTGCCACAACTTCTTAGCTACTTGACGATTGCAACCTAGTTAAAGAGAGATGCCAAAAATTTGAGAGAAGCCTCATAACGAAATCAACAAAGGCCCTTATAGAGCATCACTCGATTACAAAACTCTCAGATGTGCAATAACACTAGAAGAAAGATCACCAAATCATTAGGCTCGTCGTGCTTTCTTACACAACCATAGTGGTTTTATGACGCCCACCTGTTTCTGCCACACGAAAGAAACACAACATGGATCGTTCTCTCCACCTCTCAATGACACAAAGGACATTCCACATCCAGCACAATCCTCTTATTCGAAAAATTGACACGTGTGGGTATGACATATGTAAAAACAAACTTATGGGAGGAAGTACTTTTGATCCAATGTGCTCCGCTATCTAATTCAGAACAAATGCACCATAGTTGAATAGAGATCTAGTCTCAATTTGATAAATCAAGGTTGTCACATTCCCTCCCAAACCCTCTTCTCTTAGCCCCAAGAGAAGGTGTGAAACCAGCAAGTATCATACTAATCCTACTACACCTACTGACAACTTGCTATCTTACTAACTCTTAACGTAAAAGAAATTGAGAAGACATGCATTATATTTCACATGAACATGTTTAGAGTAATTGTACAATACACCCAACACTCATAACTTAAAACTAGCAACTCCAAAGACGTATACACTACAATCATCTCTTATATGTCTGTCAAATGCACGATCAAGATGTACAAAGAACAAAAGAAACGAAAAAGACAGGAAAACAGACTGACAGCTGTAGGTCAGGCTCGAGAATCCCGATCTCTACCTGAAAAGTGAAAAACATTTGAAAGTATGAGCTAGAAGTCCAGTGAGTGACTGTTTTAAATAAAACATGTTTGTAAAGCAAACATTTAAGAAATTTCAGTAAAGTAGTAAATATTTCATTATACTTATAAAACTTTCTTGTTACTCTAATACCCATCTGGTTACGTTGTCGTGGAGTAAACTCAACACCACCAATGATAATCTCATTATCACAAAGTGGTAATCTTTCTATGTGCACATAGTAATGCCCTCAAAGGGCCAAGCACCCCAACATATGGTCCTAAGCCTATTGCATACTGAAGTGGGTTCCAAAGACCTATAATTTCTCCCAAATACCATAACTCTCAGTACTGGATCTAACTGATACTCGAAGGGCTTTAAACTTATCTCTGGATATCTCAAATATAAAGTAAAACAAAACAAGCTTATAAAAACTTAAACTTAGTAACTTGTTCGAACTTGAAATTCTTAAAACATAGTAGCTTACACAAGACAAATTTCATACTAGTTTAGATAAATCATGCTCGTATTGAAATTCTCTTAAATTCATGCCTTGTATAAACACTTCACTAAGTCTCGTGCTTTACTTAAATACTATTACTAAATCTCATGCTCAAATACTTTTAGTTAAATCACATGCTTTGGAACTTACATGAAATATTAAAAAATCATGCTAGTAATAAAACATGCTTAGTATCTCAATAACTTGCTTAAATGCTTTGCTTGAAAATCATAGTTAAATAGAAAACTTAAAATCATTTTGTCACTCACGGGTTAAAGCTAAATCCCTTAGGTTTGTAGGCATACCCTATCTCCTCTTGTTCTGAAATAAGAGAATTAAGTCCTTCATTAATCCTCGTGATGTTAGAAATATCCAAATTTAACTTAGAACATCTCAAAATATCAAAACAGGTCATTCGACACAGTGACATGGGCTGACCGCATGGCTTGATTGATGGTCGTTGCCTATGCGTGCATGCTATATAGTATGCTTGCCAGAATGTGTGCTAGCCTTCCAGATCGCATTGCAAGCCTATCTTAGGTCGCATGCCCCTCTTGCACGCACATGCCTTATCGCATGTTCCCTTGGCGCACGCGCAAGTTTGGATGCATGCCCTTTGTGGGCATGTGTGGTCGAATGGCCTTGTGCTAGGGCCCACCTTTGCCCTAAGTGTAACCCTATGCATTGACACTCACCCACGCGAGCAAATTGCACATACCTCCTTGACTAGTATCCTGACGCTCGACCAAGGACTTGATTGCTTGCTCAAGCCTTGAAGGTGCTTGCTTAATCAACAATTTCCATATTTTACTTCAAAAATTCTTAACTCCTGTGCTCATGAAATCGAAAAAACTTCCTTCTACAAACTTATTTTTTAACCTCTTAATTAGCTTACCTCAAACTTTCAAACCCAAAATTCCAAGTAAAATTTCAGGTAGCTTCTGATCTTCAAGAATTGTTATGGGTTTCTTTGAGAATTGAATAACTTAAGTTTTCTTCTGATTTTTATCATCTTCCTCAACTCTTTTTCTTTGAGAAATTAACAAAAATAGAAAAATTTACAAAGTATTTACACTTCATAGAAAAATCAAGTGTAATTGATTTTTGTCTTTTAGTGATTTTTTTTCTGTGAATTGTAAATAGTTTGTTTTTTTTTTATATATTTGAAAAAACCCTTACATTATAATATAAAGTTGATTTTTAAATAAGATCCAAAATTATCTTACATGAGAGAGAATGATATTCAAATAACACAAATGATATTCGTATTAAAAAACTATGCATTAAAATTAAGGTGAATGAAGTTCATATAAAAACTAATGTTATGAAAAAGCTATATGATTGAATATGATTCAAATGCACGTTCATTGAATTTTTTCGAAAAAAAAAGAAATGCACAATCATTGAAATGTATAACATTTGAAATAAATTAAATAAAGAATTATTTAGTTAAAATTAAATTAAATTAAAAACGAAAAACTCCCTAGCAGTTGCAGAGAATGCAAACCCTGCCCTAAGCTCATTCCACTCATCACGTCTCTTACTAACTTAGGTTAGTGTTAGAGAAATGTACATCAGTTACGTGTGGATCCATCAACTTAGGTTTACAGTCGATTTTGGTCGATTGACCCAGTTATATGTTGAAGTTTGATTCAAATTTTTTTTTTTTTTTAATAATTAAGTTGGTATACTAATTTTTTCTGTTTAATTTTAAAATGTTCAAATATTATATTTTTTTTACTTTTCAAACTTTTATTCTAAAAATATAATTATCCTCGAATATCTCATAAATACATTTTTTTTTTATCCAACTATTAATTTTTAGAATGCTAATGGAAATTTCATTAGTTTATTAAACTTAAATTGATCACTTAAACTAATCTATAATTTGAGTGATTTTTTTTTTCTTTTCTTAAATATTTGGTTCAAAAAACACACACTTTTATTTATGTCCCAACACTTTATAAAGTTTTATTTTAACATTTAAACTTTGAAATTGTTTTTATAAATAACATATTTATGAAGTCATAAATAGGCAAGAAAGAAAAAGAAAAAAAGAGCCCTAACCGCTGACCCCTCATTCTTCTTCTCCGGCGACGACCGGTGCCCACACCCAACCGAACCCAAAGCTCTGTCGTTGACGGCGGTCTACGCTCATCCACGAATCTGACTTGCATTGTGAGGCTTCGCCTAGGCTTTCGCAGCATCATTTTGACGACTACTTCTGTCTTGCCAGCGTTTTTGGCTTGGAGTGGGGTATGCTTTCGACTCTTACCCACACTCCCATTGGTCTTAAATCAGTCTACCCATAACGTCTAAGGATCAGATCTCCAATTTTGAATGCTCTTGAATGCCGTCCAGCAAGGTTCGGAGCCCTTTTTGGTAAGAGTCAGTAAGTATCCTTGTTCTATTTTCCATTTATAGTTGGAGTTGGTGTTTGAATGGTATGGTGAACTGTTTGAGCCCTTTAGTTGTTGTGTTTGGGTGAATTTTGAAGTATTGGACTAAATGCCTTGAACTGTTTTAGAATAGATTAAAGTGTGTTAGAATAGTTTTTAACCTGTGAAGGCTTGCTGTTTGTAGTTTTGGACTAGCTCGGACTGATCGACTCAGGTCTATGGTTGGTTTTGGTTGATTTTGGGTAAGATTATCCTTTTAAACACTCTCAATTTCGATTAAGGTCTTCAAATTGAGTTCTAATTTCTAAATTTTTATGGATTCTTTAGACTTCGAGGAAGTTGATATTTGTCCAAGTGGATTTATGATGGAGAATTGTAGGATAGTCAATTGAGGTTACTAGCTTGCACATCCCTTCCAAAATATGAATTTGGCTATTGCGGTTTGATTAATGTTTGAAAATATGTTTGGAAGTATGTTTTTTATTATTTGAAACTGTTTTGGATGTTTTAAATGTTTTCCAATTAGAAGGCACGTTTTATGTGATTTGAGGATTGACCAAAAGTGTATTGTATATTTTCAGTTGATTATGTCAAATGAAAGTGTTGACTATTTTGAATGATAGTTGGAAGTGGTTCGACTGATTTTTTGAATTGAAAGTGTTTCTGCTTTTGTTTCGGTTACTTCTGAAAACTTTTGAAAGGTATGAATGGTTTGAATTGAGGAATTCTTCTGTCGAAATTGCTATTTTAAACTACATGTTTTGTTTCATATGCTTCTAATTGATTCAATAGGAACTATTTGGATGTGCTAGTTTTGTTTTAGGATTGTATGCTTATTTTATATGCGCCAAAAGTAGAATTTCTTGCACTCAAACACTGGAACTCTTCTGTATAATCTTTGTTTACAATGTTGACACTGGTTGTACAACAAACAGTCATGATTAATTGGTAAGAATCTTTTCTTCATAAGGCATAGCATTTTAGGCCAACTTTCAATTGGTCTCTTGCCATTTCATTGATGATTCGATTGGGGTTGATGCCATCAAGCTGAGGACCACTCTTTAATTTGAGTGATACCATCTTTACCTTTTTGATCTCTGGTGTTCCGATATAGTCAATGAAACTTTCTACACTTTTTATCCAGTCAAGAAAGAAACTAAATTTGTTCTTTGTTTTTTGTTTACTTATATTCTTCCAGAATAAGTTGGAAGATTTATCTTGTCAGATTTATGCCTCCATCTTTGACCACCAAAATATTGGTGATGGCTGTGTGGTTTTTGGTAAGGATCTTGACATGGAGGAATTCATGGTATCTTGGTGGTTGATCTTGTAAAGGAGGGGGGTAATCGTCATCTCTAGAAGAATTAAAGTTACTTCCCAAAATAAGACTAGGAAAATCATGCAAAATATCTATACTGAGGTCGAACATGGGCAGGAAATTGATTCTGCAGTTGATTTTCATGAAAAAGAAATGTTGTTTGGGCCCCTGGAAATGTTTCTTTCTGGTTCTTGATGTTGATTTAAGCCTCTTGGAGGAATTCTTACCAGTTCTTGATTTCTTGGAAAGTTCTATGAGGGTTCTGTTGTCTTCTTTAATGTTGCATACAAGGTTCCCCAATTTATTGGACTTCTTACTGAGCATGGACTTGTTTTTGGACTCGAAATTGGTTTTTTGATAATTTTCCTATCTCCCAAGTAAGAAGTTCAATCGTTTGCTGCGCTCCCATCATGGTGTCATTCATTTCTCCTAAGGTGACTTCAACAGTAGTTAAGCTTTGGTTACTCGGGTAGAAGAAGAAGATGCATCCCCATTGTGAGGTGGGGGATCATTATTTTTGTTGGCATTTTTTCTTTCCATCATGCCCTTCACGAGACGCTCTAATACCAATTAATGAAAAGTGTTCTTGGAGAATTCTTGGGACTAGTCTTTCTTGATCGAGTGAATGAAGAAAAAAAAACAAGCTCGTTTATAGAGGTTGAAGCAACCGGCTACATGCTTGATTAAAACAACCAGCAGCAAAAGACTAAACAGACCAACTTAAAGAATTACTTCCTGAACTAAAACATAACTGGAAAAAGGACTAAACAATTACAAAACACAGTCTTAGCTCAATCTTAGGCTAAAATCTGAAAATACCCCAACATCATTTGGAATGAGGAATGAAGATTCATGGGGGTGTTGCGCTCACATTGCCTTACACTTAAGTAATTGACTGTTTTTTTGGTTGATTGCTAATCAACATCTCTGATTGTATGAATGAGTTAGGTGTTCAACGGGTAACAACATATGTTGGACTACTACAACTATTCATCTTTCCCGCAATGTTAAACGAAAATACTTATTGACTGAAAGTTTTGCTTGAATGAAAGTATTGACCATATGGTAGCTTTGTGTTGGAAAATATTGAAAGATTTAATTTTTTTAAGGATATTAAAGTTTATTTATTAAAGGTATTGAAAGTTTATTTAAGCGTTTTGGATTGACTGAGACTATTTGAAAATCTTAGGTTCAAAGACTCCATACCTTTAGTTTCAAAAGCTTTTTTGATCGTAAGGTTTTGATTTTGAAACTACCATTTGTAACAAAGTTTTAGCTGAAAGCTTTACATGGTTTGCATTTTTGTGTATGAAAGTTTTGAAAGCAAATGAATTTCAAAACTAATTGCTTATTGAATATTTTTGTATTCATTTTTGTTTTTCCAAAATGCTTTCACTTGAAGGATTAAGTGTTAGTTATGAAGTGAAGTCTGGCGTTTTGGTTTTTGATGCTTCTTTTGGACTTGATAGTTCGGCTTCGAACTTGTTTGTAATATGTTACTTCTATTGAAATGTTTAAGTTGTCAAAGCTTCTAATTATTACGTTTTCCACTTTTTGTTTTATTAGTTTGGATTGAAAACTACCGGCTATTAAACCATCATCACCATGTTGCCTCCTGGGGGTTCACCAAGGAAGCGAAAGGAGGTTGAGCCGCTGGAAAAGCCAAAAGCTGCAGCAGCCGACTCAATTTCAGCAAATCGGCTTCTAGCAGGCTATCTTGCTAACGAGTTTCTCAGCAACGGCACTTTGTTTGGGGAGAAGTACGAACCGGCTCAAAGTGAAGCTGTTGGCATGGCTAACTTGCAGTCAACTGAGTGTAAGAGGACGAAGCTGGAAGCCGCCGCTCCGAGCATCAAAAAAGTAAATCATAGCTATGCTGAGGTGGCAAGCATCTTGAAGATGGATGGAGCCCATTTGCCTGGAATAGTTAACCCGCGGCAGCTCGCTTGGTGGATTAAAATGTAACTGTCAACGTGGGGTGTCCTTTGATTGATGTATATTCTACTTCGGAGTTTACGTTGAAATCTTCCATATCTCAAAACCACAAGAAAAATGGAGTAGAGAGAGATGAGTTCTCTCTCTCACCAAATTTGTTTTCGAGTTTACATCTGTTCTCTTGAATTTCAATATCAGCGTAGAGTGATATCTATTACTGGTCAATGTATAGGACTAAGTTCAGAAATGGATAATCGGTTCTCTTTGTTATAGTTTTGCAATCGTACAGTTTCTCTTTCTATGTAAATGATTATACATTACCTTTTTTATCTTGTTTTGTTTCATATTTTTGTTGCTTAAATGGATGTATGCATAAGCTTCTAAATGCTGCAGACATTTGGTTTAGTAATCCAAGCGAAAGCCAGGATGATTGAAGTATGTATGATGTTGAAGTTTTGTACGGTTTGTGGATCGATGGATGATTCTTCTCATGTTTGTCGTGAATGGTTGTTCGACTAAGATCCTCCAATCAAACAACTACTCTAAGAAATGTAAATGTGTTTTTCTTAATTGGTGAAAGACTTGATATGAAGTGACAATTTCCAAGAATATACTCTACTCTAAGAAACATGTTATTGGTTTCAACGTTTTGTTGTATTATGGTATGATAAAAAGGATGTTCAGTCAATTGATCCGATAAATCTTTTTTTTTTTTTTTTCATTCATTGGATGAGCTTTAGACCTCAGTGCAATCCACTAAATGAAGGAGAAAAATACCGGGAAGATTAAGGGAAGAACATTCAGAAAATGTCACTTTCCCTTTTAAAATGGAGAATTGTGCAAGTTTTAACACTCAAATTCTTTATAAATGATAGATGAAGGAACATTTTTATGCAAAAAAAACTATTGTTGCTATTATATATATATATATATATATATATATATAAACGTATTTTATTTTGGTTTCGTTAAACTTGAAAATTGGTAAAAAACACTATTGAACTTGGGTAATTTGGCACAAGTTTGAGAATGTTAAGATGAAAAGTTAAAGTTAGAGATTTTATTTAATTATTTGCAAAAATCAACCTCGAATAAGGGACGCTAAACTCGACTAGAAACAAAATGCTTTCTATTTGTATAAATTAAATTAAATCAGAATATTATCGACATGTTTTGAAAATAATTCTAGAATGATCAAAATCACTTTGGTCCCTACTCTATAACACATGTTTTGAATTATTTAAAAAACAACTTTAATGATATGAAAGTAGAGAATTAAATACTAAACTAAATCAATTTTTGAGAATTAAAAACAGCTTTCAGACCTAACTATATAATATCATCACAAAAGATCCCATGTGGAAGTACCCCACCAAGAAGGTAAATGGGGGGTAGGTAGGATGAAAAAGGAAGAGAGACAAATAAATAAATAAATAAATAAAAATTAGACACACTTGATGGATGGATAAATTTAGTTTATTCTGCACCAACCCTTGAATTATTATTCATTTGTGCGACAGTCAAAACAGAACATGAGCAGTTACAGCTTAAATTAAATCAAAAGCTAATGGATTCTATTCTACAGCTACCAAGGTAAAGAAAAGGCTTTAACTTAAACCAATTTATGCTGCCTTCACTGATCTTGCTTTCAGATTCAGAAAGATTCCCCTGAAACCACAAGAAACACAATACTTAGCCTCAAATTTGGTATCAATGGCTATATCTACAACATAATATTACAATATTTTTGTCTCTTGTTTCTTAAATACCACTAAAAATCCAATCTCAAATTGGTACTGCAATTTTGAAACAAATGACAAACTGATGGGAACCGAATATATTGAATTATAAAAGATAAACCCAAGTGTTCGAGGCACTTGAACCTTCCCAATCTTGAGATCAATCTCAAGCTCTATTTCACTCACGAAAATATTGCTTACCCACTGAACCAAACTGTAAGGCTCCCGGTTAGGAATATATTGGGATAATTAGTATGATTAGTAGCAAGAAGCATTCTAGTAAATAGACATTAACTTTGTTAGGTTTTTTTAGTTATAAATAGTAGGAGAGAGTATGGCTAGAGGTGTGAAGAATTTAGAAGAGTGTTTGGCTGTTGGGAGAGTATTATGAGCCCTTTAGACCGTAGAAGCGTTTGTTCATCTATCTTTACTTGTTCTAGTTATTATCTTGATTTTGTATTAGTGGATTGTCCTTGAAGTAAATATACGATAATAGGGGTGTTTGCCTTGTGAATTTCATGGATATTCGTATTATTGTTGGGATTTTATATTTACAGGAAGTAGAATCCTAAGACGAATTTCCCTAACAAACTACTTAACTATTTAACAATATACCCTTAATATCACTCTAATACCATTCCTATCACAAACCTTAAAAGTACAGAAGATCATAGAATTGACAAGACTGCCAAATAGTTGAAAGATAGTACAAAACAATGTCAGCACACCAGTTCTCTTCTCTGATTCTGGTGGAAGGTCCTAATACAAGTAATCTATCATAGTAAGGTAAGGAATTTCTATTATTTAAGAATAATTATATCATTATAGGTCAATATTCTGTCAATATTTTTCCTTTTCAACTTTGATCACTTTCTTTACTAGTAACGGATCTCACTTCTATACAAGAAGATTATATTGCACATATCGATAGACGACAACATATTTTTACCCCCTAAAATTCAAGAACATAGACACCTTTTTTTCCTGTAAGTTAAAAGAAGAAAAGATGAATGGTCTCACCAGCATGAAGCAACAAAGCTGTGAAATATCACTCGAAATTGGAGAGGCATGTATTGGTAATTCACCCAACCAACTATAGGCCAGAACTGCAAATCATAAGCATAAACATCTTATTCTTATTATCTAATTTACTAGGGGCTTTCTTCATTTGTAACAGCAATACAAAACTAAATAAAACAGAAAAAAACCAAGTTTACAAAATTGTTTATAGGAAATTAGACTTATAAAGAGTATATACCCGCCAAGCAGTCAACTGAATAGTTGGGTAGTCCTTTCGAACTTTAGTCTTGACTAAACTCCATGGTCTTCCTGAAATTATAAATTTTTGTGTCAATGTGTTCATTCACACAATTGTTAACGTTTTAGTCAACATGACATTCATGGACACTATTATTTTGCTCAAATAAAACTACATTCTTTAGAATTCGTTTAATAATAGTTTGCTGTTTTTGAAGTTTATACTTATTTACTTGCTATTCTTTAGTATGGTTATGGTGTTCATATTTCTTAAAGATACACTCGACCTCTAGTCTCTTTTGTTTTCTGTTTTTGGAAACTACGCCTCTTTTGATTACAATGTCGATTTAGGTTTTGGGTTTTAAAAATTAAGTTTGTTTTCTCAGTTTCATATAATGATTTTCCATCTTTTTTTTAGTACAAGAGTTGAATTCTTAGTCAAATTCTAAAACAAAAAACAAAAACAAGGATTTAAAAACTTACTTTTTTTTAGTATTCATAATTTGTCTTTGTTTTTTAAAACACTAATAGAAAGAAGTAATAACAAATCGAGAAATTTAGAAATGGAAAACAAACCAAAAATCAAATGGTTATGAGAAGGGGCCTAAGGGCTTTTGTTTTTCAAATTTTCAAGAGGAACTCATAGGAGTCCTTAGCAAAGATGAAAACCATGGTAAAGAAAACAGAGAAAACCAGTACACTTTTCAGAAATAGTAAGAGATAATCAACATTCAAAGTTGAAGTTATACAACAAAAAAACAGGGAGTAATTGCAGATTCGATTACCTTCAACTACCAATCCATAATACATCATGAAAAACAAATTATTCCAAGGAGAGCTAGTCAATTGTTCCAATAACACCTAAGAAAATATACAACACATCCATCCATCAATACAACTCAAAAAACACCTAACAAGATTGCAAATAAAGATTAAAGAGTTAGTAACAAAAACTCCAACGTAGAAAAAGAGATATTAACCTTCTTTGCAACAGTTGTATTTCCTTTCTTTCCCTTGAAAATTCTATCCATCAATTTGTGCAAAAAATGCCCAAACGGTCCAGCATAAGCAAAGCCATAGAGCTACAAACCAAAACCCATCTAAAACACTATCCTCTGTTTCGATCACAACAAAATTAAAACAGCAAATAAAAAGTACCATTAAAAGAAGAAATCGTCTGAACTGAAATTTCTTGATCCCAGAAATCTTCTGAGCCACAGAGTCACTAATCCCAGCCAAAACCCCAGCAGTAATTGCCTAAAAACAAAGTTATTGACCCTTAAAACAAGTTTAATCAGATTGATTGAGAGTAATGATGAAACTGACCTTAGTTCTAAGAGGATTCTTCTGAAGTTGCAGGAGATATCCTTGCCACGCTTCAGTGACTATAGAAGACATTTTTTTTATAGAGATTTGTGAAGAGGGAAGAAACTTGAGATAGGGTTTTCACAGATCGAAAGAATAAAGGGGAAGAAAGTTGAAGTTGGAGATGAGGGTTTGAAGAATAAGCGTAAGGATTAACGAAATTTAAATAGAAAAAGGGGATGTTTGACTTTGATCGTTGAACGGGATTTTGGGGCTGATGATCGGTCGCCGGCAGACGGAGACGGACCTCACTAAAAGCGAATCGAATGATTCCCTCAAAAATATTTCGATAATGACACGATTTTTTTTTTTTTTTTTGCCTTTATTTTATTTAGAGATATTTTGAAATATATAAAAATAAATTAAAATATTTATAAAATATAATAAAATCTATCCACAAACTAACATAGTCTAGTATCTATGATAAACACAGATAAATCTTTATATTTTGTTAAATTTATAAAACATTTATCATTTAAAAAAATCATTTATTCATTTTTTTTATTTTCTTGTAGAGCTATTAATAATTAATGAGTTTGAATTTTTCTTTTGTAAAAATATATTTTTTATTTTGATAAACGTAAAAATTTAGTTCATATACTTACAAATTTATAAAGCAATCGAGTACTAATTTTGTAGTGAAAACTTAGTTTTGGACAATGATTAAGTGTAATCTATCTTCCTAAACCTCCTTCATTTATCACATGACAAAAAAAATAATAATTTAACCTTTTTTAAGAAATCGGAAAATTTTGCCATATAGCAGTTTTTAATTAGGTAATTGGTGGGTTACACAAAAATAAGCCTAGTCCACTTAAGTATTGTTTAAGTTTTTATTGTTTATAAAGAGATTTGATGCTTGATCAATATCTCAAGTAAAATAATTAATTAAATCATAAGAATGATTTTTTTTTCACGGTAGATACAAATCATTACAAATTATAAAATAAAGGAACTAAATCATAAATATTAAAGTTTATGGATTAAATTATTACAAATTTTAAAATTTAAAGACTACATCGTTATTAGCTAAGGTCGAAGACTAAATTGTTACTATGTAAAAAATGAGAGATAAAAAAATGTTCCTTTTATTATAAAATAAGAACAAAGAAACAAAACAAGAGAGAAGAGTAGAGAAGAGAGAAAGTATAGAAAACAATTGAGCTCAATTGTGGTGTAGTGACGGATCCAGAAATTTAGGTAACGCGACCTTTATAGTTTAATAAAAATAATCTGAAAAAAATTGAACCTAGATCTAAATGGGACTGAAAAACAGTTTTACCACTATACTACTTTTTTATATTGATATTTTTTCACATATATATATATATATATATATAAGATAAAGTTGAGGGGGCTCGAGCCCTTTTCCTACTCTAAATATGTCGGTGTTGTGGTGTATCTTGTTTTATCCTATATCTAAAAAAAATTCTCATGGTTTGTTTTAACAATTTTTTAAAGATTTCCAAGAACTCCACCGCAAAAATCAATATTGAAAAATGTATATTAAACAAACCGAATTAGAAAAATTTTATTGGTCGAATTTAAATCAAAACATACGTTCGATAAAAAAATTAGACAAATAATTTTTTATTAGTCCATTTGATTTGATAAGTTTTTAATTTGATTCAATAAATTTTAGAGTCAATTCTAGAATTTTATTCCAAATCTTAATGAAATTTGGGGTAGATATCTTCAAATTAAATTTGAACTTCCATATTTCATCTCAAATCTCGAATATTTATGAAAAACTTTAAAAGTTTATGTTAAACAGTTTAACATATAAGGTGTGAGTGAGTTTTATTTTACCGAAATCTTTTGTCAATGTACCGAGAATATCGTGTTGGTTGTATATGCATGATGCATTTGGTAGGAATTAGGATGAAGGTGCAATGGGAAATGTTGGAACACTTTCTGGTTGAGTTATTAGAAACTTAAGTGAAAAGGACTTAGAAGTAGTTTTCTAAGAAACAGAAATTACTTTTGGACTTCAAAATCAGGATGAAGGAAGAGAAGAAGTTTCATATTGAATTGATAGGTCTATGTGGAACTCTCTCCAAACATAGTTCTATACTATTTGGTCATTTTTTAAAAAGAATTCAAAAAATAAATAATTAGATACTAATTTTATTTTAACCGCTTTTTAGCTTAGCTTGTGTTGCATGGGGCGGAGTGAGCTATTGTAATTTACTTAAAAGTTAAAGTTTTTTCGAACAATAGTATTCCATTTTTATCGACATGTCGATATTTCTTCATTTTTATGAATTGGTAAGCATGGTCTTGATTTCCATTTACCTCATCCTTACAAAACTCTTTAAATTAATATATTGTACTTAACTATTTAATAATAATAATATATTATGCGATTTAAATCCTATTTTGGTCCTTGAATTTTTTATCTTGTTCTATTTTGGTTCTTTAACTTTAAAAAACGTTTGTTTTAGTCTTTTAACTAAAAAAAATGATTACTTTGGTTCCTATCGTTAGAATTCTGTTAATTCTTTGTGATGATATGACTTCTATACAACCTAGAAACTTAGTCAACACATTTATCAAATAAATCCACAAACTAATTTTATTCTTTTTTTTCTCCACAACGCAAATCTTTCACATCCCCTCCCCGACATCCTCACCCTTTATAAAAAGAGAAGAATTGGGAGGAAGAAAAAAAAAAACAATTCAATGAATCACAAAAAGCTCAAACTTGAGGTACTAAATAATTTGTGAGTGAATGAAATTGCATCTAGTATGAGTTGAGAAAGTGAAATAGAATGTCAATGCGCCAAAACTGTGATGATCAAAATCTTGAAGGGCTTTGGCTTTTTTAGTTCTTCGATAAAACATCAATTAACTATCTGACCTCTAATTAAAAAAACAAAAATTCTAGATTTTTAAAAGTGATTATCTTATTTGGCAGCCTAGTCTTCCACACATAGATGTCTCATCATCATTTTATTTAAGAGTTAACGAAATTCTAATGACAAGAACTAAAATATGTTTTTTTTATTTCAGAGACTAAAGTTTAGAAACTAAAATAGAATAAGATACAAAGTTTAAGGACTCTAATAGACGTATATTACAATAAACAATTTACTATAGATACAATTGACGTAATTGAAGCAAGGCGACAGAAGTGGCTCTAAGGAAAAAGAAAAGAAAAAATAACTCTCCTAATTTCCTAATATCTTGTAATTTTGCAACTTCAAATTTTTCATAAAAGAATGAAAGAAAATAACAGAATATTTTTAATAATAATAATAATAATAATAAAAGAATGTATAAAAAGAAAATAAAAAAATAAAATCACTAATTTGTTGAATCCAAAGTTTACCCAAAGTTTGATTAACTAACAATCAACCGTTGAAACGCCTTAAAGTTAATCAATGTTAATCGTAAATTTGGTTCATATGGTTGAAAAAAAAAATATCTTTTATATTTTATCATTCATAATACCAATCGATACTTTTTTTAGGGTATCTTGAATAGAAAACCTATCACAAAGCCCTAAGGTAAGAATTGTAACAATTTTAATAAACAACCTACAACTTTCAAATGTTTTTAAAAAATACCTTTAAACTAAAAAAATATTAAAAAATACCTTTATTCTAAAACCATTAATACACTATTGCAAAAATATCTCTAAATTTTCGAAATATCAAACATATTTTTTACACAAATTACAAACTTTAGAGACATTTGGTATAATTTAGCCTAAAAATTAATGCACCTCAACCAATTTGGTCAAATACATTTTAATGTTTGTAACTATTTGGTAACTTTATTGGTCAATTTGGTCAAATACATTGTTGTTTGCACGAGCTTTTTGAAAAAACGTGTTTTCGTAGAGTTGAAGTTGTGTTGATTTGATGCGATGTAGTTCAATTTTTAGTATTTGATATTGCAAACGCCTGATGTATGGAAGCAGAGCGTTTGATGTTACGGAGTTTTCTTGCTACTGAGAACTCTTTTATTATAGAGTTCTCTATGGACTTTGTAGGCTTAAGCTTGATTGGTCAATGAATCTGACCCTTGAGCCCAACTAATAAGATTTGAGATTTATTTAGTATTTGAGCTAAATTAAGTCTATTTGTGAGCTCAATTAAACTTTAGTCTAAAGAATTATACCAAATTAATTTATCCAATCGAATGACTAACGAAAAGATGTGTCTTCATTAGGATTTGTCAATTTATGTTTTCAATTTTAATTTGGACACATGTCAACTTTTAATTAGTTCAAAATTCAATTACTTGTAATTTCATCGTTAATTTAGTAAATGACATACTTGGTCCAAAATTTTTCATTTGCAAATTTAGTTTTTGCAATTTCTAACTTTTTTTTATTTTTTAAAGATCACGAATTTCTTAAAGATAAAATTGAGAATGTACTCCAGATATAAAATTCATATTTATTATTAATATATTGATTTTAAAATTTTCAGATTTTCCTAAAACATAAAATTGAAAATATATGATCTTGATGGATACAAAATTCAAATTGATTACTAATAGATTAATTAAGTTTCAAAATTTTCTAATTTTTCTAAAACCTACTAAACATAATTGAAAGTCCAAAATTTTTTTTGGTAAAACACTCATTAAGTATACACAAATTAAATTCCTAAAAAAAAGGTATGCACAAATTAAATTCCTAAAAAAAGTATACACAAATTAAATTCCTAAACAATATATACAAAAATTAAAAAAAATACAAATTAATTTAATGTGTTTTAAATTTTGATAAGAAAAGGAAAGTAAAAGAAAAATAATTTGGAAAATAAAAAAGGAATAAATTAGTCCATAATAAAAGAGCGTGTGCGTGATGTGCTGTTGATTGGGTTTGTGTACGTTAAGAAGTCGTAACGGCTATTTTTTTTTTGTTTGAACTTCAAAACTATCATTACGCCTTTTCCATTTTCTATTTCTTCTTCTCTCATTTCAACGGCTCTTCTTCTTCTTCTTCTTCCTAAATTAGCTTTCTTGAACTCCATCAATTCAAGATTTAAGTTCTTCCCAGTTCATTTTTCTTCTGGATTCGTCACTGTAATGGCTCCAACCCCGTCTTCTAAATCAAATCAAGGTCATATGACCCAATTGAGAACTCCTCAAGCCAAGCGCCTCAATTTCAATCCCCCTAGGTCACATTCATCCCCTTTCCCTAACTCCGCCATTAAAGACTCCCAATCGGAGCATCCCGTTGAAGTAATCGGCCGGATCCGAGACTATCCCGACCGGAAAGATAAACCGGTTTCCATTCTGCAGATAAATCCCGATGGACAGAATGTTCGGGTTCGGGCTGATTTCGGGTACAGGGATTTCAGTCTCGATGGGATTTCGCTGTCAGAAGAGGAAGATATCGACTCGTTTTACAAGAAGTTCGTGGAAGCGAGGATTCATGGGGTTAAGTTGGGTGAGAAATGTACGATTATGATGTATGGACCCACCGGTGCCGGCAAGAGTCACACGATGTTTGGCTGTGCGAAGCAGCCGGGGATTGTGTATAGGTCGCTGAAGGACATTTTAGGTGACGGAGACAGTGAAGCTGCCTCTACTGCCGAAGTTGGTGGTGGCGATCGGCTGAATGTTGGGATGTTTGTACAAGTTACGGTGCTGGAGATCTATAATGAAGAAATATATGATCTTCTTTCGAGTAATTCTGGTGGAGGATTAGGGCTTGGTTGGCCCAAGGGAAGTGCCTCTAAGGTAATATTATCAAAATTCCCAAAACACTTTGTTTCTTGAATTAGTTTGAAATAATATTTTGCTCTCTTGTTCTAGTCTTTGTAATTTTATGCTTACGTTTAGTTCTATAGTTTTGGGAACTGTTGTAAGTAGTTCATCTTCATTCTTTTGTTACATTTTCATTCAAGAAAGGTCACTGTGTAAAACTTTTTAGCTTTTCTTTTGTGGAAATTAACTTCACACTATCTGTTGGGACTATTTTAAAGAGTTGCCTTTTGAAGTATAAGGAGTAATTTGGATGCTTGGAAGTAGAGGGTATGATGTTTTAATTGTTTGAACTATTATTTTTCATGCTGAAATGGGGAAAGTGGGATCTGTTTTGGTTGCTTGGATCAATGTAAGTTGGACTGTGTTCTTAAGGGATTGAAAGTTTGAGAGTTTTATGTTGTTGCAGGTGAAGCTTGAAGTGATGGGGAAGAAGGCAAAGAATGCTACTTATCTATCTGGGAATGAAGCAGGAAAGATTTCCAAAGAGATTCAGAAAGTGGAGAAAAGAAGGATTGTTAAAAGTACACTCTGTAATGAGAGAAGTTCTAGAAGCCATTGCATGGTATGTGCTTTGAGGGTTTGAACAATCTTCTTTATCCACATATGAATATTTCATCATTTTTGTTATGTTTTGGATTATTCATAGATAATCCTTGACGTGCCGACTGTTGGTGGACGCCTGATGCTCGTCGATATGGCTGGTTCTGAAAATATAGAGCAAGCTGGACAAGTTGGATTTGAGGCAAAAATGCAGGTGAAAATTGTTTTTAAGCCCCCACTTCATGTGCTTTTTTAAGAACTAAATACTGATTCCAATGACAGACAGCAAAAATTAATCAAGGTAACATTGCATTGAAAAGAGTGGTTGAATCAATTGCCAATGGTGATTCTCATGTGCCTTTCAGAGACAGTAAATTGACCATGCTTCTGCAGGTAGCTTTCTTTCATCTTCTTCCCTTCAGTGGAAGTTTGTGCTTAGAGTTTTTCTTTTTAGTTTTGCTCAGATTGTGTGATTGTGTAAGATTGATTTGATTTGATTTCCCAATCCTTCTGTCCAGGATTCTTTTGAGGATGATAAATCCAAAATTCTGATGATTCTGTGTGCTAGCCCTGATCCAAAAGAATTACACAAGACAATCTCTACTCTTGAATACGGTGCGAAAGCCAAATGCATTGTCCGTGGTCCTCATACACCAACAAAGGACAAATGTGGTGGGGATGATTCTGCTTCTGCTGTTATTCTGGGATCGAGAATTGCAGCCATGGACGATTTCATCTTCAAGTTACAGAAGGAGAACAAACTTAGAGAGAAAGAGCGAAATGAGGCACATAGAGAACTCATGAAGAAAGAAGAAGAGGTATCAGCATTGAGAGCTAAGCTTGAGCTAGCGGGGTCGAAAGGATCAAGCGTGAGTGAGGAAGAGATCAATTCGAAGGTGAATGAGAGAACGCAACTTCTGAAACTTGAGTTGGAAAGGAAGCTGGAGGAGTGCCAGAGAATGGCCAATGAATTTGTTGAATTGGAAAGAAGAAGGATGGAAGAAAGGATACTGCAGCAGCAACAAGAAGTCGAAATGTTGAGACGTCGGTTGGAAGAGATCGAATCCGAGCTATTGAATTCAAGGGATGCTACAAGCAACGATGTAAACAAATCAAGGGACATGGATGGCTGCAGGCTTGCTAAAAGACTCTTAGGAGTATATGCTAGTGCAGATGCAGGGATGGTGAAGTCCATGGACTTGGACATGGATGATCAAGAACCTATTCGCGAAGTAAAACTCATCGGTGGTGTGGATTATCAACCAACTACCAACAATGGTATCCAAAGCCTACTAGACAAAGTGAACAAGAAAGTTGATCATGACGTATTTTCATCACGGTTTGGGGATGGGGATAGAGTATGCCTAAGTACCGTATTCGAGGAAGAAGAAGCAGAAGAGGAAGAGGAGAAGGAAGTTATAGAAGAAAAGAGAGTAGTGACACCAAACGTTCTGATGAGGAGTCAGAACAAAGAAGATTTCATCAAGGAGAGATCAGAGATGATGGGCATCGGATTGTTAAACGACAACGAAAACTCCAAGGACACCGCATTCTCGAGAAAGTTGAGAATTCAAAATATATTCACTCTTTGTGGAAACCATAGAGAGCTTTCTCAACAAATTGCCCCAATACCTGAGAAGAAGAGATCTGATGATGCTGAAAATCAGCACCCTTCATCTCCATTGAAGACAATTGGAGAAGTTGAAAAGCCTACATCAGATCATTACACTCAAATCCTTTCAGACCTGACGGTAATAATATAATAGCAAGATAACATTGTTCCGAAAGTTCTTCTTTCATATCGTACTAACAATAGTTATGTCTCTTTTTTGCTCTACATTTCAGAACCAGAATGGAGCTGTATTGACAGAAAATGAAGAGACAATGATGCAGCCTATAAAGCTGCTACAACAAGTAAAGGGAGGAACAAACAGCCCAAGTTTAATACCAATGAGTCCAATTCCATTGTGCTCAAAAGAGAACAAGCTACCCATTACGCCGAACATCGTAGCGCAGCAAAGTGATGGGCTATCACCGAGGCTCAGCGCTACGCCATTCATCACTGTAAGAAGACACTGAGGTGAGGAAAGGGGGGGAGATTTTATGTGTAGGAGTTTTGCATTATGGGGTTGTGCATGCATGAGTATATAGAGATGAATATACTCTTGCGTTGAACTATGAAGGTTGTTAATAGATTTCATGAAATCTTCAATGTGTATTCAGTTATATATTATAGTTTGTTAAATATGAAACCTACTCCTCTTCCTTCTCATTACTGTTCTTCTTCATCTTCTAATAGAGATGCATACAAATTCAGTTTCACATACTTCTGGTTTACATGTTTTGGATTTATATTAAAATTGTAACACATTTTCAGTTTTAAAATCACTCTCAAATATAGATGATTATTGATTCAATATTAGACTTACAATTCAAATTTCATTTTTTTTTAATCAAATCTAGGGTTTATTTTATACTATTCAAGAATGTAATGGATCGAGAGTGGTAAAATATAAATTATAAAACCTCAAACTTTAAAAAGCGATTTCAATTGATCCTAAGAACAAAGGAAAAAGCGATTTTAAGAAAAGTTGATCCTAACACCTTATTTGAACTATTTTTAAATACAACAAAATGCACCAAATTTTTTACAAAATATCACAATTTATCTGATAGACGATCTATCTTTGAATTGTGGTGATCAAATAATTAGGATATTTTGCTATATTTATTAATATTTGCATAAGTTTTATTTTAAAATAATTTTCCTTCTTAATTTCAATTTTTTATTTTATTTATATCATTTAACTACTTACTTCTTTATTTAAACGAATCTATCAGCTTTCCTTAAATTTTTTTGAATGGATTATTTAATAATTAAATAAATATTTAAAATTTAAAATTTAAAATTTCAATTTGAAACTTTAATTTAGACGAAAATATATTTTTTTTCAAAATTTTGAAAATAATATGGCCATAGAAATAGATAGATGAACGAGGTTGTGCAGTATTTTATTTTCTCCCTAATTTAATTTTAGGACCAATTAAAAGGTTGCATGGACCAAAAATATTTCTTTTATCAAATAAATGGCGAAGCATTTTTTTCGAATATTAAAAGGATAATTATGCAAAATATGTGCCGGCGAAGGCCCAAAATGAAGCCTTATTTCCTTAGAAGGCCCAAATGTTTTGGGCTTCAGAAGTTTAGCCCAAATAAATTCCGAGCCCTAGACAGAAGTTATTATAAAATGCAGTAGGACAAGTTCTTCTCTTCTCCCCTCCATCGGCGCCGCTGCTTTTCACAGTTGCTAACCCTTAGCCACCAAAAATGGTGAGATTCTCTCTCTACATCGCTAACTTCTCCTATTCTTTTTTGCTTTGTGTTTCACTGCTTCAATCTGTTCATTCTGTTCTTTTGTTGTGTTTCTTTAGCCTTTCAAGCGGTATGTTGAGATCGGAAGGATTGCCCTCATCAACTACGGTGAGGATTACGGGAAGCTTGTTGTAATCGTTGATGTAATTGACCAGAATCGGGTAAGCAACTCGTTCTTATTCATTCTGTTTTTCTATTTATTATTCTGATGGTTTTAGTTAGGCAAGGAGAATGAAAAATACTTAGTGTTCTTTGTTATTTGAAAATAGCTGGATGGAATAACAGTAGTACTCGTAGCTGCTGCGGAATTTTTTACTATTCGTTTCATAGGGATTGGTGCTGAAACTGCTAGACAATGAACTTGCTTTGTTTCGGTTTTAAGTCATATCTGGGCTGTTTTTGCTTTAGAACTTAAGAATGGCTGGATTTCTCTACTACTTTGTTTCAGTTGGAAAGTTCTGATTATGGTGGTAATCATGTTTGAGCATTCTCAATTGGTGGAATTTTAACTTTGGGTTTTGTTAGCTTATTCTACAGAAGTACTAATTTTCAGTTTTTGAGTGATTTTGACTTGGGGTTTTGTGGTACGATAGTGATTACTGTGACTTGTTTTTTAATGGATTCTTTTGTTAAATCATTTGCATGACTAGCTTGATTTTATGTTTGGTCAGGCTTTGGTCGATGCACCTGATATGGAGCGATCTCAAATGAACTTTAAGAGACTCTCCTTGACTGATATCAAAATTGATATCAAGAGGGTCCCGAAGAAGAAGGAACTGATCGAAGCCATGAAAGCTGGGGGTATGGGTTATTCCTTACAATTTGTTACTTGTATGGTCTTTGCTTAAGCTTATTGTTTTTGCTGTTGAATTATCAGATGTTCAGAAGAAATGGGAAAATAGCTCTTGGGGCAGAAAATTGATTGTTAAGAAGAGAAGAGCCTCACTCAATGACTTCGACAGGTTCAAGCTTATGTTGGCGAAGATTAAGGTTTGTATTGATCAACTAATAATGGCGCACCTAAAATTTTTCTTGATGCATTTATTTGATAGCATTTGGATTTATGGGTTTTGATTAATGCAGAGGGCTGGATTGGTTAGGCAAGAGCTTGCAAAGTTGAAGAAGGCCGAGGCTTAGAGGTTCATTTTTTCAAGGGATTTTCTCATTTTGCGCTATCGACTTTCTTTTAACTTCTATAGGTCTGATTTATAGTTCAAACTTTTTTGTAGTAGTATTATTCCCTTAAGTCATTGTGTTCAACTTCTTCCATTTTTAATCTTACTACGCCAATTTCTTATTTGGATTTTAATATTGTCACAACTTTATCACCCTCTATGTAAAAGGTCCTTGTTTTAGTTCGATTGATTGCTGAGTACTGATTTTTGATTTGTTTGAGAAAGTACCACAAGAAAGGTGAGTTGGATTTTTCTATTATGATAGAGGGGTATCTAGTTTATACTTGCTATGACATGGTTGATGGGGTGTGGAGTTTGTCGGTCTCACTGATTAGCATATTTTCTGGAATTTCGTTTTAAGGTAGTTTCTTCTTATAGAAGAAAATGAAGATGTAATCTCAAATAAAAATCTTAATCTTGGATACAAATGGCTGTCTTTATTCATGGTTAGGGCAGTTTCTTTTGAGATTTTTATGGTACCTTATCTGTTGAGTTTGAAATATTGGTTGTAATCTTACCATGTAACGTTTTTGTTGGAATTTGTTTTCTGTTTGTTCTAATTAAGGCTCTGTTTAGATTGCCTAGACAAATAATGTTTTTCAACTAATTATTTAAAATTTTGTAAGTTCATATTTTTTTAAATGACTTATTTTCAAGGTTAAACACGAATACTAGGTCAATTGAGATGGTAGCCGTAAGTGCTCGTTTTGATGACAGTGAGAAAAGACTTCTACTCAAAATCGAATGACTCCAATGAACAAAGTTCTTTCATTTGATGTTTGGAAATGCATCTCCTTGGTCATGGCTTTGTGACCGGGGTAGATATATCGTTATTGGTATGAACATCAGTGGCTTGAATTTATGGATATATCACTTATATTTAGATATTGATGGACATTTTGAAAAAAATTACGGATATCATGAAAATTTATAAAGCATTGCTGACATTTTAGAACTATTTTATTTGAGTAAAAAACTATGGTTTTAATCATATAAATCAATAGTGATCATGAAATGAAAATTAAATGCAAGATTTAATAGTAAAAAGGATCTACAAGAGGTTAAATGCAAGATTCTATTATAAAAAGGATCTACAAGAGGTAGTGGCTGGGTAGCCATAATATTGTTGTCAAGTTATAGTTAAGTTTCTAACATAGTTGGAGTATATTATCATAAGTTTCAACATCAACTTCAATCTTTACTAAAAGGTGGATATCTTGGATCAACTAAGGATGTTTTGAGTTAGTCTTCATCACTCACTCAACTTAGAAAGTTGTGGTCTCTTCCTTGCGTAAACCAATATGTTACATCCGTCAAAGATAACTATAGGAACCACACTCACTTGAACAACTATAGCTACTATGAGAATAACCATTGTTTTTGTTATAGATATTGTTAAAGTCCATAGTGACTGTCCAAACTCGTTTCCTCCATATATACTTGAAACTAGTAAGTCTACGTCAATTTGAGCATCATCGTATATGAATCTTTAACGAATGAAAGGTTTATCTATTGCTCCAATTCTTGGTTTACTAGCTCTATGGTCATGGTCTAAGAGTCTATTGTGGCATACGTGAATTGAGATTCTCCGATGAGGGTGCAAAGTTCTTCATGTTGTTGACCACCTCCCATATTGTTCTAATTTGACCACCTCCATTAGAATATGATTTTTGAAAAAAAAAATTTGATTTACAATTTTAATTAGAAATTGAGTTGAAAATTTTGTATTAAAAAATTAAAATAAATCGATATATTTCAATATATCTGTTGAAAGTCTGCAAAATATGCACGATATTTCGATTTTTTCACGATTTCTCTGATATTTCTCGATATATCCAGATCAGTCAGGGACAAATTTGATGGAAGAATTTCAGGTGGCAAATCCTACGAAGAGTTTTAACATCTTACTCTTTATTTCTTCCTCCAAATTAGTTCCCACTTGCCTTAATTCTCTTAAGTCCACTTTGAATGTTGATCAGTCCACTTGACTTCATCATGAAATCTTATTATTTTTCTCTTTAAAGAAAGTCCATATTTATATTTTATTATAATCATTTTGACAAAAAAAAAAAAAAAAAAATCTAGCTGTTTACACCTTTAATATTAAATCTCACACAATATAAAATTATCAATAAAAAGAACTTAATACTAATAATGCCTTAATTTCATTACGATCAGTTTCAAATTAGCAAGTTTTTAGGAAAAAAAAAATTATTATTATTTAATTCCCATCTTCTTTATCTGCCTGAACTGAAAATATATATACACAAAAAGCTCAAACAAACCGTTACTTTACACTAAATTTTTGGGTTTTTTTTTAAAAAACTTATTATTAATTGATAAGTTAAATTTAAATTAGTAATTATCTTGCCAATTCATTCAACCCAAAAATGGGGTCTAATAAAAAGAAAAAATAAATATTATTTTTTTTCATTTGTCTAGAAATTCCCCATTTTTTCGATTAAACTTCTTAACCTCTTCAAAAGCACTCCCCACTAATTACAACAATTTCCCCTCAAGAAAAATCCAAACCTCTTCCCCTCAATTGACTGATAAATCCCACGAAAAATCTTGGGAAATTCCACAGACCCATGTGACAATTTTCGCTGGATTTTTGTTCTGTTCATCGAGGGATCTCATTTCTTCAAATTTCTCAAAATGGGTCTTAACGATCTTCGTCTCAAACTCAAGGTAAAACCATCTTTTTCTTAATCTGATTTTGTTTTTTCAAATGAATTTACTGTTTCATTGTATTTCATTGTCATAATGAGTGCATTAATAGCGGATACGGTGGAAATTTTTGAAGGGTCTTAGATTGGGAAGGTTTTTGGCGAGGAATATAAGGAAGAAACGACGGGGGACGACGGCGCCGGCGGCGGTGAGTAAGGCGTCGTGGATGGCGCCGGTGAACCATGGGTATCATGTGGTGGTGGATCAATCGTATTCGAATGTTTGGGAAAAGGAATCGGATTATGACTCTGTTGTTGTACAGAGAGAACAGATGGAAGGGATTGAGTTATGGTTTTTTGGGGTTTTTAATCCGCAAATTGGTGATCAAGTGATCAAGTTCATGCAAACCCATTTCTTTGATAAGAACTTTCATGAGGTAATTTAATTTCTCTTGATTTTTCTCCTTTTTTTTTTTTATCTTATATTTCTCAAAAATAGAGATGTAGGGTTTTGGATTTCAAATCTTCAATCTCATTCTCATACTACATCACATCATCATCAAATATAATCATCGAAGAAATGAGACCCTACAATGTTTAATTGTCAATAAAACTTTTAAAATACTATTAAATTTCATATTAGGTGGTTATCATGGATTAAATACTAGATCAACTAAGAAATTTGATTATTGATGAAACTCTTGAAATATCTAATTCTAAATAGGTAGAGATGAATGGATTGAAATCATTGAAGTTCTCGCAATGACGTGTTTTCTCCTTTGCATCACAAATTAGGGTAGAATTTCGAGTTTTGATCCTACACCCTTTGAAAGAATGAAAAGACTTAGAATTAACCGTTTTCTTTTCGTATTACATTAGAAATAGTAAATAGTATAGTAAATAGTGAAGAGTTTCGTATTTCATTCAAGATGAACCCTTTGAACTTTTCTTGCTCCTCAAACAAAGTTGTTCAAATCTATAAGTATAATACACACTATCAATTGTGTTGTTTGGTTGGTAAGTTAAAAGGTTACTTCATATCATTATTCTAAAGAGGAAATTGGCAGTCTCAAGTAAAAGGGAAAGGAAGAGAGGCAATGAAGAAAGCACATTTGAGTGCAAGAACAAAGGTGAGAGAAGCAAAGGAAGGTAAAGAAGCATGGAAAATGGGATCATCTTCAGCATTGGTTATTGATGGAGATAAATTGGTGATTGCTACAATGGGTGACTATAGAACCATTGTGTGTGAAGATGGTCTTGCTCATCAAATAAGTTGTGATCAAGATCCAACCACTCAACGTTGGTCTCGTAGATTAATGTTCGGTAAGCTCTCTTTCGTATCTCACTCGATTATTCATACTTTATTTCACATTAGGGTCGAAAACAACTGTCAAAAGAGTATTAATCTATAAGTAAAAGACATCGTTTTCTTTAGAATGAAACTTGCTTTTAACTCGAGCGAGCTTGTTTGCAGGAATGAAGCCTCGGAAAAGCTCTGAACTTGTGCTTGCAACGAAAAGGATCAACTCGGAAACTGAATTTGTAATATTGGGAAGCAATGGCATATGGGAGGTAAGATATGAAGTCCCAAGAACATTTAAATCTTCCGCATTGAAAGATCTTAATTCCTAATAAATGTAATGAGACCAGATTTTAAAGCAACATTATAACTTAAGAATATTTTATGTGTATACATACATACATATCGTCAAATTTACTCCAATGCACCTTTATTTTCAAAGAGGCTAGCTTGCTTCAACTGTTATAAAATAAACTCTTACAATTTGAATTTCTATATATATA
>JBBPDJ010000019.1:3956109-3970155 GCA_037974625.1 Cucumis cinereus | reverse complement strand
ATATATTGAGTTTATTATTCACAAGTTTTGTAATGGAACGACCACAATATACGTTTCTTCCTTTATCAGATTTAAGGTTTCAGCTTCATCATTATTTCAAATTGCAAAACTGTTAAACATTTACAAATACCACAAAAATTTCAAAACCTAATTCTAGATTCTATCAGTAACATTGATAAAAGTTTATCATTTCCGTGTCTATCAAAGTCTATAATTGATAGAATAATAAATATTTTAGTTTATCTCTACAAAATTGATGTGTTATTAACTTTTTTTGGGCAAAAAAAAAAAAAATTAGGTGATGAAGAATCAAGAGGCAGTGAATCTGATAAGGCACATGGAAGACCCACAAGAAGCAGCAGAGTGTTTGGCGAAGGAGGCATCCACTAGAATGAGCAAAAGTAGTATTTCTTGTTTGGTTATTCGTTTTGACTAAACCTTTTTTTATATTTCCAAATCGTTTTTCTTCTTCTTATTCATTTTCTCTTCACAACTTGGGTTATTATAAATGCTATGGTGTAAATATGAGCCACCCATATATAGTTTTTACTCTAAATACATTCCATTCCTTTCATAAATTCTCATCCAAAAAACATAATAATACAAATTTAATTTTGATTATTGCTTATATATATATATATATTTTATTTTAAGGCTTGTTCAATATGTTCTACAAGAGCTTAGCTCAACTCTATAAAATATGTACTTTAGACTATCCAGATACCTCTATTCTACGTGTTAATGTCGGATCAAGCGGACTATTCTATAAGACTATTTGAAGTAGGCATAAGTTGTATGGACAGTAACAGATATCAGAAATAAAATAAAGTAAAAGAGTAGCATTTATTGTGATATTTCATTCAGTGTACTTGGATATGATGTTCCCTAAGTCAACTTTGTGGAACTTCCTTTAGAAAAGGAGATCTCACCTGTTGGATAGACGTTTGACATTATCTCATCCACAAAATGGAAGAGAGAGAGAGGAAGAAGACGAGCATGATAAGATCTTTAGCCACTCTAAACAAAAACAATGACCATGCAACTAAAAATGGTTACTTTGTGTTGAGTGACAAATTTGTGTGCACAAATATTATTTTGAACTCAAACGAGATGGAAGAAAAATAATAAGTTAAGGCGTATAACATACCCAATGTCAGTGTTGAAAGTCAAAGGCCGAAAGGAGGTAAGTGAAAATAAAGCTATCCCTTTTGGGACGTTAGAATAGGCATTTAGGAGGATTAGTTGCCAATGACACAAATTATCCTGCTGTCCAAAGAGGGTTTTGAACACAAGATCTCCTTGACCACTTGTTAGACCGATTAACCGAAAAGTTTAAGCTAATTGTTAAGGTAAGTTTAATATCATATCATAAACATAAATGACCATCTCCTTTCTAAAATGATATGCCTAAACACGTGGATATGAGAGCTAAAATTGAGTTATTCTAAAAATCTAATTTAGAATGGATGTTCTCATGTATTGAATCCACTGTAAGAGGATATATTTTAGGGCAGGAATGAGGATAATCGGTGGAACAGATCCACCCAGTTCCTCCATTAAGGGTCAGTGAAAAGCTAGTAACTGCTAGTAAGGCTGCAGACTCCATGATGATGAACCGATGACTAATTATCAAATTCATAACATAAGTACCTGTTGCAGACTTGATGCCCCTCCCTCGGTTTGGTGATCGAATGAGCACATTCAAGAATAACATGGCCTCCAGTCTCTACTCTTACAATCATTTACACAATAAAGGAAACATTACCACGGTATTTGATATTTTCCAAATGATGTTCCTCCATTCCTTGAGTAGTATGAGACACGACCTTTTTTTCAGTTTGTGGTGGCTGCAACCAGCTAAACAGTAGATCAAATTTTGCCTAATTTGAAACTGGCTTTCATTTAGTAAACCATAATGGACATCAATCTATGGAAGTTCATTACTGGAAAAACATGTAAATATACAAGGACCATGTTTTAGATAACGTTACTGAAGATATTTTATATAGCCACAGTAATGAAAGAATAAATAACAAACCCGTTGTATCCTTCGTAACCCAAGAAGCACGCTAGCGCTGCGCAAAAGACAAGCTTGAACTTGATGTTCCTCAACTTCACATATTTAATGGTACCACAAAACCATGTCGTATTAAGCACTTCTCCTTTCACTGTTCTTACTACGGAAAGGTGATAGCAGGGAAAACGCACGAGAGGCTGAATAAGAGCAAAAAAAATAATCTTCAATTTGAGATCCCATCTTACAAGATGAACATGATAGGGGAAAATAGAAACATATCAAATCTTTGGAAATGCTTACACTTTTGAGTTTTGCTAGCAGTGGGGGTTTCGTCTTGAGATATCAGATTTTTCAGGGTAGGAACTGACGGCAGCAAACAAAGGGTTCAAAAGATATATATAGTAAGCTCACCAAGCAAGATCAACAGAAACATACACATGGAAATAATTTTGTCAAACATGAAATTTGCATCATCCAGCATAATATTAGAACTAGAAACCCTGCCATACTAGGTGGTTAGAGTGTCTGACTTCTGATGAGCGATTCACTTCTCCATATTTGTGTCTAATATGAAAAGATGTACATATGACTCCGCTAAAATGAGTTTTCAGTAAAACATGAAATGTTAATCATTCTGTAGACAGTTAACATCATATATATTGAGTGTTTATTTTGATAGTAGAGTCACTTCTATAGAATCATCATTGGACTCTCAGATTCATCTTGAGAAAAGAAAAAATCTGATTGTTACTAGAATTAGAATTATAGGCAATTCAGTCATCTGCTCAACATGTATCAAGCAACAAAAACGCAAGGCATTTTACCTTCATTGTGAGAAGTGGTATTAGTCCCAACATCATTGGCTTCAGAATCATTTGTGCTGATATTATCTGATTCATCATTATGCTCATCTGTGGTTGGGCTTTGATTCTTTCTTCCAAACTTCAGTAGCAGTCTAAGTCCTTTTGATGATTTTTTTACCTCAGACTTCTCCAGTGCTTCAGGAATCTTTTCCAATTGTGCGTTTCCATAATCAGGAACATATGCTTTTGTTGTTCCAGAGCCATTTTCTGCACTCTCCAAATCTGATGGAATTGCCTTTCCGTACTCTGAAACCCGTGTGCAAGGCTCTTCAAAAGATGAAACACGAGCATGTGGAGCTTTATATGATTTTTCAGTTGTACTAGGAGATGAAAACTTCTGTGCGTCCTGATTTGATGCACCATCCGCTGTCACCTGAACATCGGAGATTTGTATGTAAGACTGTCGAGGGCACCTAAATCACTGTCCCAAATAAAGAAAACGAACGAACAAACAAAGACTCAACCTTTCAGAAGGGCAGGATAATGAAATCTGTTGAGTCAAAGAAAAAGCAATTAAAGATACTTTTTAAGTCTGATAAAAGATGTAGAAATTAAGGATTGAGAAACAAAGACCATAGACCAATTCCAGAATATTGCCGGGGGGAGGGGGAGGGGGGGAGTTGTTCCGATAATAGGAATAATCATGGAAAAATAATAAATTATCTCTAATTCCAATTACTGTAATTTTACTTCGAACTACTTGTATGAAAAGAGTGAGAAGAAGTGCAATTGCAATTTGCTGCATTCAGCCTACAATCAATTTCAATTCTAGCTAACAAATATTATATTTTAAGGGCTCAACTTGTCCTCTCACTGTCCTGTGATAAACTTTCCACATCTGAGGTAGCTAAAAGTCAATCATACCTCATTAGAACTCAACTGACTCTGTGGTTGATGCTTGATGGGTTCTCTATTGACACCGGACACTTCAATTTGGAGATTAAGATTGTCTTTAGAAGCGGGACCTGTACGGATGGAGGGCTTTTCACATTCAAGCATTACAACGGTCTTTTCAACAACAGGGTTGTCGTCCAGTTCATTATGATGTGTGACTTTGGCGGTGATTCTTTCCATGGAAGCACAAGCACCCTCAGAAACTGATGGATAATTCACACTCCGCATTGTCTCTTGTGCTATTGAGTTGCCAATTGTAGCACCAGGCCCCTTGGGCGTCCTAATTTTAAGTTCCGGAAGAGTAGCAGCCTTGCTCTTATCCAAATTCATTATAGCGGATATCTTCCTTTTGCTCTCAGTCTCATTAGTTACTTTTGCCTTTAAAGCTGGCTCAGTGCTTCGTGTCTTGGTAGAAGAAGTATGATTGCTGATACTCACTTTTGGCTCTGATAATCTTCTGATCCGAGCCATGGATACTTTTTTGTCATTTGTGGCATCACTGTTCTCTTTCTTTAGTTTAGTTAATGAAGGTACAGACTGAATTAACCGGTTTCCAGCTGAGTGATTTCCACCATTCAATCTGCTGGGTTTTGCAGCTTTGTTGGAATCGTTGGAACCAATTGAAGGCGTTCTGATGGGGAACCTTTGCAGAGGAGATGATGGTCCTGGATCTGAATCACTAAATTTTGATCCTTTCTGAGAGTTGGGTGACATTTTTGTTGGCAGGTGTTTTCTAGTTTGCTGAGAGGGCAATGACGACTGAGTGTTGCTATTATTACCCCTTGCTGCAATTCTCTTCTGCCTCTCTAGCTTCAAAGTTTCTATTCTTTTTATTGCTTCCTCCTCCTGGATGGAAAATTTTAGAATAAGTTATATATCCTGAACAAACTAGCCGGAAAAAAACATCTGCGACTTTGAGACGTGACTAGCAAGAAAAATAATATACATGCATCACAGAAACCATAAACTTAACTACATTAGATTTATCGTTCCACTTAAATGTGATTGAACGAAAAACACTTCTAACATGATACCTTCTCCTTCTTCAATTTCTGGAGATCAGCTTTATAAGTTCTTAGCTTTTCAGCACGTGCTCGTGCTTCATCTAGAGGACTCAACTTAGAAGGCTTTCCCTTCCTTATGGGCCCCCCAGTTTTCCTGTCTGGAGTGATTTTTGGCTTACGGTCATTCTCCAACCTTTTAACTCCTTTTTTAACATCAGTTACCACTTCCTTCTTCTTATCCATTGCTGGTACACGTCCAGCATGGACCTGCATTTCATATTCTAAAGCGGGATCATAACCAGCAGGTTCATTTTCTGTTTCACGCTTTGGCATCAGATTCAGTACATCTGGCTCGTAGGTAGCAACTCTATTGGACAAATTTTCTGCTTTATGATTTGAAGATGGAAACTCGGAATCCATGTCAACAGCAGTTCTACCTTCCTTTCCAACTGCATCCATTGACATCGATCTTAATGGAACTATGTAAGAATCACCATCCAAATTATTTGAAGAAATTTTATCATAGCTTGTTTTTCTAACATCAAAGCCACTTACAGCTAATAGATCTGAATGGGCGTTAGAGAGAGTTTGACCCTTTTGTCCATAAACCATAAAATCATCACTACCGGGCCTCCTGTAGCCATTTCTTCCTCCATCTAGTTCTATAGCCTGCACATTCAAATGACCATCCCCGGATATACCATCTCTTCGAGAAGTTAATAATTCATCATTTGATGCCCTTGACACACGGTTGATTCTTCCACCAATTCTATCAATGTCTGTAGCACCATTTTGTTGGATTTCACCTCTGTTTGATCCTTGAGCAATTAGTGGATCATCACCAACTTTAGTTTGTCGCCTTTTCTGCTTGGTCTCACGTTCCATGGTAAACAGGCTCTGATCAGCATGATGTTTTTCTGCATCAGCATCTCGAAGTAAAAGGCTTTGGAATGCCTGCCAATGTCCATCTGCTTCTGGTGAAACAGTTTTTGCCAGAGTATTTGATTGATCTCCAAAATTTAGATGTTTTCCTTTGCTCCTTGATGATCTAGAGGATTTCTTGTGTTTAATTTCTGGACTAATAGCCTGTGAATCTCTATCTTCCCCACTACCACTCTCAGAAGGTGAATCTGTTTCACTGCCTGATGATTTGTGCTGCTTCGAAGCAATGTAGTTAATGTTGCGGATGACAACCACACCTGATTTCTTTTTACCAGAGCGACCAGATTTTCTCTGATCTTCTGACGCCTCTTCCTCTGATTCAGCATCATCAGGTACTCTTGTCTTTGAAGCATTTGTCTCCCAGGTTTCTGGTTCAATTGAGTTATCTCCACTATCCATGGAGTGCCTTTTGCCTCCCATTTTTCTTCCATCACCCAGACGAGGATCCTCCGTTACTGGATAATGTGGATGAAAGAAAGGGCTGCCGCCTGCATAGTTCTGATAGTAAGGCATTCCTTGCATGGGGTATCCTTGAAAGACAGGTAATGCACCTGGAGGAGAATTGATGGGCCAGGGAGGGTACATGTGATGAGGATACTGTCCTTGAAGATACTCTTGGTGGCCTGGTGGTGACTGGTACATCATAGGTGTATTACCATCTGAGAAAATCAATGGACAAAAACTCCTTTAACCCAAAATTGAAAAGAGTCAAAAAAAAAAAAAAAGGCAGCATTGTGTAAGGCAGACATGTAATATATGCAGCGTTTCTTAGTGTATAGATTTGATACAAAACGAGAAGATTGTAAATTCAACTTCATTTATTAATTAGACTCAGTTACCCTGGTGCAAATATAATGATGTAGCATGGACATTCTAAGTCTACGACAAAGACTTGGAAGCATAAGTTTAAAATACTTTTTTAAACCAAAATTCATCAGATTTCTAATGTTACCATGCCGCACCTGCAATTGCATTCCCCTTATTTACTGAAGATGGTTCGTTATGAGATTCAGACCATGCTTCTCTCGATTCTGTCTGCTTGTCAGTCATACTTGTAAGTATAATGCCTGATGTATTCACGGAAGAGGAAAAGTCTGGACGGCTGGACAGCGCTTCCGCTGCTTCAATTTCAAGCCATTGACCACTTTCATGCTTTCTTTTCCATAGTTCTTTGAATTTTAAGCATGCATCCCTGTTTTTTGGCAGCATATTATTCAAATTATGAGTCAACTGCAAGAAAAATGATGGTCAAAAATCAACATAATACTTTTTTATATATCAAGAAATATCGATCTCTGCATACATCAATCGTGAGGCTCCAAAGCTGTTTGCAAACGATATCAATGATGCCATCTGATCAATGTCAAAACCAGCAGCAACCGCTCGAGCAAAAGCCATTCCTTGCTCCTTTTGCAGCATAGTTTTGCGTGTCTCAAGTACTTTAAGAAGCTGAACTCTAATGGGATTAAATGAAATTAAAAATACTCACATTGAAGTCATTAAACTTCACTGTATATTATCTTCACAAAAAAAAAAGAAAAGAACAGAAAAAAAAAAAAACTTCAATCCATAATTGCCCTAAACTAAAGGAGGCAAACACCAGACATACTTCAATTTACTTATTTATTCACAATTTTATTATTTGTTTGTCATGGAAAGAGCAAAAATGATGAAAGGAGATTCAACTCTGCACAAAAATTTGATTAAATAAAATTGTGAGACCACCGTTTGCATCTGTGATATGGAAGTGAAGAAATGCAAAGAAGGAAAAAACTTGAGAAAAAATTTCCCAATTCTGATCAGTCCTTTCTGTGTAAGGGATTAGCGAGAAAAAAATTAACAGCTTTGAAACATAAGATATAATTCTCTAATTGCAATCAGGAAAAAATAGAAAAATAGTTTAAAAAACAGAATCAATACATATTAGAATGTTAAAGTTGACATTTGAGATTATGTGATGTTAGCTATTGTCATTAAAACTAGGCAAGACTTGCAACAGGCCTACATATGCATATTAGTATTTGCAATCACTAGGAGCAGGAACGTACTTTGAGTTCTCCTCCGACACCATCTGTCCATTGGCCTCCAGTGAGTTTGCATCTGGCTGCCAGATTTAAAACAAAGCAAAGGCAGATTAAAATAAAGAAGGGAAGTTTTGTTTGTTCAAGAGCATAATTTGAGTACCACTTACCTTGTACAAAACAATTGCTTTCTCCTCGTTACCATCCAGAAGAGACTTGCTTGCTGTTAAAACCCACATCCACATGAATCAATTTAGTGGTTAAAAATTGCAGTATCTAAGGTACATAAATATCAACTTAGTACAAGGATTATGTTAAGAAAATGAAAGACAATATTCTACAAACCTCCATTGATTTTAGAACCTTCAGTGGTGCTTTCGGGAGACTTTGTAGGCTTTCCTTGCTTGTCGTCCACCTGTTAGATGAAACTGAATTGAAAGATGGACCTTTTGAGTTAACATTATGAGCATTATGCTGGAATATACTTACAACATTTGGCCTCATATCATTGTTGCCCTGAATCACAATTGCCTCCTCAATCTGTAAGATCTCTGATTCAATAGTGTACACCCGTTCCAAGATTTGAGGGGTGCATACAAATCGGACAAACCTAAAGGTGGCCACTTATCAGAATATCACTACTTACTGACAAAAATTGCTCTAAAAGACGCAATATAGATGTAAGTAACATGTGTCTTAACATTAGACAATTTAGGCAAAAATCTAAACTTCCATTCAATCTATTAAACGAAATTTACATTTACTACTTTAGTTATACAAATCCTACCACTGCACTTTCACTCATACTTGTTCTGGAAATTGTTATAGAACTTGTATCAATTTCATTATGTCTAGGAAAAATCTGGGAACTTGGTAGAAATGGAACCCTCTGGAACTATACGATTGCTTCATTTGCCTATATACCATAAGTTGGCACTGAAATAACAGGCTATTTGGGTTAAGAACGTGATAATTTTTGAATTCTCGTTAGACACTTAATATGGGCACATTTATGTTGATTCTCGAGGCAATTAATACTATGAATAGAAACACAAACTTATTGAGATTGTAATATTGATGTATATTTATGAATGGGAGAGAGTTAGGTTCATAATATCAATACAACCTCTCCATGGTACCCTTTGTGAACCATGTTCTATCACTGCGAGGATCTGGCTCGAGAATGATGGAATAACCACCTCTGGCCATCTGTTCTTGTGCAATCTTCAAATGAGCAAGAAAAGGATTCAATAAACCCGAGGCTATCTTCTCAGACTTTCCATTTGTAGATATAATCAAATCACACCTGATTTGTGCAAGGGAGAAAGAGAGATAATCAACTATCATTCACTATAAAAATGAACTAATAAGTTCAAGGACTCATTTTTGCTTTCTACAGAAAGAAGGCACAAGTAAAAATGCTACAATCTTAACAAACAAATCCTTAACTTTAAAAACAACGCTAAAAAATAAAATAAAATAAAATAAAAAGTACAAGAAAAGAATGGTAGCAATTCAGAATGCTAACAAAATCCAACAAAATAAAACGAAAAGGACATTATGCAACAAGAACAAACAAAGCTAAAATACTAAAACGATGAATTAGCTTCTAAAACCGAACGCGACACAGCAGATCATCTAATCTAATTCTTCAAACAATGGCAAAAAATAGTAAAGTAACACAAATAATAAGCGAAGTACAAAAACCTGGTTCGAGTCGGTGTGAGCTGAAAAGTAGCCGAATCAAGCACAGTCGAAGACTTCATTGCTGCAACAAAAAAAGAATTAGTAGAACAAAACTGAACAAGTAAGATATAAAAACCGAGGAATTTAGCCTTGAAAGTGAGATCAGAACAAGAAATGGAAGGAAATGATAAAGAAAAAAGAAATCTGCGGGGAGAAAAACAGAAGATACCGAAAGAGTGAGAAGCAGGATTGTGGAAAGAAAAGAAGAGGTCGGAACTGTAAGTGAAAAGTTGAAGAAGAAACCTAAGGGAGAAAGGGCATTTAGCTCTAAAGATGAGCTTTAATGGCAGCTGCCATGAGAGAGAGAGAGGTGCAGGAAGAGACCAGCGAGAGAGAGAATCCAAGACCAAGAGAGGAAAGAGAGTGAAACTTTTTGGTTGGGGAATGGGATGAGAGTGAAAATAAGGAAAAGTAAAAGGATATATTTGCAAAACAGAATAAAGTTGAAAAACAACGGCATGGACGAAACGCTGCCAGAAAGCGACACATACGAAGCCAGAAAATGTCACCCGCGTTTTCTTATTTTTTTTATTTTTTTATTTTACGGATGTCGAAAATAATGTCCATATCTTAATTTTTAGAAAATGTCCGTATTAATGTCTATGATTAGTTTATATATATTTTAATTTTTTGTACATAAGTTTGTAAATTTGATCATTCATCGTCAGAAGTTGTCCCCACAAACGAACATGATCCTTATTTTCATGTCTTTGTGGTTTCTCCCATTCAGATATGATATCGTTTTGTTCATATCCCTCTCTCAAAATTGGTGCACCAAGATTGAAATTTTCTAACTTCTTCATTCATTGAACATGTTTTGTGTAGATTTAGTTAAATGTTATTTTAGCAATAAATTTAAATTCGAGAAAATTAGAAGGAAATTAATCTAAAATATTGAAAATTAAATTTTAAAATGAACTAAAAAGGTAGGTTATAAGTTAATTTCTATTTTTAGAGGATGTGACAAAAATTCATGTATTCATAGTTTTTGTATCATGAAAATAAAAATTAAAAACAAATACACACTTTAATTTTACTAATCAATATCAATATAATATTTTAAAGCAGTAAACAAGTGGTCAATTGGAATATAATCCTATTTATAAAAACAATAATTATAGCCTAAAATATTGATAGTTAAAGGTTTATATGCAAATCATGTCTCTTCACTTTATTGAAATTGCTTTTCTAACATCTTGGATGAATAGACCCAAAAAAAAGAAGGACAATGTCATCATCAATCATCAAATGTCACTATGTAACAAAACCCTATGTTAATTAGAAGAAAAGACAAAATAATTAAATATAAAAATGTTGAAAGAATAACAAAATTATTGATTATTATATATTATGAAATTAACAATAATATATTACTTTAATTTCATATATTTATTAAAAAATGTATTTGGTTTTCGTACTTCCTAACTTGTTTTATCTTAATTTTTGTATTCTTAAATATCTTAATTTAGTGTGTACATTTTTAATATATCGATATATACAACTATCTCACTCGTCCTACAAATTTTATTAAAATATATTTCAATCATCTATTCTTACCTCAAATGTCATTTAAAAGTATAGAATTAAAAATAAAATATAAATTAAAGGATAGAACAAAATAATAATATGCTAACCTTTCTTTTCTTTTTCATTTTTTTAAAGAAATAAGTGGTTGAGAGAGGGGTGAGAGGATATTAAAATTTAATTGAGTCAAATTTGTCTACCATCACTTATTATTAATAAATTGTTTATTAAAAATTGGGAATGAGAAAATTTTATGGTCCACTTTTTAAATTTATGTTTAAAAAGTAATTTAACTTTCAATTTTATGTAAAAAAAAGTCAACTTTAAAGTTTTTTTTTTTAAAAAAAAAAATATTTCTTCTCTTTTATGTCAAATATAACAACATGCATAAGCTAAACTCAATAATCTATTCGACAATGAAATTAAAATTTAGAATATTTATTAAATCTTTTTAAATTTTATAGATTAAAAAAATCTAATGTTCGTATACTAAACTTAGTAAGTTATAAACTATTTTTAAATATAGCAAACTGAATCAAAATATTTACAAAATTAAAAAATATAATGATAGATCACGATAGATTACTATTTTAACTGTTTTAAAAAGTTTTGTTATTTAAAATAATTTTTTTGATAAACTAAATTTTATTATTGCTTTTTAAAAGGACATTTTTTATAATAAAAAAATTTTTAAAAAATGACTCATTATTATTATTATTATTATTTGGGTATGTAGACTAAAGTTTAGGTATGTATATGAAATTAGTGTGTGATAGGCTGGCATTTCCCTCATGTTTGGGTTAAATAGTTGTCCTTTTTCTAATTCAAACGGGACATTTTGACTTTAGGTTTGACTATTTGTCTATACTACAAAATAACTCTTATTTTAATTTTAACCTTTTTTTGTATCTTTTTAATTAATTCCAATTTATTCATAATTAATGATCCCCCACAAATTGTACTATTAACCAATTTCAACCATTTATAATATTATCTTCTACACTAATCTTATAACTCGATCCACAATTATTAAAGTCAAATAAATGTTTGCCTGAATTTAATTTGATGGTAATTAACATGAAAAAGATAAAGATAAAGAATATCTTTATAAAATAATAATAATAATAATAACACTTTCTTTTAATTTTAAAATTAAGTTTATAAATATTATTTTTACTTTCAAATATTTTTTACATCAAATTGCAAAAAACACCTTTAAAGTAGGCTAGTAGTTGTAATTATATTCGACTTTTTTATTTGAATTATATCCTTAAACTTCCAGTTTTAAAAGTTGAGCTCTCAAACTTATATGAGTGTGAAATTGAGTCAAATTGGACTTTTAAAAATATATAGTTGTAATAAATTGTAACATTTGAATAAGTTTGAAGGTTCCATTTTTATCGTTGGTGAGTTTGATTTCTAACATTATTGTAAGCTTGCAGATCCAATTTCAATGCATGTAGAAATTTAAGAGTTCAATTTTTATAATTGAAAGTTTGAGAGTATAATTACAAGTATAGTTTATTATCATAATTGCAACTTTTACTATCCATTGTCCACTAATATTTTAAAGTAACATGGACAATTTTAAATGCTCAAGTCCTGTTTCGTAATCATGTTGTTTTGAAATTCTATAAACATTACTTCCATCTTTAACTTCAAAAAGTTATTTTTTATTCTAAAATTTGGCTAAGAATTCAACTATTATATTTAGAAAGATGCAAATCTTTTTCTAAGACATGGAAAGAAAATAAACTCAATTTTCAAAAACGAAAAATGAATCTGGTTATCAAACGAGACCTTAGTTTATAGTTTTACATTTTAAAAAAAAAAAGCTTATGCTTTTGTTCACTTTCTCATCATAGGTTGTATCAATAAATAACCAAAATCCAAAAACAAAAATAAGTTTTTAAAATTTACTTTTTTTAGTTTTTAAATTTTAACTTAACGTTTGAAAACGTAGATAAAAGATATTAAAATAATAAATTTAGATATAAAAGATGTGTTTATAGACTTAACTTTTAAAACCAAAATAGAAAGCTAAATTATTATAAAATTGAGGTATAAAACAAAAACTATTACTTCCACAAAGGGGGCCAAGAGGGATTTTCAAACATTAAAATATATATATATATAAAACTTCAATTTTTCTCTCCCCTTTTGTTTCTTTTATATATAGAAAAGTCTTTTATTACTTTATATTATTTCAAAGGTATACGGAAGAAACATACTTTTCTCATATCTTTTCTTTTTGTTTATTACATCAAAATGTTGGTTTGAGTATATCTTAGCCCATGTATACCTCGAAAAAGATCTAGGGTATGTTTGGGAGTGATAGTTTACTGAGTGATTTTAGAGAAAAAGATTTAGCTACAACTGATTTTGTAAAATTGATTTCTAAACAATCAAATTTATGCTTGGTAACAAACTCTTAAAAGTGATTTTCATATGTTTAAAAGTTTCCTTATTTAGAAGTGTATTTTGAGTGTTTAAAAAATTATATAAAGTTAGGTGGTGATTCCCGGTCAATCATTTTTCAAAAATCCATAGGGAGCTAATACTTCAAAAATGAGTGATTTCTTATTTTTCTAGAATCACTTTCTTTAAGTTGCCAAACATTATATTTTTGTACAAAAGTGATTTTGGCTAGTAAAAAAGTAATTTTAGCTATGCCAAAATCACTACCCAACACACGCCTAATCTATCAATGGTAATATGAAAAGTTGACCCATGTGATTATTTATTTATTAATGTTCCATAATCATAATGAAATATGGGGTTCATAGCCAAATCCATAATCAATAAACACAATTGAATTGTGGAACTATTATCAAACCGATTGTGTTTAAAAATTATGTGGGACTCACAAGAAGATTTCGCTATATATATTATTAATGTTATTGTTCACACGAGATTTCGACAGAAGGAAATTTAATTCGTGGAATTCGAATTTTGTATTTGATTTCAATATTGTGTAGTGAGTACAATCTCTAATATTTTCTCATTTGATGCTTTCTCTCTCAAGTATAAAGTAA
>JBBPDJ010000019.1:3870182-3953541 GCA_037974625.1 Cucumis cinereus | reverse complement strand
GGCTTGGACTTGGACTTAAGTCTATTTTATTTATTGGACTTAAGCCTATGGACTTGGGCTTGGGCTTGGACTTAAGCATATTTTGTTTATTGGGCTTAAACTGGCTCCATTCCCCTATTTTGCTCAAATTTCTATCATGGGCTTGAATCGAATTGGGTAAAAATTTTAATTACACGAACCAATTTAAATTATAACTGTGATGACGTGGCAACATTTAATTGGCCAAAATTTCTCATTCAACAGTTATAAAAGGAGAATTAAGAATCTGTCACAATTACTGTTACTATTATAGATACCGTAATTGATTGAACCTAAATGATAATGGTACTGTTAAGAAGGCAATGATGTCAACAATGCAAGTAAACTATCTCAATTGTAACCAAATTGCGGTTGCAACAACATATCTAACTAAATGTGATCAACAGCAATCCAATTACGTTTGGGATTGAGACTCATTACGTTGATTCATCAATGAATCTTATTGCAATTACATTAATCATTTCGATAACGAATCGGTAAACGTGACCTTAAATCAATTTATATACAACAAAACTTATTACTGTTCACGAACTTTTTCAAAAATAAAAATAGAAACTTGAAAATAAACTACACAGTATCATCCTGATTGTTTTTATTTTATTTTTCCAATTTTTTTCTTCCTAGAGACTAATTTTTCTTTTGGAAAAAAAAACCCTTATGTTAATAAGTGCTCGTGCAAAAATTTAAGAAAGAGAAAATGCATTAAATCTTCACGTGATATCAATAGTAAATTGTTTAAAGAAGAAAAAAATTGGTATGCAAAAGAGAAAAACTTGCACGTGAAAGCATGTAAAGTTGAGCATTCAAGTTGATCAAAATTGTTCCGATAGAGTTTCGAGGTAGCTTAGATAGTCATGCCAATTACCGGCTGGCAATGTCCTAACATAAGTTGAGGTATATGAATAATTTCAACAAGATTTTTATCATATTTGATGTGAAGAATGATCGTCCATTTATAGTTCAGTGAGGAACAAAATATACAACAAAATTCCTAAATTTTAAAGAAAAACATGTGAATCAAAACAATAGAATGAAAGCAAATCTTAAAACAAATCTAATAGGATATCCTATTTCATGTTTTGCTTTGGATCAACTTCGGTTAGGTCGAGGTTGAGCATCTTTTCCTAAGTCCATTTTGGTTCTAGAATGATGCTTTGAAGACAGAGGATGCACAGAAAATGCCCCACTAGCTAATTTGCCAGGGTCACCAAGTTTGAACATCTTCGCTTAGCTATATCTCTAAGATGATTCTTTGGGTCGAGCATACATGAAGCCTGCCCCATTAAATGTTTCATGAGGTTCTACCTTAGTCTTGGCTCCTCATTTTTCTAGGCTCACTTTGATGGTAAATTGCTACTAGCTAGGGCCCAAATCATTCTATCTTCTTTTATTTATTTATTTTATTACTTTTGTTGTCGCTTGATGTTGATTATGTTATTGGTTCCATCGTCCTTAACAACTTTTCTATCTAAAAAGATAGATCTTAAAATTTTAAAACAAGAATATTTGAAATATAACTTTTTTTTTTTAAAAAAAAAGTACTTTTGACAATCCATCAACCAAAATAATAAAGAGTACTTTCGTGGACCCATTAATCGAAATCAATTCCATGAAATTATACAAAATATTTAGGGTTTAATAAAATAAAAAGGATAGAAATTAAACAACCTAGAAAAATGATTCAATAGCTATGTAGTACAATACAACATCAAATAATCAAAGTAAATTATTAGATAAAGTTGAATAAACAATAATGTAAAAAATTATTGTGTACAAGGACAATTCAATGGTAGTTTTATAGGGCACGTTTTGGACTTGGCTCATCCTCCCCCTTTGTCTCCCATAACAACACCCAATTTTCACCAGCGCATTTGATGCCATTAATGGCAGAAAAAGGAACAAGGTAGTTAATATATGTTCATACTACCTCTTTTATTTATTCTTCTAAACCCAAACATTTACCATGTTTAATTAAAAAATTATTTGGTGGTAATAGAGATGCATGTTAGGCGGAAAAATCAAGCCGACTAACCAAAAAACCGACCGTCTCAATCGGTTGGAGATAAGGAAAGGTTCAGCTAATGTCAGTTTGGTAAAAATCCAAATCAACAACTTTTTAAAACCTAGAAATTTAAATGAAACCAAACTCAAAACTTAAAAACTAGATGTGTAAATAAATGAACCAAATGAAAACTAGACTCAGACTTAGAAAAAAAAAATAATATATTTCTATTTAAAAAGTTATTTGGTCGTGTGATTAATAGTTACTTGAAATTTATTTATATTTGATGATTATTAGAAGATATGTAAATTTTTTAGACCGCATCCAATAATTGTTGTTACGAATGAAAAGTGGAGAATGTGTTACCATGGAGAAAATATCCTCAAAACTTTCATAACATAGCTGAACTATACGAAAGAGAAACAACAAAAATATCTCAAATAGATTTTTAAATCGACGTCTAACCGTGGTCATTAAGAAGGATGCCAATGCTTCATTGAATAAGTTATACTTACAAAAGCATCGACATCCAACATAGCATGACCGTCACCAACAAAACAACAAGTCAGCAACCCCACATGAAATATATCTCACGAACATTACATCAAACAAGCTACTAAACGTCAGCAACACCTACCCCAAGTACTCACTACAATTTTTAACCAAACAAGAAATGACATGAGAATATATAAATATATTTTTTCTCAGAGGAATTATATCAAACAGGTTACGGACGCTTAAGCAGCCCCACAGAATTCACAATAAGGTAGGAAATGTTTCTTAGAAGCGTTACGTCGAACAGGTTATGGATGTGAAAATTAGCACATTTAAATGAGAGAGAGAGAGAGACCCACTTACAATAAATGAGACTTTGGGGTGGCTGTTCTTAAAGTACTTTGTCACTACGGAGGGATAAATGTTTTAGTCTTATTCTTTGATTCTTGCAACTTTGGGGTTCGGAAGATGAAAAGAAGATTAGCTTTTTGTGAGAGAGACGATGGGTTATTGTGCTGTCGCCAGGGCCCTGGTTCTTTCACTTTTGAAGAACCCAAATGCATTCGTGACCTAAAAAGTATTGGACTAAAATAATCCATCATATTTATAAAATATAATAAAATTTTATATTTATAGTTTATAGATTTTTATCAGTACATATTTATAAATATAACAAAATATCACTAATATATGTTGATAAATCTTGGTGGACTACTATCATCTAGATGCTGATAAAATAATAGACTAATAGACGTTTGTCAATGTTTATCATTAATAGACTATAAAATTTTGTTATATTTATACATATATTAAACCGTTTTGTTATTTACAACCATTTTTCTTACAAAATTTAGAGGAAGAAAATTTTTGTTTGGTTTAATTTTCTATGTGTTTAATTTTGAAAATAAGTCATTTTAGGAAAAAAAATTAAATTATTTAAGAACCACCCAAACTATAGGTTTTAGAATACTTTTAAAGTTTATCTTAAACCGTATTTATCAAATAATTTATATAAAAATGATCTTATTGAATTTTTTTAGTCAATCCAAACAGACCCTTCAATTTTTTATTACATTTTACATATAGTTTTTAAAACTACTTTATTGTTAATTAGCTTGTTGTATTTTTTTATTACACAATAATCAAAGCAGAATTACAGAACTCCTCCAAGAGGAAACCTTGATACAAAATTACTCAATCATAACGAAAACGATATAAACCAAGAAACTGATGGATCAATTAACGCACTAGGCAACTGACACACTTCAGCATTGACAAATGAAGCCAAACCGATGCGAATATCGTCAATCCAAATACCAACTTCGACAACAGACTGTGTGTGCCCTAGAATCAAGCGCACAACATTTAGACAATCTGAAACTACTACCACAAAACCAAGGAGCATTTCTCTAGTGAATTGCAACCCATGTAAAACAACACGAGTTTCAGCCAGAATGAGAGTAAAAAGCGTAGGTAAACTCAAAGCAGATACTCTCATAATCCTCCCATCATGTGACAAAAGCACCAACCCCAATCCTGTATTTGGTGTCACAAATGACGTAGCAGCATCCACCACCACAGAAGCAACATCAGACGAAAAATTTTCAAGGGAAGGAACTCTTACATGGTCTGGAATACTAAATAGAGACTCTGGCTCTGTCAAAAGACTACACATAATTTAGCAACCACGAACATTTAGATGAAATATCGGGAACACATCCCATAACACAGAAAGAATTACGTTCACTCCATAGATTCCATGATCCTAAACACCATAGATGAAATTCAACATCAGATAAGACACTCGAGAAGCTTAGGCATAGGTCCTTGAACTCAAGCATGTCATTACTCTTCAATAAAATACTGGGATTAAATACACCCCAAATTTTTTGCGCATATTCGCAATCAAATAAAGCATGATAAACACTTTCAGATGCATCTCGGCACATCAAACACAATGGAGACACCTTCATTCCTCGATCCACTAGACGAGTCAACACAGGAATGCACTTATGAAAGGCCTTCCACATAAACAATAATACCTTCAATGGGAGCTTTTGTTTCCATAGACGAGCCCACCAACTCTTCAGTCTAGAAGCATCAGAACAACTTGCATCATAACGCAAGGACATGAAAAGCTTATACCCACTGCGAACATTATAAAATCCCTTCAAATCAAAATGCCAAAGCCATGAGTAATTAGAAGGTTGTAATTAAATAATCATTAAATTTGGATGTTTTGACATTCAAATATTAACCATATAAACCCTACTTTTTATGCAAGAGTTATCTATGTTTTACGATTTCAAAATTCATGCTCTATAAGTTTTGAAAACTTAACATAAAGTTTTATATTAATTTTCTTTTGAATTTTGCTATAAATTCAAATGCTTGGGGTAAGAAAAATGAAAAAATCATGGTAAATAATTTTTTTTTAAAAAAACACACACAGTTCTTATTTACAAAGGTGTCGATCATAAAGAGCGAAGTGAGAAAATTGAACTTCTGACCTCGAAGTTGATAGTACAAACATTAAAAAAAATACTAAGGTGCACCGGGGTAGTATTCATCTTTGTTAATCTCATCAAATTGTCCAATCATAATTTCACACATGACAAATTCTTCTTGCTTATTTTTTATAATATTTTTTTTGTGTGACTGATAAAAGTGAGATATGCATAGAGATAGGTGCTACTTGAGATGCACCCAAGTATTATGCAAATTAAGTGACGCTTACGTTAACAGAAATGGTTGGGGTGACCATTTGGTATGAACTCGGGTGAGGTAGAGATTTTTTTTTTCTATATAAAAAAAGACTTTAAGCTTATTTTTAATAAAACATAATCTTAAAGGAGAAGAGTATGATAAAAAAAACAAACATTTATGTCTTAATCTAAATTGACAACAACCAAACGTAAAATTAGAGACATCGATCAATCAAATTAAATCAAATAGTTTTTAATAATAATAATAAGTTAATTAGAAATAAAATACTATCCAAAAAAAAAATTAAATATAACAAATATATATAAATAAATAAATTTAAAAAAGGTTATTCTTCTTTTTTCTGCCTACATTTTACAACTTCAAGGTCAGGTCTATTTTGCTTAAATACAATTGACGGCCGTCGTCTTCTTCACCTCCGTCGCCGACTTTCGGCAAACATTTCTCCAATTGATTTATATAAGGCTTCGTACAATCGCCCCCTGCCTCCTCCATCGCAATCAAATTCGTAAAGTACTGACCGACGACGCCCGGCGGAGGATACGGCGGCGGCGGTCCCTCTCTAAACACACTTCTTCCGAATGGAGAGATTTGATTTGCCCAAAACGATTCCGCCGCCTCAAAACCTATCGAATTAGGGGATGAATATCTGTTTGGCAGAAACACCGCCGTCGCTCTTGGCGGCGTTAAGAACGCCGGACCAGCCGGAAACCGTCGTTGTTGATTCTGTGATAGTCTGGAGGTGGCGCCTTCGTCGGAGACGTGAGCTCCGATGTGGTTAATTAAGGCTTGGCTACTGGAAAACACAGCATCGCAGATTCGGCAAGCGACGAGTGGACTGCCGGGAATTGGAAGTGGACGCAGATGGTGAAGATCGGTGGTGGTTCCTCGGCCGAAATCGGCCATGGCAGGGGAGGTTTAGCCGGAGAAAATGGAGGAGGTGAAGAAACAGAGGACGATTGAAAAGTGAGGAATTGAAAGGCAATTTATAGGTAAAGGGAAAATGAATTTGAATTCCGGATTTGTGAGTTTTTAAAGGATTTTATTTATGAATTATACAAACTTTAATTTTTATTGTTTGAAATTAATTATCTGAAGTGTCAATTAACTAAGTTTTTGACCAATTAATGCTAGTTAAGTTCTTGTCAAAATTAGTTCACAACATTATTAAAATAATAATAATAATAATAAAAAGGAAAACAACTTTGGTCCTTTTTCAAGATTATCTGGAACAATAAATCATAATAACTCTTTTTGTTCTTTTTTTTTTTAAGAAAAAAAATTAGTACGACAATTAGAATTTCAATATTTTAAAAAGACTTAATATCAATTACGAGTGACTTTTGTTCACTTTTATAATCTTTACGGTTCTAGTTTATTGTTCAAGTCAAGTTTTACGTAACCCGAAATAAGAATTTGAACATTTCTTACCTTTCAGTCCAATTTCATGCAAATTACTATTGAATTATGCTCGTACTGAAAAAAAAAACTTAATAAAAAAAAATGTGTTTGTTAATATATTGGGCTCATTTTCACAACTAGCATAACAAATCTTGTATTGGTTACAGTGTTATTAAATGTTTAATGCGCGTAAATGTTTTTATATACACTTTTCTAACGTCACGTATTTAAATATTTAAGTGAGTTAAGTCAACAGTAATCGACATGATCTATCTTTTTAAAAGTTGAAGGTTCGATTCTCCATATTATTATACTAAAAAAACTATTTAATATTATTTTGTAGAAACGAATACAAAATTTGATAGGCAAGTAATGAAAAAAGAGTCAAATATATGAACAACTACATATTTTCATTAATAATTAGTTATGAGTAGTACACCTACTTAAACCATTTTCAATTAGATTGATATAAATTTATTGCATGTCCAAAAACATGGTTAATTAGATGAGATATCCATTACCTAATTACATGTCTAACCTTCCACTCTCATTGGAAAAACAACCCTATAATCTAAAATGTTTAGGTTGTTTAAAAGAGAAGGAACTTATGTCTTAGAATCTGAAATTTATCGCTCAAAATTGATTTTTGAAGTATTAACTCTCCAGTGATTATTGAAAAATGAAGAACCGAGAATCACCACCTAATATTTATATAGTTTTTGAAATATCCAAAATATCTTTCTTTTAATAAGGAAACTTTAACCTAATTTTACATTCTCCTTCTCCATCCTCTCCAATCCTAGTTTAATTTTAATTATAATATATAATTCTAGTTTAATAAACTTAGATATTTATTATAATTATTTTTTAAAATAACAAACACTTCCAAATATAAAATACCCTTTTTAGCAATTTTATAGTTTTAAAATCACTTTTGGCATCAAAGATTAATGATTGAAAATCAATTTTAAACATATGAAAATCAAAAAATGTAAAAGTTGGATTTGAACTTAGGTTTAAAAGAGACTAGAAAGTCAATTTACCACTAGACCAACTAATGATATTAATTCAAAGATGGTTATATATATTATATAATAAGCACAAAGTTGAGGGGGACTCGAGCCCCTTGAACCTACATTAAATCCGTCGATAATAATAATAACAATCTTTCAAATATTGACCAATCTGAGTATAGCTCAATAGATAAGACATTAGTTATCATTTCAAATATCGACAATTAAATTTTCCACCAATAAATATTGAACTAAAACAAAAAGTAAAATCGGTCAACCGCGTCTCATATTTTAGCAATTACATAAAGAAAAATAAAAAAGAGTAGCATTTAATTCCTTAATCATTGTTTTATGTTTGGAGTTTCTATGTTTGAAATTAAGATATTAACATCTTTGATTTGAAGGATTAAATGAGAAATTTGGTTTAGAATAACAATAATGTCCACATTTAGAAGGAGACCTGTCTCCTTAAAAAAGAAATTCATTACAACAAAGAAGTTATAAATTTAACAAATTTTTCTTTAGATTTTCCTCAACATTTTCAATTTTTTATTTTGGTAATATATTAATTTCCTCCTAAAATTGATAAAAGCAACAAATTAATTAAAGTCATTAAGAAGATTCCATAAATGTGTTCTCTAAATTTCATTAAATTCTATAATTGCATTTATACAACCTAATGTAAGGCTGGGTGTTGCAATTAATTTTGTTTCTAGAAGCATTATATTTATTATTATTATGGATGAAATATGAATAATGATAATTAATAATCCTATAATTTTCTTATTATAGTTTCCAAAATGAAAATTAAGGATTAGTTTTTCATTTATGAAAACATTTAAGGAACAAATTGAGTTGTCATTCCACTCTTGATTTTATCTTTTGATGTCTAAACAGATAATTTAAATGTACAATTCAGAATTTCTTAAAGCTTATAAATTTGGGCAAAATAAAGATACAATTAAAAATAAAATTTTAGCATATAATGTAATAAAAGTTCAATCTTCTAAAGAGTTAATACACAACAATTTTATTTATTTATTTTACCCACAAGTGAGATATGGTGATTAATTAATTTTTTTTATTTTTTTGGTTGAGGTATATAATCTGAACTATATTGAAGTATGTAGTTTCAAAGTATTTTCTTAAATGATAAAACGATAAAATGTAAGAACGTTTCAAATATAACAAAATAAATTGACTTATTTATAAAAATAGAAAATTTCACTGTTTTGTTTGTGAGATTCAGGTGATAGACACAAATAGATATCGCAGTTCACATAATAAAAATAACTGTTTGTTATATTTATAGTTTAATCATTTAAAACAATTTTCTTTATATAGTTCACATATGTGTATTTTGACACTATACATGTATTATCATATGAGTAATTTTAATATTAATAGTTTAAAAGAAAATTTTTTATTTCCAAATCGTGTGAGAATTTGTAAAATTTTATGTTTTAACTTAAAATTGTGATTTTTATTTTAGGTGTTGAAAACTTTTGTGTAAAAATTAGACCAATGAGCATTTTTAAACTTTTTTCAAGTTTGAGGATATTTATAAAAATTTTCAATAAAAGTATTTTGAAACAAAATTTTAACAATTTTCATCTAAAACTAACAGTAAAAGTATTTTTTAACCCTTTTTTTTTTAAAGCAAGCACGTTTAAAATTTAGAAAGTTTAGAAAGTGTTTTTAACAAAAACAACAAAACTTAGGGACATTTCTTTTTTTTAATTTAGCCATTACCATATTACTTTGACATTTCAAGGAGTAAAAAATTTGTTAGAATATCGAGCAAAAACTAGATATGAAACAAGAAAAAAGGTTTATATATTTATTTTTATAGTTCAACGAATGGAAGTGAAGGGATGCGAACCTACCTCGAAGTCAAGTGCATATATTTTAATTTGTTGAGTTATGCTAAAGTTGTCCCTAATTACAATTAAGAACTTCAATTAACACAAAAACTTCTTTTCCACATGAAAACATAATCTTCTGCATTTGAAAATTCAAACAACGATTTTTTCTTAGAGACCATGCAGTTCCAAAAGGGGGTTTTTGAGGCATTTAACAGATTTTGTTGGAAAGAAAAGAAAAAAAAAAAAAAAAAAAAAAAAAAAAAAAAAAAACACGAAGTAGTGTCGATTCTGTACAATTGATTTTGGGTTTGACGATTGCGATCGACATGTAATTTCAGGTGTGCTATTTTGGCAATGAATCTAAAAAAACAACATCAAGTTCGATCTGTAATGTAAACTACAACAGTAACATGAACAAACGAAGACGGTGAAAGATATGCTGTGTTGCTGCAAATAAAAAAATCGAGTAGAGGAATGGCAGAAGGATATCATGGAAATATACCAAGCATTGATTTAGCAGTCTCATATGGCCACGCTTACCTATCCTGCAGGGGAACTTCATGCAATGTACATTTCTTGTGCAGCCAAACTGTGCAGTTTTGTTAAGCAATCTCTCGTCTCAACGTCCAATATCGCGATCAACCGAGTACCATTTCTGTGTTTACATCCTGCACTGGTAGTAACCAAGTTATGAGGCATATTGATCAACCATGATGGAAAGGGTTATATGGCTAGAATTAAGAAAAGGAATTACCATCTGTATTTACCCTACAATGCTCAAGATTTCTATGAAAGTGGCAAAGTAAATCGATAAATTCTTTGGGTTATTCTTTCATGGAGTTATCATTTTTTTTAGTACAAATTGGGGTGGGAGGATTTGAACCCGGAAACTCTTGTCCTCAGGTACATACAGATGCTAGTTGAACTACGCTCTTGTTGGCTTTCAAAGAGTTATCATATGAAAAGGAAAGCTCAACTAATCAATTGGAAAGTTGCTTCTCACTGCATTCAGCTAGCTGGCATAGGCATTGGAGATATCAGGAATGGAAATATCTCTGTGATTGCTAAATGGCTTTGGAGGTTTTATATTGAAAGGAAGCTTTTTGGTGATATGGGATTGGGTAGGGGCAGCTTTATAGATGTGCTTACGCTAGTTCTAACAACCCTAGGGTTGCAGTAGCTAGAACTAAGGAAATTTTAATGGAAAGTGATTTTATATATGTGGGCAGTAGTTCCTACGAAGAACAAAATGGTAAAATTAATAATAATGTGGTCAATGGTTCCAATTTTAATTAAGTTTTGGGAAGATTTTGGGAGACATGTTTCTCCTTCTTGAGTGCTCTTCCCTTTTCTGTTAGGGCTGGTAATAGCACAAGTTAGATTCATTTTGTTGGAATGGAGCCTCAGGTACGTAATAATTAAAAAAATGTTTTTTTTTTTGGATAAGAAATAATAATTAAATCAATGTTCACAGGGAAAACTCAATAGTTCCCTTATAAGAGGCAATATCCAGTATCTGTTCTTTTAAATTTATTTGCCTTTGTTTTGGGAATGGTGCCTCACTTTTGTTAGGTTTTTTTACCGTGTTATTTATCTTATGTTGCTATCACATGGTGCAAATGTACATCTTTCTACATCTACTTTAGTTTGTCTTCACTTTTAACTCCTTTGGTTTGATCTAAATGCCCTTCTTTTGTAAATTTCATCATCAATGAAATTTATTTCTTATAATTTTTTTTTTAAAAAAATGCCTTTTGAGAAGGAGGTTTGTTTAACCATCCATCAACCCAGACAACTTTCAATTGGAAGCATATTTATCACACGTAAATTACAGAAACAAGAAAATGAAGAAAAATGGAGGAAGAGATTACCCATACGTCAAAAAGGAGCCTCAAGTGACTCATCCCAGACATCACTTGCATTTGAAGCATCTTCAGCTTCTTCTTCCATGGAAAGACGAATATATTCTCTATGTGCAAATCGATCCCATTCAGTCAAAGTTGGATCCTCGTGTTCCTAACAAAATAGAATATTAATCTTATCTTCAGAATTTAAATGAAACATAGTTGGAATTCTAAATCCATTTTCCACAAAACTGAGGCGAAAAACTTCACTTTACCTGACGGATTAGGAATGGATCACGACTTTCAAAGGCAACAAACTTGTTGAGATTGAAAAGGATGTTGAAAACATGTCCAGCAAGTTTACAGTTTTTGATATCTCGTAATGTAATGCATTCCTCATTCTATATATGAAACGACACATCAATAAAAAAAATCATATCTTGCCTGAAAAAGCTACAAAAATAAAAAAGGAGTGGCAATAACTAGGTCAAGAGATTGACCTCTGGTCCAATCATATCAAAAATCTGACACAATATGTCCTCAAAAAGCACTGGTTCCTGAGCCATACACTCCATTCGGTGCAACTGCTCTTCAAAAAAATACTGCATTTCGTTCCTTGTGAGCACTCCATTTCCGTCTAGATCAATGCATTTGAACCTACAAAAAGCAATCTAAAGATTAAGGAACATCCTAATTTGGATTATATTTGTCCTCCCCTCCAAACAAGACAAAGATATTGCCTCCACTACATCATAATCAAAATCAAGAAAGGATATCCAATTAGTATTGGCTAGGAAAGGAGAAAAATAACAAAAGAATTTAGATAAGGATCATTGACGAGAGGTCACAACTAAAATTCCACAAATATTATTAGAGAACTCTTCACATTTGATCTTGCAGTAGATTAGATGATTTGGGTCTGGAATCCTACTTCTTCCCATACTTTCTTGCAGTTCAGGGAGGACTTTTTTTAAAGAAATATTTGATTTTGCAAATTTGATTCATGTTCAAACTGTCCTTTCTTTGTTCAAACGTCAAATAACTTAAAATTGAACTACAGGAAAGTTAACACGAGACCTCCAGACACAAAAAGAGTAAATATACCAGTACTCAAGACTGGGTTCAGATGATTTATCCTCTTCAGCCAAAATGAAGTAAACAAAGTCTTCATATCCCATCCTCCCTTCAACGTTACAAGTAAATCTTCTTGGAATCTGAGAGGAAAAGATTCAGCAAATAAAAAGCTTGTTGGCCCAAGAATAAACCTAAAGAAAAACCAATCAATAGATGAGAATAATGCAAGGGGAAAACTTCAAACCTGAGAAAAGATTCTATCGACAATCCGATAGGTTAGAGCATGGTTACCATATTTGATAACATTCTCTTTCTCGATAAAAAAATCATGATCATTGTCAAGCTCCCAAAATTTGCAATATATCACGTAGAAGTGTTCATATGAGAAGTACCTGAACCACACAAGAAAAATAGTTTTGAGCAAGATCTAAAATCTAAACAAAAAGAAGCACATATTTTTCACCATATAGAGAAAAAATCAGGTAGACCTTAATTTTCAGAAAGATTGAAGTTCAAAAGAAATCAAAACGTTTTTTTCACAAAAAGACTGAAACGTAATTTTATTATCTGCCCCACAAAACAACAGAGAAATAAAGAAAGTCTGTTATCATGTTCAAGTTTCCTTGGAGAATATAACTATGTGATTAGTGTCAAATGTGTATCAAGATAACTGCCCCCATAGGTAACATTCTGATTTCCTATAAGAAAGCTGAGTATCGTCAACATATCAACATACTTCAGGACTTTGTTGATATCTTCTTCCTTGTCCACATGCTGCATTGCAGCAATTAAGTTTCCACGCTTCAACTCCCTGAGGGTAATACGACCGTTACTGGATCTGTTAATATAGTAAAATATCCTGTATATCACTGTTTCAGCTGCTCCATTTGTAAGAGAAAGTACACATGGAATCAGTTTCACATTGCAAAATATTAGATCCATATGAACATTAGACTAGCAAGTAAATTTTGAACCATTTACAAAAAGAGGACAAGTAAGTGGTTTGAAATTTAGTACATGAAGCCATTAAACAATTAAAACCCTGTTTGTAACCATTTAGGGTTTTAAAATTGAGATTATTTTAAATTCTCACAATTTCTTCGTGATGGATTTCATTTTTCTAAGAATTCATTTGAATTCTTAGCCAAATTCCGAATTCAGGAAGGCAAAAAGAAAATAAAAGTAGATAACGAAACTTGGCTTGGATTTTAAAAGCATCTCTAAAAAGTAGATAACGAAACAAAACAAAAACAAAAAAATGTCTATAGATGGAAGTAGTGTTTATAAGCTTAACTTTCAAAAAATCAAATGGTTATCAAATGAAGCCTAAATAAATCATGAAAGGGAAAATTATATGAGGTTGGGAACATAAATATCAGAAAATAGAGTTGAATATTGTTTATTAATTTAAGAATTTTAAATAAAACAGTTGAGCAGTTAACATTTATCATGTTAATTTGGGTTGAAAACATCGTATTGTTGTTAAAAGTCCACTAGGTACATTTTAGTCGAAGTCAAAGCCCTTCAGAAGAATGTATTGGCACATGGAAATCGCAACCAAATTAATTTTTCCTTTTTCTTTTAAAGAACGCAACCAAATTATACTAGTAAAAGCAACAGTGAGATCAAGGTCATCTAAATAATATAGAAACAATATATCTACAAAATCAGTTCCTGATTACACATCTGGAAAAGTAGTGTAGAAGGCAATCTTCTCACCATATCTTTCCTGGAATTCTGGTGTACTTTGCAAAAACTCCAACCCCGCGTGAGTCGCCAAAAGTTCTTGTAAAGCAGGTTTGAAATCATCCTGAATTGAAGATAGAAATCCTCATCAACGTTTGAATTCAAAGCACAGATATGCCGCTTTTGATTGAAAACTATACCTGAACAAGGTAATTGCGCTCTGGTTCCTTGAGAATAGTAAATACTTGGGATGCTAAATCCATAGTTAACATATTGCTCATAATCCAATAATTGATGAACTGTTCTCTACAAAATAAGCAACAAAGTCATTACATTCCAATAAAAATCTAAAAAACAAATACTCATTCATTCATCAGGGTTTAATTGAGTCTCATGTTGCCCACATGCCAAAGATCAATCAATTATTATTCACCAAAATCCTAAGAAATACAGTGGGGAGGTTTAATGCATACCTTGATACTTTTCCGTTGCAGTTAATGTCAATCTTCCTAAAAAGAGCAGTGGAGAGATATGAAGGTAACTTGCAAATCTCCTTTGTGACTGATTTAAATTCTGCGTTGAAAGAAGGAAATTGAAATATATACTTAAGAAACCTAGCAAGAAAAGAGCATCAACGCGGGACAGTTCACTCTCACCCTTTATTTGCACTCCATCCGAGCGAGACAGAAAAAACTGATTCGCTTTAGACAGAAAATCTTCCGTCAATGCATTCGGTGCTGGACGACCACTTGTAAAATAGAACTGCAAATATATTACAATGTCTCATCTCATGAGGCTATCAACTTGTAACAACTCTAATACAATATTGAGCAGTCAAGTATACAAATCCTGCATACTTGAATTAATAATTAGCTAACAATCAACAGTTTTCTCAATACCTGTGGTATAGCCTCTCTTGCTGGCTCCTTGACCAACTTAAGTGGAGAACCTAACGATGAAGGGCCAAACCTCTGTTTCACCATACGTGGGGAACTTGATGCACTGCGAGGTGAAAGTGGAGGAGTACTGCCACCGGGAAACATGGAAGGTAAAGAATGATTAGAAACACCGTTGATTCCAGTAGAGTTGCCACCAACATTCAAAGAAACACCGGACTTCGCATCAGCAACCAAAGAATTCACCTAAGTTCAAAACAATAATTGGGGAAATGGTCTGGAAAAATCAGATGAAAGTTCACAGTACAAATAATACACAAAACGAAAATTTCTCATTCGCTTACTTATATGAAGCTACAAAAGAGACTTCGGAAGTACGAATAGAGTTTGTAAACAAAAAATGAATCGAAGAAGTACCAGTCGGCCAGTCTCGGGAAGCGAAAGCCACTGCGAAAACAGCGCCTCAACGACATAAGGATTGGATTTCAGAGCAAAAGAAGACACCTCGGGGAGCTGCAACATCTCAAAGTCCAGTAGGAACTCCAATTCACCTTCAACCTCCATATCTATCACCAACTCTATCCACCTCTCATACAAACCACGAATTCAAATCACCACAAACAGAAAACCTAATCCCCAATCTTCATGAACTCCACACTCAACTCTCACTCCACTGCGAAGCACTTTAAGCAAGATCTCGAAAAGCAAACGATGCAACAGCAAGTGGAAATCAACAGCTCTGGAACCAAATCACCACTGGATTCCGGTGACTCATAAGCTCCGAAACCGAAAGAATCGCCGATGAAGAACACTGACGGAGCTGCATGTGAAAGTAGAGAGAGGGAGTTAGAGTTGAATGGAGTGTGCGTTCTTTGAATCTGAATGGATTCAAAGGGCAAAAAGGGCTTCGCCGGAAGGGAAGCTTAGCCGACTCCGATGGAAGTTAAGCGGTAGAACAAAGTCGGGAAATCGTACGGAAGCAAGTTCTCGTCGTTTTATGGAAGTGGAAACGGGAACCGTTGATTTGCTCGACGGGAAGCAGTATTAGTGTCGGCTTCAGCTTGGCTATGACCCAATAATTATTTAAAAAATCAATTTGTAACATAAACTTTGGAAATTGTATTAATTAGAGTATGAATGTATAATAAATTTGAAATCAATTTATACTCTCTAACTTATAACTATTTACGTTTTATTTCATTCAAAATCATAAAAATAATAATAATTACAATTTTTGTAAAAATATCTATTTATGCATCAATTAATAATATGATTGTTAGTAATAACAGTTAGAAGTAAAGCGCACATAAAAAATCATTAACTAACAATTTAAAAATAAAATTTGAAATATTTAAATTGATTTACTTAAAGAAAGTTTAATTATTTAATCATTAAAGAAAGTTTATGATTTTAATCAATACCATTGTTAGTGTGAGGTTAGCAGTTTATTAAAACTGTCCATATTCATTTTTTAAAAAAACAAAAAAAACTATTTCTAATGTTGTTTTCCTTTTAATTATTTTTATCAAATTTGAGTCATATATATGTTCTATAATATATCGGGCACATAGGAAATTTTTTTAAAAATAAAATTAAATATTTATTAGACATTTTTTTTCTTTTTTAAAAATTTAAAATTGTTAGACAGGAATGGTTAACGTCTACTCCCGGATGAAAAAAACAATCAATCATAGAAAATTAATTGTCACACTCGGATAGAGTAAGGGAATTAGATACATCTGAGAAAATTGGAACACAATCAGTGAAGGAGGAAATCTGAGAAAATTGGACATCTAGCCAAACAGTGAGCTATTATATTTCACTCCCTACGTAGAGCTGTTAATGAATTCGACATTTTGCCACTAAAGGTATGTACTTGGTTAATAGTGTTGGCCTTTTAGTGAGGTTTTATTGGGGCTTCTCATCAAAGCTCAAATGGGTGGGTTGGTTGGTTGGAGGAAAAAAGTTTGGTGTTCAAAAATCTCTGTCAAGGTTAAACATTTTATTTGGTGTGCTTTCCACAACTTCGTTCTGATGGGTCTGAACTTATTCCACGGGTTGTCATCTCTGATTTGCGATGCCTTTTATGTGGTGCTTTGGGTGAGTCCCCCAAACATGCTCTGTTTGGATGCCTGCAAGTTGGTAAGATTTGGCATTTGCTTGTTCCTTGCTTGGCGAAGTCGTCCATCGGATGGTTTCCTTAATAAATGATGGGTCAATGAATTTTTGGGTTTAAGGGTTCCAAATTTTGGGTTGGCTTGTGTTAATGTTTAGTCTATCTAGGGCGATCAAAATAAATCTAAACATAACGAGAATATTTTGTAGGTGGCTTTTAGATGACTGGATTGCAAAGTATTTGGACTCATTTTCTAGGTGTCTTGCTATACATGTTGATTCTTTTCAAAGGCAGGAGCTTCTTAGTCCCTTTTCTAACCTCAAGGTTAATGTTTTTGTTTATACATGTTGGCAAAACCGAGGACATTTCTGGTTTTGACACAGTTCTTCACGACACAAATGTTGTTTTAAAATGTGTTAGATTACTGTTTTCGAATTGTTCATCACTCTCTTTTGTACTGAAGCTCATGCAGAATTGGTTGGTTTTAATATTCCAAGGAGTATGGAAATTGCTAAACTTACCATCTTCTCAGACTGTGAATCTCTGGTCTGTACCCTTAATGGTGTGGTTGATCTCCAATTAAAGGTCCTTTTTAGCGTCGACAAAATTCGAGCTGTCTCGATTTTTTTCATTCTACCCCTTCCTTTTAGCTAATGAAAATGCCTTGTATTTTCACATGAAATTGATGCGGTTAAAATTGGCAAAATGGACAATAATTTTGAAAACATGCATGCATCAATAATAATTACAATATCTTATAATATCTTATAGCTAACAAGACGAGAAATTGTATATAGTTTAACCATAGGCTAAACCACGATTCAACGTATTACAAAATTAGACAATCTATTGAACACAATTAAAAGTTTGACCCAATAGACAAGTCTTTATGTTCAGAACTAACCATATAAATTTTTTTAACCCACCATTGATCTTCCCTGTTCTTCAATTTCTTATAGCTATCATCCATAAAGGTAAATATTATCTCTTCCATTGCAGACATGATTTGAAAGGGAAAGTTAAAGTATTTGGAAAATCAGATCTTTATAAAGAAAAAAAAATGGCAAAAGAGATGATAATAACAATAAAGCTGACTTTTCTTTCGATTCATCCAAAAGGTCTGGCAGGAGTCATCATCTCCATCCCTTTGCTTCATCTAGTAGAATTATGGCCACAGAGGCAATTAAGTCTTTTTTCCGGTTGGTGTCAAAGCCCTTTACCATGAAAGAATGAATATGAGAAAAGTATTTATTAGTTACAGCAGCCTCAAATGTATTAACAATTTCCCGAGAGCTTTGTTAATTTCTCTCTTTCACGAGTCTAAAAAAAAGGTTTATAATTAATCATATGAACCTCTGATAAGAGGCACATATACATACCCGAGTGGGGTAGGGCGGGGGCAGGGGAGAGTTTAACTTCCACACCTGGGGATGGAATCCGATGATGAACATGAAGAGACACCATCAGATGTTTAAAAACATCACCATAATGATGAATTCCAACAGTAACTACAGAGAAAAGCACAGTTCACCCCCAATGATCGATCAGTTCTTATTTCTTCTTTCCAGTCCCAATTGATAATAGTTCAAAGCTTCGAAGTGCATCATCACGGCTGCCTTTTGTAGCAGAAGAACGGAGAAACGATGATTTTGACTCAACCCCAGGTTGAATTCTTTGTGTTGAACCCGACAGACGGCTGCTGCTTGAAAAAAGCCGGCTTGAGCGGAGTTCGCTTGGCTCCCCAGAGGAGCTAGGCCGACTGCTCGACAATATGGGTCTCTTAGAAGCACTCCCTTGCCGAGAAGAACTCCGTGCTCGTTCTGCATCCGGTTGCTGCAACATTGGAGGAGGAAGAGAAAAACTATAAATGGAAACATTTGAGCACTAGTCAGTAGAAACTGTTCCCAAATAACTCTAACTGGATACAGCAACAATTCTAGTATACAATTTTATTATGGACTATACAACTCACCACATCCTTGGAAGAAGGCACATCATCGGAAGATCTATGTCGAGAATGATCACTGTGTAGACCAATCCCAGTGCCATTCCTTCTAGCAAAAGCCTCCACTGGACCAGAAAATTTATCTCGGAGATCTTGTCCCACTAAATGATATATTGAAAGAGAAAATTGTTCAGACGAGTAAGAACATTTTCATTTCAAGTCATGTGGAAATTTAGGAAAAATCAACAAATTATGGGAACATAATGTCAAAGTTACGCATTAGCAACCCAAATGCTGGAAACCATTTAAGTTTAAAACTAATAACAAACTACAACATGATCAGATGTCTCTTCTAGCAGTTGAACTAGAACACAACTTTTACCATCTTAGAACTTTACATTGATGGCCAATGCCATTGGTGGAACAATAAGCATTTGCAAGCTTTAATACGAACTTCTATACATAGCAGGGATAAGAGTCATACCTAAAGGCCTCTCCACTCTTTCTGCAGATGGTCCAGGGGTTATAGCTGCTTTCCCAGTTGGCTGTTGATGACAAAATCATGAAAAGAAACAATAATAAGAACATAAACATAAGAGAGACCAAGGTAAATAAATATTCTATTTATATATCTCATTTTTCATGACAACATTGGAAGGATTTTAGGTACATACTCGTGTCCTAGAACTGGAGCCAATCTGCGGATATTTCAATATAGTCCAGTCGAATACGTAGTCAAATTGGTAACCTGTAAAAATTGCAAGTGTCATGCCCATTGTCCCCGCTTTTAATACAGTTCATGGAAACTTTAGTTGAAAATGGAGAAGAATGCTACAACATAAGCTATCAGTAGTTACATCCTAATGAACAAGGTTATTGACTGCAGTCTGTAACTGCAAATAATTCAAGTAGCTGTTAGGACAAGACTAACCTTCTCTAATGAAAAGATCGCGGAAAAGCCTCTTCAGATAGGAATAATCTGGTTTGTCTTCAAATCTTAGGGCTCGGCAATAGTGGAAGTAAGATGTGAATTCTGTTGGATAAGATTTGCAGAGGACCTAAAAGAACATGATAGCCCTCTCCATGTGTCAAGTTTAAAATACATGTATAGTTTTTTAGGACTAAATATTTACAATTATTGTTAATGCATCAAGTGACTAAATTTTCTTCAACAAAAAATACTGAACAAATAGCAGATGAGAAATCGAGCATCCATGCAAAATTGTTCGATACAACATTCAATTTTAGGAGCTTGTAGCAGTTAACCCCTAATTAAGTGGCCACCAAATGTTGAACACATAGTCAAAAGTTTGCACATTACTGGTCAAAGATGGTAGTTGATTCTATTTCTCTTCACCAATTTAAGAAAAAAGATGTAGAAATACCTCAATTGGAGTGAGCATTTTCTTTTCACTAATCTTATCATATTTTTGCTTTTTGGTCCCTGCTCTCAAACCCTGCCAAGGAAGACTGAAATAACAAATTGAGAAAACCAAATTAAATTTTGAAATGGTTAAAAACAAAACAAGAATACAGAGTACACAAGAGAAGCATCAAACCTTCCCCTGAGAAAATACATAAGCACATAGCCAAGAGATTCGAGATCATCTCTTCTGCTTTGCTCTGCAATCAAACAAAATATACATTGGAACGGTTTCAAAGAATTGATTTTCATTGTGGATGGACCCAAACCAAGAATCAGTGGTTCAATTACCGACTCCTAGGTGAGTATTAATGCTAGCATAGCGAGCTGTTCCTGTGAGATTCTTATTTTCTCTGCAAGAAAAAGATAGATTCATTCAAGGAAGTTTTTACAAAAGTTAATTATTTTTCTTGGGAAGGAAAATTAAAGTTGAACGATGATAGCATGCTCCGATTAAAAAAAACACACACACACATACCAGAACAACTGCTATTAGATGCTAGTTTTCCAATACCTGTATGGTATATGCTTGTGCGTTTGAAGATCCCGATACTTTTTTCCAAGACCATAATCTATAATATAGACCTGTTCAATAACGAGCCAATAGGCTGCTTAGGAAAACGTCATCGTGCATGAGTTGATATAACAAACTTTCATTGCACACAAATACCAATATTCACACACAGCCAGAACACAACAGGAAAAAATTTGTTTGGGATAGATAATATTCATAATTTAAAATCTAATGATATAACAAACTTTCATTCTTGCATTCCAACCTGCAAGAGTTGGTGCTAAGTTGTCTTCTATCAGCCTTCAATCAATGAGAAATTAAATCTCAATAAACTTCTTACACTACCCACCTCAATTGTTGGCAAGCAGGGAAAGTTAGTAGATAAGAAACATCACTTTCACAACCAAAACTGGCAATTAAATTATTGGCTGAAATAAGGGAAGGAGCCTCCTAGCCCTGATTTTCTGTTGTAATTATATTGTTGCTTACCTTTTGACAATTATCAATATTAAATGAAGTTACCAACAAAAAGCACGGAAGAAAGAAGTAGTAAAATGGTTATTCAAAGTTGGGGTACATATATCAAATACCTGGTTAGCCTTCCGCCCCAACCCCATCAGAAAGTTGTCAGGCTTTATGTCACGGTGAAGAAACCCCCGTGAGTGCATGTACTCAACTCTGTTTATCTAAGGAAGCAAATAAAGAGAATCAGCTAATGACCATATTAAACTGAGCATTCTTTCAAAAAGTATGCATACTTACTAACTGATCAGCAAGCATTAATACTGTTTTCAATGATAGTTTCCGATTACAGTAGTTGAACAGATCTTCAAGACTTGGTCCAAGGAGGTCAATAACCATAACATTATACTCACCCTCAACTCCAAACCATTTGAGATGAGGAATACCAGCTTCACAAAATGAAGGATACATCAACACACAAGGATTGCAAACTAAAATAACAATAATAAAATCAAAACCAGACTCAATATGGAAGTGGTAGGAGATAAACGCACTTCCTCCTTGAAGAAGCATATACAGTTTTGATTCGTAGTGAAGCTGAGGATGCTTGGTTTTCACAGATTCCTGGAATGAAAAGAAATCACTATTTGATTATTGAAAGTTAAAACTTATCCACTAGATTCAATAGACTAGAGACGTTAATAAAGAGTATAGATTAAAAAAATGCATTTCTCATTATCCTCCAGCCATAAACTTCAACGTAAGGTTAATAGATAAAAAGAACATAGCCCCTTTGGAGCAAGTAAACAACCTAAGTCACTGGCCTTCCTAAGTTCCAATTACAAACTAGAATAGTTGATGAACATACTAAAGTTATGTACTAAACATAGGAAGGAAGAGGAAGATCCTTTACTTACCAGCTTAACAGCCACTTCCTCCTCAGTTTGCACATTAGTACCTAAGACAATCCAGACCAATAACAATATTAACTTCACAGTAATCTGCTTTTCAAAAACTATAGAATGGGCAATTGACTTATAATAGACATTGAAAAATCTTTTTTAAAAGCACTATACAAGTAGTACAAGTACAACTGAATTGCATACCCAGATACAGTTCACCAAAGGATCCGCTTCCAATCTTCCGGCCCAACTTAAACTTCCCACCAATTACATGCTCCATGATTTAGCTCGAATCGAATTAAAGCAATCCCAGTTCACCTTTTTATTACCTCAGCTAACACAATCCACCAAAACCAGCAAACCCCAAATACTAACCCTACAGTAACAGTTCAACTACCAATCCTCTCAATCCCAATATCCTGTAACGATTTCAATCTCCAAGCACCATCTCAGATCCACCAACTTCCAATCAAACTTTCAAGCTTCGAGGAAAAAAAAATCAAAGCTCAAAAATCCAACTCCAAACCACCGAAAATACTTCAAATCACACTTAGAACCGCAAAATATGATACAGAGTGAAGAATCTAACAAATAGAAATTAGTAAGTGAGCAAAAACCCAAACCCCAAACGAGCAAAAAGCTTTTGTGTCGTTTGGGAAGAGTGAGATTATGTACTACTCCCCACAACCCCACCTCCAAAAAAAAAAAAAGAAGAAAAAGAAAAAACTTTAATTAAAAAAACAAAAACCCACAACAGGAATAAGAAACGGATCTTCAAATCGGAATTGTCAGAGTGAAAAAAATCAGTACAAGGGGGGAAATTATGGAGGAGATGATGAAGTTTGAAGGTGAAAAGAATCAGATACTTAGCGGTAATCGCAGCAAAGAATCAAAAAAGGAAAAATTGAAGTAAAATAGAGGTCAAAAAAATTTAGAAGAGATTCATGGGGATTGAAGAAGATTGAATATGGTGGAAGGGACATGAAAGGTAGTAAGAAAAGGAATTTTGAGAGATGAGATTGAAGAGGGGAAAAGGAGGGAAAGTGGAGCAGAGAAAAAAGGAAGAAAAATTAGATGAGAATTGAGAAAGTACCTGAATGATATTTGATGAGCAAAAGAAAGCTGGATGATAATATATCATATCATTTTTTATTTTATTTTATTTTATTTTATTTTATTTTATTTTATTTTATTTTATTTTATTTTTTATTAATTCATTTATTAAAAATTAAATTTTATTTTTTTTTCCATTTTTCAGTTTAGCCAAACACCAAACGTGTCAAAATTTATCCTATTTTAACTTTTATTTTTTAAATAATAATGGTCAAACCGAACTATTGTCCAATTAATTAAATTTTCAATCATAAAGTTTGGACCTTGTTATTTTTTTAATATATATTTTATAGATATTTGAATTTTCTTTAAAAAAAATGAATACATGTTAATTATTTGTTGATTATGGTCATTGTTGTTGGATAAATGATAAGTAAACCTTAGGATTTGTAAAATTAGGAACCCAATTGGCGAATCTCTAATAACAAATTCTAAAACCTCCAAATCAATTTGACAAAAACCCAAAGAGAATGGATTAGATTTGGATTACCTTTTGATCGAAGACCAAGAGATAAGGAGAACTAGTTTCTCACTCTAAGTTCGAACACTCCACAAGCAGCGATGAGACTATGTCATCTACCAAAGAATTTTCAAAGAAAACCCTAAATCTTTAATTATAAAAAACTTATTAAACAACCTAAAGGCGGGGCTTAAATAGCCTCCCAATAATCCCTAATTCAATGATAAAATACTAAATTATCTATTTTTTGAAAAGTTATTAAAAAAAATTGAAAGATAAAATTGAAAATTATTTAAAATACATCATAATTATTAAATAAAGTTTAATTAATAATTTGATGCTTGTGTAGATCATATCAATAAATCTAACTACAATATCAATTGACGATACCTTACAAAGTCGAGGTAAATTAGTATTTTGAGGTATCACTAGTTGCAAACCTACTATAATGGGCTTCAGACATGTCCAAACTAACTAGTTAATTTTGCTACTTCGGTTAAGACTTTAGTCATATTGGCGAGTTTTTAAATGGTGGAAGATATTAAAATTGAAAGTTACCGTCTATACCAACAAGGTATAGCTTTCCTTTTTAGTAGCTCAATCATAGATTTCATAGTTAAGCGTGTTTGGTTTGGAGTAATCCTATGTTCTATGACCTCTAGAGAGTTTTTCTAGAAAGCATGTGAGACAGGACAAAACATGTTGAAATAATATGTTTATAATATATAACATATTGTATTAGGATAATTGCAATAACACTTCATACTAATAATTAAGTGTATAACAACATTTTAAACACAATTGATATCATTGATATAGACTCTTATTAGTGATCGGTCTATCACTTGATAAATTCTTAGAATTGAATCTAAATTTTTCTGCATTTGTGACTTATTTTGCATTGTATTAAATTTGCTAATACTTTGGGTATGATTACTATTCACAGTATTTATTTTTAATACTCATATATTTAGATAGATATATATATATTACAATAGTTACAGATAGAGATTGAACATCGAGATAAAAGGTCATGTCAATTCCACTAAATTTAAGCTCACTTTGACTATTGTTCGTATATATATATTGAGAATATAACTATATTAGTAAAACATCAATTGTGATTTACATTCATATATTTATGTAACTTATTATATAAATGTATGTTTCACCCTTCCAATCTTAGGCTGAACAAAGAAAAACATCTAAACTCATAGGCATGTGAATGGGATCATTAATATGTTAGGTATAGGACGATATAAATAAAAGTTTTGTAGTCGACAAAAATCTATCAAACATCTATTAATATTACCATTTCAAAAGTGAATGACGTAATCTCTTATCTTTTATTAAAACAAGTATCCATCGGGTAATACCGATAAATTTTTATAATCTAATATTTGTTTTTCATTATTAATATTAATTAATAATAGTTGAAAATGTGAGGAAAATATGTATAGTATGCATATTATAATTCCAAATAGGTATAGGATATAGAGGTGGTTATGTGATTATAGGGAAAACCAATAGCTAAAATATTAATTGAGCCTTTTTTTTTCTTAAAAAATGAAACAATTTAATCAACTTTATTTATGCTTTTCTAATTTTAAATAGACATATCCCTATATAAGAATGATGGAGAAATAGTCATGGAAGACTTTGTCTCTCCCTCATTAGTTCATGAGGTTTTGATCATTAGATTTTTAGTTTAGTCCTCGAAATTTGATGGTAACACTTTAACGTTAAAGTTTAGAAAATAGTTTTAAATGATATTGAATGAATTCACTGTCAGAAATTGCGTGGTACAGTTCATGGATCGATTAATATGGTATTTTCTTTTAATTTCATGACCAAATAAAATTAAAATAAAATCTTAAGAATAAAATAAAATGTGTAATATATAATTTGCGTATAATATTGTAAAATTTCATGCCAAATTTAAATATTTTAACATTCGTTTTTGTAATTTTTTTAATCTTATTTTTGTCCATAGAATTTTTAAAATTTTATTTCGGTTAAAGTAAACTCGGGATGAGTTTGTTTTAGCAAAAAGATATTTTAGTGTTTGAGCTTTTAAGTTGTGTTGATTTGATTCTTTTAACTTTCAAAATATATGTTTTACTTATTGAATTTTAAAATATAATTGACGATAGATTTTAACTAATGAGTAATTAGCTTTCCGAAGTGTTTATTTTATTTTTTGAGTTCAACAATTTATGAAAAAGTCAAATGTTGGAATCTTCCTTCAAACATACTGTTAAATTTAAATTATACAAAATTCTCATAACATCGGTATTTTTTTTAGTACTATAAACTTCGGAGACTTTAAACCTATGGATTTATCTTCAAAACTTCGAAATATATTTAAAGAAATATTCTAAAAGACTTATCTAAAATGTGATATTGTTGGATTTTTTTGCAAAATATTAAAAGTGTAGTTGTTCAACATAAAAAAGGTTTAGAAAAATCATGGATTTGTCCTACATTGAAAGGGTTTAGGGTTTAGAAAAGTCATGAGTTTTTCTTACATTAAAAAGGTTTAGGAAAGTCGTAGGTCATAAAAGTAATCTATGCATTTGTTTTTCAATTGTCTCGATTAGAAACAAGTTTTAGTGTGTTAACTCTAATTAAATTCTTTTTATAATCTCTAGTTAGAAAGTGAGGAAAATGTACGAGTGACCAAAAGCTTTCAGATAATGCTTTTTGTAATTGGGGTCAAAAAGAGAAAATTATTCATTGTGACTGTAACAATTTTTCACATAGTAGATTCTTTTATTGTTCGTGATTTTTCTCGAAATTGAGAGTTTTCCATGTAAATTATTGTGTTTCCAATGTTTGCTGTTTTTTCTTATTTTTTCTGCTTATTTTTTACGGTAGAAGTGAGAGGTTTTTTCGACAAATATGTCTTGTATACAATATGACACGTAACTTAGTAGGTCTTTTAATTATAACGCTATCAACTTCACGTCTAACACCAATATTTTATTTGAACAAAAAGTATCTTTTTTTTAATTTTTTTATTTTTTCCAACTAATTTCAAAGTTGATCAAAGGACAAAAGTAAAACAATTAAAAATTAAGAATTTAACCTAACTCGTGAGAGATGGACAGGGTGGGGCATCAGAAATTCACCTAAAATTATATATATATATATATATATATATATAAATGGGATATGATAAGTGGACCGCCGGCAACGCCATGTGCCCTCTTGTTATTGGCTTTCGTGGTACTGATTATGACCGCTCCATCTCATCTGTAGTGGAGACCTTCTTTCCTACCTGGGGACTACATGTCGTTCTTTCCCACCCGACACCTCCAACGTCCATTCGACAACACTTTGCACCTCAATTCTCCAACACTCGCTAACCACGTGGCACTATGCTCCATTTCTTATTTAAATTTATAATTACTCTTGTTTTTAACTTCTTACAAAGATATTCAAATTTAAATTTTAACTGATTTTTATTTGTTTAAAAAAATCTTCAATTAATATTATTATTTTGTTTAAAAAAATAACATAGGCAGATAATAAAAATTAGACTAATTTAAAAATAAATTCAAACTAGTAAAAAATATGGTATATAAATTCAAATTATATTAAATTGAATTATAAATTCAAGAATATTCACTCAGATATTTTTTGATCAACACTATGTAGATAAACATTTGTAATTCTAAGCATTTTATTGCAGTTATCTACTTTCCAAAAATCAAAATGGCGATTTGCTACGGATTACGTAATATTCTTATTTATTGTTTTTAATTTTTGTTTCTAATTTCTTAATGTAAGGATTATTATTTAAAACTAATTTTTAAAATTTAAACTCCAAAAATTAAATGTTTCTTATCCAATTTTTTAGGAGTATGAGATTTTTAATTCACAAATTTCATGATTCATAATAATGAATATTTTAAAAAATTAAAGATGATGAAAGTTGAATAATTATAGAATTATAGTCTTAAAATAAATTTATAATTACCTTGATAATCCATATATAATTGTTTTTAATTATTGCATTTGCTATTAAGAGTTTGAAAATTGTGGATTGGAATTTGGAAAGGAGCTTCAAAATATCTCTATTATGTGTACCCCTTTTTCAAATTAGGCAGAGAAGATAGGTTAACTATGTTGTTGACCAAAAACCAAATGTTGATGGTATCGGCTTTTTGTTATTAGTACAAAGATGAGAGATTTGAACCACGAAACTCTTTGTAAATAGTGTTAAGTGTTTTTTAGCCGATGATATCGATTTTTAAGCTTCTTTTTTAATAGGAAATTTTTTAATTGTTAATTTATACAACGTATACTATGTATAAAAGGATAAATATAGAGAATCTTTACATTTCTATTTTGTCCCACGTTTTTATAATCTATAAATAAAAATCTTTCTTTCGACAAAACATCTTTCTTAATTTCAACATTTGAATCAAAAGTAATTACACTTTTTTTTCAAAAAAAAATATTTTTTCCACATGACATATAGTTTTAACAAAAATCTACATGTATTTAATTAGTGTGGAATGGGGAGATTTGACGTTTTATGGGCAATCTATCTCGAGAAAACAATATCCACTAGAAAATTTTCCCTTTTAGTTGGAGTTTCACTGATAACATCTTAAACTTTTAAAAAACTCAAAAGTGTTTATTTTAATCATATACTTTAATTACATTTTTTTTTTTTTGCCAAATGGAGGAATATTTCCTTATTGCATTCAACCTAAGTGATTATTCCTAAAACATAATGTTTCAAATATTTCCTTTTGCTAGAATTGTGTTTTGAATGTTAAGGCATAAAACATAATGTATTTAGGGTTATTCCAAATATAGTAAGATGAATCAGAATATTTACAAATAAATCAACGTAATATATTTGTTATATTTGTAAATATGTTCATTAGTTTTACCATTTTAAATAACTAGTTTGAACTACGTGCATTGCACGTGTTTAATAACGTAAACTATTCAATCTAAAACTCAATCGCATAAAGGTTTAAAAAACACAATTCACGTTAGATTATTAAAAAAAAATGAAAAAGATAACATACCTTAAACAATAAAATTGTATTCTAGTCTAAAAAAAATACAAAAATGTTGCAATGATCTTTCAAATTAAGCTACAAAAAAGATTCATAACAAATTAGGAAGATTAATTTAACAAAATTAAAACTAAAAAACAAAAAAACAAAAAAGATATTGGAGGGAAACAAAGGTTTCATGCAACAAGTTAGATTTGATATCCTAATTTTTTATTTTACAAAAAAAAAAAAATCGATATATAGAATTTTATTAAAAAGTGCGTGAGGTGAGATAAAATATGGTTATTTTTTAAAAATATTTTCTTTATTTAACCTGCATTAGATATTAGTTGGAGATAGAATATGATTTGTTTATTGTAAAATGTAATTTTTTGCCTCTATTATTTTAGATATATTAAGGTGTGTTTGAGGGTGATAGTTTGAGTAGTGGTTTTAGAAAAATTAAATACAGTTGATTTTGTAAAATTGATTTCTTAACAATCAAATTTATGTTTGACAACAAACTCTTAAAAATGATTTTCATATGTTTTTTAGTTTTTATTTGATTTAAAAAAAAAGGGTGGCATGACATTATAAAATAAAATTTATCTCACATTTGATATTAATGTACTTTGTCTCTAAGTTTTGTGTTTAGTTTATGTTTGAAGATCGTACATTTTCATCATCCTCTGAGTTTCCATTATTGTCCATTTTTAGTTGTTAGGATTTATTTGTTAGTTCAAATTTGATACACAACTTGAGGAAGAATGGAGGAGAAAGGAATTAATATAGGACTGAGTTAAGAGTCAGAGAGAGAAGAGAAGAGAAAGAAGACAAAAAATTAGAATGTGTTTAATATGAATCTAAAATTTCCATCATATGTAAAATGATACAAACTATCAACAACAAAGTAAGTTAATTACAAGAACAGTAATTAATGCTAGGAATTGAACAAAGGAAAGTTTGCAATTTGCAACAAAGAGGGGTTGGAAAGTAAATAAGAGGAAATGAAAGGAAAAGAATAAGAAGTCACAAGTTTTTTTGAGTTTGGGAAGAAACTCTATACCTCCATGGAAATATTTTACAGAGACCAATGGAAACAGATGATCCAAAGAGCCACAGTTTGATTTGTCTTTTTTTAATCACTCCCAACAAATTAGGCCTTTGCCCTCTTAATAAACCCCTTCCACTCCAAAATTCACCCAAATATCCAAACTAGCAGTTAAACAAAAGGGTAGTCACACCAAAAAGTAACTCCAACAACATGGCTAAGATCATGAATGCTTCTCATTTGTGTTCATCGGTTTCTCGGGGACTTCTAGTTGGGGAGGCAAGAGTTTCAGAAAGCTTCCTTGGACGGGTTGATTAGCCATTGCGGATTCGTTATCTGTGGTTGGAGACCAAAGTGACAGCTTAAAAAAGGACATTTAATGAAGGAAAGATCTGACTAACTCAAAAGATGCTTAACAAATTACACAATGTGCAATGCAGATAAAGCAAGTTCAAGAACAAATAATGGAATAGCAGCAAACAGAAATTGAAGGTCTCTTAAGGGATTAAAATTTACCAAAGAGTGATTTGATGGAAGGTCTTTTAGATTTTGCGCTCTTCTTCTTCAATTCAGCTGTCAATAAAAGCCGCAGATAAGTCATGTAAGATTGTTAAAAACAGGCTCTGAAATGGATGTCATAAAAGACAATATTTCCAACAAGAGAAGGGATAGTGTCTTTCACTTATTAACAAAAGACATTTTGTGCTACACATTTTTGTCCCAAGTTTTCACATTTGGTTATGTATGAACCAAACATCTATCTTCTCCTTAAACATTATATCATTTGACTAAAATTTGAATTTATTCTGTCACAAAATTGATCCCCGTCATATATTGGAGAGAAAACAAAGCAATATGGATAAACACGAGCGTAAGAAATGAAGATAAAAGCCATCAGCCATTTGTCAACATGCATGACTCGAGTAATCAAATAGCATTTTTCCCAGAAAATACGCAAGAAAGTTGCAATGAGTAACCAAGCCAAACAATACAAAAACCTACATTGCCTCAACTTGCATTACTAACAGTAACAAAGACAAATATACTGTTCTTCGGTTTATGCGTAGTGAGAGGGAGGTGAAAAGAAAAGAAATATCTGTTCTTCAAGCATGTAATAAAATTTAAACCAACTACAAGAAAAAAATATATATTATTAGAAGGTGCGCAGGGAGATACCGATTCCGGGCAATTGATTATCATCAACGATTTCAAAGTTTTTGTACGTATAACCTACAAAATTGATATCCTTCGATGACAACATCTGCATTAAACAACAAAAAGATCAGCAAATAAGTAGCATATTGATTAGCAATGTCTTAAACTACAGGTCATTGTCTATCTGTATTAAATAAGAACTAGATCCTAAACCCTAAACCCTAAACCCTCCCCCCCCCCCCCCCAAAAAAAAAAAGAAGACAATAGAGACGATCCGACACCATTGACATCCCAAATGTTTGTATATCCCCAAGAACTGATTCCCAAATGGCAAGAATCATACTAAAATTGAAGAATTAAATCAATCATTTTTAAACAAAGAGTCAACAGTTGAAACATTAAGCTCCGACCTGTTGACCTTGTTTGTCTCAATTACAAAAGTTGCGGCCTATTACACATTATGGCATTAAAATAAAGCCGCTTCTCCAACTTCAAATCAAACCAGAGATAAAAGTTGAAGAAAAATCCAGAAATCTTATCAAGTATCTTCAGTAACTAGCCAAAGTGGATTTGAGCCACAATAGGAAAAGAGCCTATCATCCAGCATAATAGGAACTTTAGATGCAAGGTTAGAATGGCCACAGTCAACTTTTGTCATTGTAAAATAAAATTGAAACCCAATTCCAATGGATCTCAATAAACAAATGATACGTGATCAGGAATCTGAGAAACTAACCTTTCTCCATGGACCTGATTTTGATGAAGTTTGAATTGCGTTTTCAGTCTATCACGAATCAATAATTAGATAAACAGAACAAGTTAGCACAAGCGTAGCAGAAGTAGTTCTGGTGTAGATACAGAAAATAAATAACTCGTATACCTCTTCAAACTTCTCAAAATTTTGAGTATCCAATTCATCATTAACCTCAGGAATAAATGCAGCTTTCATTTGATACAACTTATCCCACTCAATGCCCTTGAACCACGGGTGCGCCTGGAAATAAAAGCCAAATCAACCAATAATTTAAGTGTCACTCTATTTTAGGAACTCAATATGTTAATAATGATCAAAATTTAGAACAGAACACACCACACAACACCTTTATTTCATCTGCACCCTTGGTCCCAAGCCTTTGTTCAACATTGCATAAGAGTTTACTAATTAGATCCTTTGCTTCTGGAGAGAGTTTTGCTTCTTCTGGAAATTTCAAATGAGTTCTCCAATTAACTATCTGCACTAAAGAAAAAAATTGTTCACGAATGAGAAAATAACATCAAATGACAAGACAATACCTAAATATTTAACTAAGCTCCACAAATTAGAGATGATTTATCCAAATTACACCTTGTCCCTATAAGACCCAGACCATCATAAGTTTTCCAGACTCCAGGTATTGAAATAAGAAAAGTTCCTCTGTTTACATACAAGGAAAGACAATGAAGGGTTGAAAATTATTTTCCCCATTCAAATTATTATTATTCGCTCCTATAATCATGACAGGAATCCTATCAACAATAGTTGTTAGTTAGACTCGTCAGTCCAAAATAACGTTATCCTAAACGAAGGTAGATTTATCCATTCTTCACGTGCATTCCAATTTCTAGTTTAACATTTTGCTTCACTACATAACTAACTTAGAAAGTAACATCAATATTAAGTTTCTCATTTCAATCTGATTCTAAGGTAATTCAGTATTCATTAACATTAGATGTTATATTTCAATTTCTACTTGTATTTATTTTGGTTGGCTTTCGTTTTTATTCATCCACCAAATCCACTCTCATCCAGTAAACGTAAACCAACATACATGCAATGTACACGTACTCCATAAGATTAACTTCCATTCATGTTAAGAAATCAAGGATCATCATATAAACTGAAACTAGTTCCACATTACCTTCCTACAAGTTGACATTGGCTCATCTGAGTAAAACGGTGGAAATCCCACAAGCATTTCATACATGATGGCACCAAGTGACCACCTGAAGTAGTTTGCTAAAATGATTAAAAGGTTCTCTTGAAATATAAAAACAAACTGAATAGAGCAGAAAGATGCTGACCAATCACATTCCATTCCATATCCTTTCTTCAGCAAAACTTCTGGGGCAATATAATCAGGCGTTCCAACTGTAGAATAAGCCTACGACACAAACCACCTTGATGTCAAATACAAAATTCAGGGAAGTAACAATTTTTTTGCAGAAAGATGTAGTTGTAAAAGGTTTAAAATGAGAACTTCATTATAGAGAGAGAAACCCCTAGAAGAATCAGAATCAAAAAGGAAAACTTTTGGTTCACCAGTCACCACTTTATAAGTGACTAATGTAAAGTACGGGTCTACCATACATGATATGGAACTACTTACAAGCATCCGCCTATTTCTTTGCCAATGCTGTAGTTGTTCCTGTTGTGTGCGTTTTGATGCCACAGGACGCCCATCACTTTGAAGAGCACCACTGAGGTTACTTCCCTGGGAAAAATCCTTTTCTTGGAGGTTACTACAATCTAATGGTTTACATAATCCAAAATCCGATAATTTCATATGGCCATCCTTGTCAAGAAGTAAGTTATCCGGCTTGATATCTCTGCAAAACTCACACGGACTAAATGTCACTCCCAATAACCAAATATGTGCCTCCCAATGAAAACACAACGGAATTAATCAACTACAGAATAAATCAAGCAACAAATACCAACCTATGAATATAATTATGTTTATGGATTGACTCGATAGCTAAAACTGTTTCGCCAACATAAAATCGAGCCTCATCTTCAGTTAGAGTATCTTTTCTCATCAGCAAAGTCATCATATCTCCACCAGGTAAGTATTCCATGATAAGATATAAATACTCTTCATCTTGGAAAGAGCAGTACAGCTTTACAATACAATTACTGTCAACCTCCGCCAATAGGTTCCTTTCAGCTTTCACGTGTTCAACCTATAGGTAAATAATACACATTCAATAAAATAGTGACTAAAGCCGTACATGGTGTCTATAATGCTAATCTAAGCATACCTGGCCTCTTCGAAGCATCTCTGATTTTTTAAGCTTCTTCATGGCATATACATGACCAGTTGCTTTCTCCCGACAAACTCTAACCTGTATCTCAACCAAAAGGGAAATGTGTCTTATAGAATGAACAATGGGTTAAAAAACTGTCATAGACTGTGCGCATCTGACATCAAACACTAACATATCTAGTCAGCCCATTCATTAAAAACAAAACCATCAATAAAGAGGAGACGCAAAAGGTTGAAGGGATTTGGAGTCCAACCCTAACGAAGAGAAAAGGTAGACAATAAGAGTATCACCCCATCACCCCGAAAATTTGGGTGGTACACTCTTTGTGTTCTTCCTATGGATAAAGGACCTCCTCAACACTATTCATGTGGGACACCCTTTCCCAGGGGCGAAAGCCTTGTTGTGGAAGCCCATATATTGGGCCTTCTTTTGGATCCTTTGGAAGAAGAGAAACCAAGGTGTCTTCTTGGATTAAAAAAAAGATCCCTTTTGAAGGGATCTTTGACCTCATTATGTGTTATGCTATCTCTTAGTGTAAACTGTCTAGACACTTTGCTTCTTACACTCATGCTTCCCTTTTAACCTTACTCCCCTCTGCCCAAATACTTAAGAGGCCAATCATTCACCTCTGCACACAGGAACGTGCTAACCAATTCATCTATGAGCTTCTTTCCTAATTGACAACCACTAGCAGTAGCCATGGCAGCCATACAATCAAGTAAGAAAAGATAAACTTTAATGTTAAAGAGTATTCATACCTCTCCAAAAGCACCCCTCCCTATCATTGTTAGTGGCTCAAAATCATCAGCACCCATTTTATGCCTTTGAAGACGCATATACTCTGTTTCCTTCTTCTCTAGATGCTTCAGCAGATTGCTTTGCTCTTCTTGAGAGACCTCAGCATCAGCTAACTTCTTTTCTAGTACATGACGCCTGCAAAGAAAGCGACGAAAATTTTATGAAGATACAAAAATTATCAAGTACATAGAAGGTAAATCAAACAGCCAAGGTGACAAGGACTTCAATGAGTTTCTGGGAAAGAACTACATGCTGACCTAACAATGCAAGTGTGCAACTGGAATAAAAAGCATCTGTAGAACAAGATTGGGCAAAGACAACAAGCACCTAAGCCAAGCATTTTTAGCATCTGTCACATAGTGTTTTACATGAAGATGACAAAGCAGCAGACAGAGACTGGAATGACTAAGGAATAGATAATACTATTAAAAAAAAATAAACCAAGCCCAGAAATATCTCTGTTAGCATAGTATTTTTTTTTTATTGACCAGAATATTTCTCTAGGACTCTACCAAAACATTCACAAAAGATGAATACGTTAAAGAATAAAATAAGACACATTTTAGACCAGTATATATTTGAATTACAGAGGAAATATTAGTACCTCAAAATTAGATATATACTCTTACACCTAACGGTTAATTTTATTAAAAAAATGTGTGTAACATAATAGATGCCTTCCCAAATATAAGTTAAAGGCATAAGAACATGCCAGTGGAAAGAGCCTGATCAGTGGCTCATAAGGAGAGGGAGAGGTAACCCAAACTGACAAGTACAAAGGTACATGGAAAATTAAAAAATGAAGGGGACACAAAATCAAATTTTTCTGCCAACAAAACTGTGAAAAAACTATAAAAAATGAAACCAACCTCTCCCTCCTTTCTTCCAAGCTCTTCATTTGTTTCTTGTAATGATTTTCTATATATTGCTTGGCAGCTGCAACCTTCTGCTTGGTGACATTTGAGGGTACATCTTCACTAGTTGGTGGTCTTGATGGATCTCTTGCATTGCCTGTACTCTCCTTATTTGTTGAGGGCTTTGGCTTGTCTTTGGATCTAAACTTATTAAACCAACACCTAGTAGCTTCCATATTATATCATACAATGAATATGCTTAGTTCTAAACCACACTTCCCAATGTTCATTTTAATTCAACAATTATACATGACATAGTTCACCCAGTACGTAGTGTTACAGCAAATATGCATATACAGAGCAGTAAGTCTCTGGTATGTTAGATAATGTGATTTCCTGCATGGAGAAAAATATCTAACAATGAGAAGAGGATAAATAATACTCAAAAGAAAAGAATTTAAATTAACATATCGTTGAAATAGAAATAACAAAATGATACAATGTCTTGTAGTTAATAAAACATAAATCATTGGTTTCCATGAGTCTGTAATAGTTAAGCCATTGATAAATGAATAAACTTGTCAAAGCCTCCAAGATTTCTGGTAAGCGGTTTCCAACAACATAATGTTGCAAACAAACACAGTTCCTTCAGCCAGCAAACTTCAGATTCAGATAGTGACTTCGTATATCAACTGAGTTCCGGTTAATGTCAGAACCTCAGAGTAGAAAGTAGAACAAAAACCTCCCTTAAAAGTTAGTGAACAAAATTTCAATGCTGTATAAGTATTTCCAGACATAGAAGCGAGCAGCAACAAAAATGACACTTGAGCTACTATTCACTGCACCAAATTTCTGACGGGTCAGATGGCCAATCCAGAACTCCCAGTTTACTAAAATTCATCCAAATTTGTTAAAAGAGAGTTCCTTAGTGTGTTCTTTTGGGTATCACTTATCAGATTATTATTGATTAGCTGTCACAATTAGATTTGTTCATTTTAGTCTTTTCAGTTCTAAAAAAACATGACGGAAAAACATTCATTTTATCGAAATTCGAAAGTTCGTAACGACCGAGTCAAACCATCCTCCAAAAACCACATCCTCTACTTTTAAACAAGAAAAATTAAAAAATTAAAGAAAAAACAACCACCAAATCCTCCCGCAAATTCCGATCAACAAAAATATCGAAGAAACAGAATACATAAACCACCAACCACCGAACAAGAGAACATCCACAGAGAACCAAAAAAGAAAAAAGAAAAAAACTGGTCGCGTATTAAAGCATTTCAATCCACATTCTCCACAGAATTTGACAAAAAAACCCAAAAGCAAACCAGATCAATCAGCTCAAATTAAAAGCAAATAAAAGGGAGAGCAGCAGCAGACACATCCAAACTTATAGATCAGATAATGAAGCAAACAAGTATATAAGTGAAAAGAAAGAAACGAAATCAGAGATTGAAGGAGAATTAGACATCGAAAAAAGCAGAAAGCAAAAAAATAAAAAGAGAGTACCGTACAAGTAGTGCGTGAAGAAAGAGGAGAAAAGCAATGAGAAACCCTAGAGAAGAGATTGAGGAAATGTAGGGTCGGAGATTACGGTTGAAGAAGAAGAAGAAGAAGAAGAAGAAGAAGCAGTGAAGAAGAGGAACACTCTGTCTTCATGATTCGGATGCCCCATTTTTTTTTCCTCTCTTTTCCTTTCTTCTTTTAGCTTTTTTTTATTATTATTTTTTTTTTTTTATTGGGTGTTTGAAAAATAAATAAAAATAAATAATAAAAAATAAAAGTGAATAAGTGCTTTTCTATACGCGTAGACTTGGGTGCTTCACTTTCATTTCGCTGTTTCGCATTACTTTCCACTCATCCAAATCTCACATTTACTCTGTTTTCCATCCTTTATTTATTGAAAAAATAAATTATTTACAAAATATAGTAAAATATATATATATATATATATATAATTTTTTTTATATTTAAAAATGATTAAAAAATAATGTGGAAATTTTTTAGGCTAAATACGTGGATGGTTGGATTTTATGTTTGGAGTACAATTTTTGAATTAGTTATAAATTAGTGTTTGTTTAGTAATTATTTTATTTTTTTAAAGGATAATTACAATACGTAACAATTTTAAGGATAATAATGAGTTGTATATCAACATTTTAAAAAATTACAAATATAGTAAAATTTGTAAGTATAAACTTCTATCGTTGATAGACTCTCATGTATAGACTTTTACACATTTTGATATATTTACAATTTTTTAAAATGTTGTTATATATATGCTAATACTTTGAATCTAATTATCATATTTGTAACTATCAAATTTTTTTTTTAATTAAGTGGATGTTTAGCCGCAGAGTTGTTGTGAGTTCACTTTTATGTCAACTTACGGTTTTTGTGGGTCTTGTGAATCTCATCATGACTAAACAATTCTCTAGACCTCACAGCTTAGCTTTTACCCCAAATGTCTTTTAAGTTTTTCCTAAATCTGCATTTTGTTTTCAAAAACCGAACCAAAGTTTTAAATAATAAAAATAAAATAAAAAACTTGGTTTTTTAAAATTTAAAAAAAGGGACTAATAATATTTAAGGTTAAATATTTAGATGAAGTTGATTTTTAAAATGTTTAATTTGTTGATTATTACAATAAGGTGTTTTTAGTAATAGGAGTAGAGATTGGAACTACATATTTCAATAATTTCAATAATTCTTTTTTTGGAAATAATTTGTCATCATTTATTTGTAATGCAAATTTTTCTAATAAAATCTAATAATTTATGGTCCATTACACCATCATCGTTCTTATCCTTAATTTCCATACCCATTAAATTATATATGTTGTTTTTTTATGTTAAAATTATGTTGCTTTATAACTAATAAAATTGTTGTGTGTTTTATAATTAATATATAAAAATCAATTTATAAACTAAATTGTCTGTTTGTTAAATCAATATTAAAGCTATTGACTCGTAATTAAAAAAAATTATCATATCTAATGGATAAAATATATTTACACTTCATATAAAAATTAAGTGCAATGAATTTTTGTTTTTTTAATGTAAATAGTTTATTTTATTTTTTATTATTTTTGAAAAAAATAACAATAAGATTGTTTTCAAATATAATAGAATAAACCAAAATATTTATAAATATATAGCAAAATTTATTTTTCAAATGACAAAACTTCTTAAAATACTTACAAATATAGCAAGATTTTAGAATCTATCAATGATAACCACGTTAAATGTTAAATTTAATTCTAAAAGTCTATCAGTGTCTATTATTGATAAATTTTGAATTTTAACTTTGTAAATATTTTCGATGTTGTTTTGATACTTGAAACAATTTTTCAGAGGAGAAAAACAACCTCAACAACTAAATTTAACATTTAATAAATGATAATTTAAAAACATAGGAACTAAAATAATGATATATGTTGACTTTAGGAGAGAAGAAAAAGGAAAAAGAGAAAAATAAATAAAATAAAACGAGGGATGTAAGATGGGACAGTTGGATAATGCAAAGCATATTCAAAGCCTTGACGCCCGCCGGAGATGAAGCGGCCGTGCTGTCTATTCAACCACCGCCTCTCTCCGCCGTCACCTCCACTTAGCTCCATAATTAATCTAATCTTACTTAATTAATTTTTCTTTTTGTATAAGTATTCTTAATTTAATTATTGTATTGTTACTCCATGTTTGATTGAGTAATCAATATATATATATATATATATATTTATTATAGGTTGAATTTTAATCCCCACATGCAAACTTGTAAAATGTCATCACATTTTCTATCATGATAAAGTTAACATATCATAATGATGAATTTCGTCTTCTTAAGAGGGAGTTGTCATCTCCTCTAAAAGATAACGTTAACATCTGATTTATAGTCTTTTGACGAACCTGCTATGTGTTTCATGTGTCCATACTGGCACATTTTCAACAATGATGCGTTTTTAACCTCAGATATAATCACTCCAGAATTGTATTGGAACACCATACTCGTTTAACTTGCGCTTGTATAGTCCAAATTGTTCTTACACATCTGACTTGCACTTGCTACGAGCCAAAGTTGATCATTCCATCAGATTTCTCCACATCAAACTTTACTAGACTTATGTCATCAATAGTTTAACTCAACTGTCACCTGTATGTATCTAAGAACTAAGAGGTCTCGAGTTCAAATCCTCACCATGCTTGTATTTAAAAAATATTTTTTAAAAAATTACTAGATTCATAAAGTTTGGCAGACTTGCTTTACTTTTAGCAAATCAGTAAATAGTGAACAACTCACACTATTCATAAATATCACAACTTGTTTTTGTAAATATTTCATGGGTGTGAATGTTGTTGCAATGTTGCAACCATATAGCATACTCATATATTCAAGAAAACTACGATCGCAAAAATAAGTAGGAAACTAACATAGAAATTTAAAGGAAGCAATAGCGCTAGGAACAAAATAATTGACAAGAAAAAAACTCCAAACCGAAGAAAAAACCACATACCATAAAAAAAAAAAAAAAAAAAGTTCCAACTATGTGAAAAATTATTATAATCACGCAGATATCCTCAAACATAAGAGCACACTCTCTCAAAGCATTATACTATCACATAACTTAGCTTAAGTTTAAAATGCTTCAAATTTGGATGATTTGAAACAAAGTGACAACTTTCCCTTTCGAGTACTTAGAGCACATCACTTTCTTGAATTTTTCAAATATAGGATGGCTATTCTTTAATATTTTGAAAGAAAAAAAATCCAACAAAATTCATATCAACTTAAAGAAATTTTTTTTGATGTTTTTTAGTCGTAAGGTGTTAAAAATCTCACATTGAAAAATTCATGGGATCTCATACTGTTTATAAGATACATATATAAACTTCTCCTTTAATGAACCATTGCCAATTGATTTGAGATGGAACTTGATGTTATCTAATATGACATTGAACCAATTGAAGCCCAAAAGAGCATTTGGTCGAAGAATATAGATCTTTTTGAAGGATATGTTTAAGGATCGCACATTGAACAAATCAAGAGGCATCACAATCTAGATGAAAATTAATTTTAAGAATAATAAAAAATAGTAAAACTTAATTTATTGCCATTCTTTTAATTTTTAAATAAGTAATTATTAACACTTAAAAGATGGAAAGTGAAATTATAAATCTCGAGACTTATGGACCAAATTGAAACAAAACTCAAATTTCAAAAAGTAAAACTGCAACATTTTGAAACTATAAACTAAATTGAAATCAAACTCAAAACTTAAATACTAAAAGTGTAACATTTTGAAACACAGGTACCAAATGAAACTATTCCCAAAATCTAGGACCAAGAACATATTTATTCTCAACTTTATCAGTTAGTTTAATTGACATGATGTTTGTACTATAAACCTCGAAATTAGAGAGTCGATTCCACCGCTCTACTATCAAGTCAATACCTTTCAAAAAGACTCCATATAATAGCCATTGATTTAGCAACCTTTTTGCCCTCATTTCCCTACATCCACTTTAGATATTTTTCCTATCTTTCCTTACCTAACAAGCCAAAGAAAATGAGAATCACACAATTATAAGACACAAGGATTTCTTCATCAATTCTTAAATGCTACAATATTTTTTGCAAATCTTACAATTAATCCATTTATTTTTTTAAAAAAAAAAATAAAATGAAATGAAATGAAAATAAGGAAAAAGGCAAAAACATATTTATAAAAAGAAGAAAACAAAACTTGCATTATAAGAAAGAAGGTGACATGATAATAGAAAAAAGAAAAGTGTGGAGGTTGTTAATGAGTAAATGGTGAGGTTCCTTTTCCTTTGGGGCATCTTTGAGGGACCATTATCTCCATTTCCATCTGCCTAAGCAACAACCAAATTAATGAATCCAAAAAAGATTGTTGAAGGCAATGTTCCATCAAACTTATCTTTATAAAGTTTCTTAATCCTATCCGTGTGTGAGTTCTTCGTATAAAATTTACCTAATTTCGATGTTCAATAGAGATTTTGCACTTTTCGGATATTTGAGGCTTCTCGACCAAGAGATTTGAAGCTTCTATCTCTCGCCTCTGATTGTTAAGTCACTAGCCAAATACATAATTATGTTAGTTTTCTGGCTTTAACACTACATGGGGATCGTGATTTTTACATCAAAAGAATACATGTGAGAAAGGAAGATCATATTAACAACCTCATCGATATACATTTATTCTATTTCAATCACGTTATCAAGAATTGACACAACTAATATATTAGTGAATTCTTCGAATGTCAAAATTCGACTCTTCGTTACTAATTTGAAATTCACTCAAGACTAGTTATTTGAATTTGCCCACACGTGTTAGTGATCTAAAAAGAAAAAATGGGTAGACATTGGCTTTCCAAAAATTAAGTTGTTGATGACTAACATATTTATGCAAGGACCAAAAATATCACTTCTTCCAAAGTTCGAGGGCCAAAACAAACTATTAACCAAAGTTAAAAATAAAGAGACAATGAACATTTCGAAAGAGAATTTTTAAAATTACAAATTTAATCCTTGAATGTCCGATGTTTTCTTAAAACAACAATAAATCTATTAAACACAAAACATTTTCTCATAAAAAGATTTTAAAATACTATTGCAAAGCTACACAATTTCCAATCCGTAACAGTACGAAATTAATGAAATAAAATAACAAAACAGCAATAGAATAAGAATAAGAATGTAGCGAGTTTGAAAATTTTGATAGCCATACATAATATTATTAATCTTCATACGCGTTTTGTCCCCATGATGTGACAGCCTGACAACAAAATTTGTCAGATATATTAAGCTATAAATACAGCCTACACCCTTCTGATAATAAAACCACGTCGGTCACCTTTCATTCATTCATTCATTCATTCATTCATTCTTCAACGCCAAATTTATTGGTAGCGAAGACTTTAAGACCCCATTTTTGCTCTCTTTTCAACATTTTATATGTCTAAACAAAACAACAGCTATGAATTGGAAGATATTTGAAGGACAGATCCAAAATGGAGTCAACAATGAAGCAAAATTATATATTCCTATCACCTTTCACCCCAAATCTTCCATTCTTGAATCAATAATCAAATAACTTTAAGTAAAAGACAGACAACTAAAGAGGGAAGAAAAAATTGTTGAAGAATATCCATCGTCTATAGATACTATCAAATCAAATGCATTACACTGAGGTAAATAAATAGAAATTTGAAATATCTCGCTAATGAACAGAAGGAACCTTTTTTTACCGGCATCGCTGCTGCTCGGGACGTTCTTGCTGATCTGATCCCTCTAGGTGGCGATGGGCATCCGAAAATTTAACAGCAACAGGGACTTGTGAAGAAGACAGCTCTTTTTGGTCTTATTCTGAATCCCTCACACTCTCACTTGTCAGCCACAGTTTCTTCTGCACGATGAATACGGCTTCATCGCCGTCCAATTCTGAATCCGAGCTGGCATCTGCCGTAGCCACTGCTTCCCAGTGCAATGCAGGTAGATACTTCTTTATCAAATCTACGACAGATTGTTTGTCCCTGATAATGATGAAACCTGTGGGTCTGAGCATGCGATCCATCTCAAGCAACAGGTCCTCAGAGCTGCATTCTTTCTTCTCGATGTCGGAAAAGACAGTCCATGCGTGAAGCAGATCGTATGTACGAGGATATGTCGAGAAGGCTTCGCACCTGTAAAACATGTATTAAGTATCAATGCGCCTATCCTATATTGAATATAAAATAGAATTACATTTCACAATACGTTTTAGGGACAATGTTGTGCAAGTGCAATTGTTAGCTGCATACCAGTTATTAGTAGTGCCTATGAGGCCCCGATCATATATCAATTTCAGTGTGTTAGGACCATCTTCTGGAACAACATTCATCACCCACACATCCTTGTCCTTCAGAGCAGCTCCAAATGATCCCATATTGGCCTTCATGTCCATCACGTTCCTGATAGTATCCGTTTCGATCTTTGGACTCAGTAGATTCCAGTAACTTTCAACTCTACGCCGCCAAATTTCCTGCAACAAGACGATATAAGTTTAGAAACTTCTGCATCCAGATTTGAATTAGCCAAATTCATCCTGGTCATAAAATTACCGTGTCTTTTTCGAACATTTCATTTGAATAGCCAAAATCTTGAAGTCGTGGAGGAGGTGAAGTTAACCGAGCTGGCCAAGGAGCTAATCCACTGCCTTTGGCTTTATGATCATCTGCACCAACAAATCCAGTGTGATCATTGAGCAAGCATATTCAGTTAGTAATAGGGCGCCAATATCACACAACAACATACAACAGAAAACTCTCACGACTACATGGTTCATAACAAATCAGGAGAAATCAATTCCAGTTCAGTTTAAGGGTAATAGGCTAGATACACAAGAAGAAAAAAATCAACACAATTAAAATCCAAATATGGTATTTATTAACCCCCAGGAAAGCCATGTGCTCCATAGCTTTAAACCCACCAAATTAAGTAGTTTCCATTGAATAAGCAGCAGCACATGGCTATGAATAGTTGGCAAGTTCAAAAGGAAGTACTTGTGTCGGCAAATAATAGTAGTAGAAAACAAAAATCTAAATCAAGCCATTCAATAAGGGACTTACGGTCAGTGTAAGGAGTGATACAAGCTTCCATCTGCACACCCCAAACAGCATCGGGATCATCATCAGATCGGCAAAGTGGAGGACGGGTACCAGGTTCTCTTTGCAGATAACAATCATTTGTTAGGGGTTTTTGCCAAATAACAGTCTGGTTTCTCTTGGCAGCAATTCGCCAACACATACGACCTACAAGGTCACTCATTTCTCTCCAAATTCTCAGATCTTCCTCATCCTGTGCATAAGCTTCAGGGGACGAATAAGCAAAATAACCACCAGGTCTAAGCAATCTATCTAGCTCAAGAAGAAGAATTCCGTCTCGTTGAAGCCAATCAATACGACAACGAGAACAGTGTGCAAGTTCAAAAGATCTGCTTGGGTAAGGGAGCCTCTTAGTTCCTAAAACACCAAGGTATGCAGGAATTCCTCTTTCCAAGGCAAACTGAATTTGGTTTTGATGAACATCATTTGGTGCTAAGGACATTGCTATGATATTAGATGAGAGAAGATAGCCTCCAAAACTTGCGACACCACAACCAACATCAAGAACAGTACGCAGTCTTCCTTCATTGTTTAGATTATCATTTGAAAAGTTGAGCATCTGAAAGATGAAGGCCAACATTTTCAGCTAATCAATTGCGCATAAGAAAATTTGGCACAGAAATACAGAATCTATACTTGAGCCAAAACCATGAACGGTTAAGATTAAACATCAGTAAATTAGAGTAATTTGATATATTTTGCGTTAAAAATATTGTCCAAAAAGCAAACTCTTGTGCCTTATCCTTCCATTCTGGAAGATACAGAAGTGTTCAGAAATCTTACATTTGCAATTGAAGCAATGTACTTATCAGCTCCATAGTGAAAATGAGTACCTCCTCCTGGGAACACAATTTTTTCACCTTTGACAACCATCCAGTTCTGATCAGATTTCTCATGAGCAAGATGAGTATGGGGAATGTTTGCTTTCCACACTTCATCTCTGCTCTTAGGCCACTTAATTGGGACCTACAGTAACACATTATTAATATGTAAAAGTTAGAAACCATATACTCAGATGATGTGGTTAGTAATTACTAATCAGTAAACCTTCAGGTGATGCTCAGTGTTACCAAATTGCTACCTTGTATCCTGCTGGAGGAGGAATCAGGCAATTGAACCGCCTCTCAGGTGGTGGGCAGTGTCTTTCATAGTGTTCCATTAAAGAGAGGTCCAGTTTCAATCTCATTTGGTAAATGAGATGTCTGTCCAAGCAGGGAATTAATTCCGAATGCCGGTCATCACAAACCTTTGAAATGAGAATAAAAACTACATGAGGGGGCTGTACCGATCACCTTAAGACTAATAATATTAAAAATTAAAGAAAAAAATTAAAAATATAAAGCAATTGAAGTCCGATGGGATGATTTATTCTCTTTTTACTGAGAAAGAGAGTAGTGTTTGGATGAGAGCACCATAGACAGTCACTTACCGGGTAACTTTTTGGTATGATAGCATCGTCTGCGTCTTCCTGCTCGGTTGTCGTTGAAGATTCTTCAGAGTCTTCGTTCCCCATCAAATAATGGCTCAACGACTTGCTCCCATGCTGTAGAGCCGAGTCTTGGTTGCCAAAAATGGATCCATAATATGCATACAGAAACCCAAGAAATATTGCCACAACACATATGGTGGCGATTAAGCGCTTCTTCTGTGTCCCATCAGATCTTCCCCTCGTCATTTATCGAACTTTCAAGTTTTCCTCAGCTATATACTTTGACCCAAGTGTGAAAACAATGTTGAATGTACCACTTAAATGGAAACTAGATAACCTCCCCTCCTGAAGCTACAGTAGAAAACGATAGCAAGAATCAGTTATAGTATATTGTAGAACATAAGGCCCAACCTGTAAAGTGTTAGGAAAGCATAAAAGTTTCACTACAGAAAAAAAAGAGCCTGGATTACACAAATGTAACAAATTCTACTTGAAGTGAGTGAATTCACACTTCCAATCACTTATGGCCATAATCATAGGGACAATCCTAAATCTGAAATGCCAAGCGCACCCAATTAAAGAATGCTGGTATATATTTATTACTTGATTTACAATCCTTTATGTCACCATCCGGGCATTGTAACTTCTATTCTTAAAGAACCCTCTTGTTCAAATGTCAGTATAGATTAATTGCTTAAACTAGCAATGAGTGACCAAAAACCCTTAACAGAAAATAGAGAAGAGTCAAGAAATCTGACGTTCTCAAACCCCACGTAAGTTAAAGAAACAAAATCATTTTTTTCAATTCAACATCTAAAAAAGCAGCGGAAAAGAAAACACATAAAATCCTTATCTGCATCTAACGAAGAAACTCCATCCAGTACATTGACAAGCCAACCAACTGAAGAATGGATGAACCGACACTCATAAGCAAGATTCACCCTAGTAGAATAATACACTCTAAAGATCGTGTCGACATCAAATCATCATCAAAACACAAAAAGAAAACAGCCCAAGAAACGAAAGCAATGTGTGTCGGTGCATTAAACCAAATCCCCAGATCTGACAAATCCCAAAAGTAAAAGCCCACCCAATAGGAAAAATGAAAAAACCCCATTCAATAACAAGCTAATCAACACCTCCAACACAAATTCCAATCCAAGAAAACACCAAATCAAAATCAAAATTAACGAATTAACAAACAAGATCCAGAAACCAACACAATTAAGATCCAGAAAGCAAAAAAAACTACTCAAAAACAAAAACCCAAATGAGAAAAACAAGTAAACAGCAACGGAATTCTTACTGGCACCGGATCGGAAAACGAGTGCGGGTAGTGAAGAGGCGACGGCAGTGAGTGAATGAACAAGAAAAACAAATGTGAGAGATGAGGAAGAAGGAGAAGGAGAAAGGGGAAAGGACGGAAAGACAGAAAGAGAAACCAGATCTAAGAGAGGTTTGGTTTGATGAAGAAATTATGCTAATTTTGGGAAGGACCTGGTCTTAAGTACTCACTGCTCTGCCCTTTGCCATAGCCATGGAGAAAGAGAGAGAAAAAAGAGAGTGATGTTTTTATACACACTATTACGTCGACATGGATGAGGGTTTTTTAATTAATTTATTTATTTATTTATTTTTCCTTATGAAAGTATACTAAAATTTAATTTTTGATCTTCTCTACTAAATTGCTAATTATGATGCTAATTACTTGTATCACTTGCTTTAATTGTGATATTATCCTAATACTTTCGTTAAACTTAAACCCCATCATTTTACTTAAATTGTAAATTTCATTTCATGTAGTTTGAAAAAATTCTCTATCTATCAAATCATATAGACTAAATTGATTAAGGATTCGTTTGAATTGTCTTGAAAAAAAAACTTAAAAAAACACTTCAAATTCTTTTTCAAAATCACTTATTTTTTAAATTAAAACGTTTGAATACTCCAAACTCACTCTAATCAAGACTAAGGGTGTGTTTGGGATAAGAAGTGAGTTATTGTAGTTCTAGATTATTACAATTGGTTTTTAAAAATTTAGTGTTTGGAGTGTGAATTATTTGTTTGTGGTGTAAATTATCTTAGTTTTAGAAAGCAAATAATAAACATTATAGAAATGAATAAAGAAATTATGAACGTAAAATAGTAAAAACGGTAGCAAATAGTAATATTGTAGTAAATGAGGTGTTTTGAAATAGTGTTTGTTGTAGCTAATGAAAGGTTTTTAAATATTATTCACAAGAGGTGGTCATTTACATGATCTTCACCCCCAAACAATCTCCTAAATCTCAAATTTCTCTAAATTACATAGGTTAAATTTGTAATTTAATTATTTTATTATCTTCCATTTATCTAATGGGGTAAGATTTCGATGATATTGTCTCAAATTTCTCGAAGTTTTTTTGTGATATGATAGCGAACATTAGATGTTTTGGAAAAGTTTGTTATGGTTTAGTTTTTTAAAGAGAAAATGAGGTTTGGCTAAATTTGATATTAAATAGTATTTTTCGCGGTCTTTTTAAATGTAACCTAAACATCTTACCTCAAGACGATAATAATAATAGCTCTAAGTATACTCGCTTTCGCTACCGAAATTAGTTATTTTGACTATACATCTCATTTTACCATTTGAAAAGCACCTTTTTCCGATATTGAAATTACATTTAGTAGGGAAATAATTAAAAACGGACTTTTTCCTATAGGCTCACTTTTTCAATCAAATATTATACTAATTGTATTTTTATATTAATAATAATAAAAAAACAATTTTTTTTTTTATAAATTATTTTAAATGATAAAGCTTCTAAAAATATTTATAAATATCACGCCTATAACATACTAGGGCTTTTAAGTATTGGTGTATTATTTATTTTTCTTTTTAATAATTGCGTTACTAAATTTGTTAGATTATGGATTGGGAAATGCTTGTGTGGTTAATGAGTGGATTTCCTTTATTTCGTCTTTATTTATTTATTTATTTTTTGCTTTACAGTTGTATTTTTATTTTTATTAAAAATGAAACATTTTAAAAAACAAAAGACAATGGGGGATAATTTGATTTTCAAGGGATTTTTATTATACCATATAACGCAACAAAATATCACATTTTATTTACGATGAACTGCGATAGACTACTGTAGTTTTTATAGTGGTCTATCATAGATATATTGTGATATTTTGCTATATTTTGTAAGTATTTTTAAAATTTTTGTTATTTTAAATAATTTTCTCTTTTTAGAAAATTGAATGACTAGTATTAAATATTTTAAATTTCAAATACTATAATAAAATTGTATTAAAAATTCTAAAATTTGGAATACGAATTCAACCCCAAATTTTTTTTAGTCTCACATGTATCCTAGGAAAATTCTCAAGAAGTCGTCCAACATAAAATTGTTTTAAGCAAAATGTACACTTTGTTAATATAGTACTAACTTTCAATTGTTTTAAGCTTTCTTAATCATGCTTTTACATTTTCAATATCTATTTCATTCAAATATGATATCGTTTAATTCATGTCTCATTTTAAACTTTGGGTGCTACATCTCAAAACACGTTTCTTTGGGTTTGCCATTATTGACTTGGATATTTTTAACCAAATACTCATTTATATATTATAAACCATATTAGACAACATTTGTTGCAATCCAAAACTAATTGGTTATGAAGTCTTTCAAGTTTAATACGCGAAACTGAATATAAAAAAACGTTAAATTGTAAATTTGATCCCTATGATTTGAAAAAAGTCTCAAATAATTCATATGGTAAAAATTATGTTCGAAAATTTAATCAAATCATAGAGATTATTTATGAAATTTTATTAAATCATAAGAATTAAATCTACTTTGTATAACCATAACCATTAAATTTTAAATGAGTAATTAAACTCCAAATTTAGTTAAGAGCCAATAAAGTTTGGAATGGATCTGAAGTATGTGAATTTCACATGCCACAGCTGTTGTGATACATGACTTTACCATTAATAGATTCAACAGCTTTAAATTATTGATTTTGACTTTATTATTGAACCTCCCCCAATACAATTTAAACATTTAAAACTAACTTTATAAATATTAATAATCACCCACTACTTGTCAAATTTACTACATAATAACAAAATTCTCTCAAAACTATTTTGTCTGTTTTTGTTTTTTCGAGCAACACTTTAGTTAGTATATGTTTTTCGGTCGATTTCGATGTAACTTTGATTGAGTTTTATGCTGTTTTATTCTGGAGGTGATGTGATAATTTCGAATTGTTTGCACTTTTAGTAGAGTCGTGAAACGTTTTAAAGAGAGTGTGATCTGCGACTCAACCATTTTATTAACCAGTTTTTGTTTTGCAGTTTATCATATAACAAAGCGTTCTGTCCAACAGCTTAGTTCCACCATATCGTACACCAACATTAACTTCTCAATTGTCATTGTGGATATAAGCCTTCATAATAGATCTGTCAATTCTTCTTTTAACGAAATTTGTTGGATGATAATGTCGTCATTTTCTTCGAGGTCATGAATGTAGAAGTTCATCTGTGGCGTTATCTTCATATAATAACATTCTTGGCTAGCCTCGTAAATCCTCAACATTAACGTTGATAATTATTGTGGAACGTGTCTCACTTATATACTGTGACCTCATTCTATTTGTTTTTCTTATAAATACTCACTTGTATCCCACATGTTTGGCATTCTCTAATGTCTTAATTACTAATTCTCACGATTTGAAAATTTCACATAAGTTATCATTGTTCACATGAGATTTTTGAAGAAATTTAATTCGTGAAATTTGAACTTTGTATTTGTATTAATTTCAATATAGTAAGTACAATCCTAATACATGATTTCTTGATATTTTATCTCAAAAAATAAACTTTACTTTTAATACTTTTGTGGGTCTTCTCGGATATTCGACATTTGAACTTATGATCTTCTTGGATGGTCGATATTTGGGTTTGATGATCTTCTTGGATGATCTACCTTTGGGCTTGTTGATCTCCATGAATCGTTCTTCGACTTGTGGATAAACTTGTGAGTTTTTATCGAATTTGATGAGATTAAATCTTCAGCTTGTAGATTGTTTAAAATAGAACTAATTTGTTTATATCTTCTAATATTTGAAGCTTCAAATAATTTAGATTTTCAGCTCTTCAAAACTTGAGTGCCTCAGTATTCGCAACTTGACAAACTCAGTCTTCAACACTTGAGATTTGAGGGCGTTGGCTTTCAAGACTTGGGTGCTTCAGTATTTGGATCTTGGGAGCTTAAATCTTCAAGACTTGGGTGCTTCAGTATTTGGATGGTAGAAGTGTACAATCTTTAAAATTATGACCCAAATTGAAACATAGTTTAAAAATATAATATTTTGACATTTGGAATCAAATAGAAACTAAATTTCATAATTTCAAAACGTAACTCCTTAAACTAAAAAATGAAATAGGAATCATATCGTAAATTTAATGGTTGTTTTCAAATATAGTCAAATGAACCAAACTAGATCGATTGTCTATCGCGAATAGACTGTGATATTTTGTTACATTTGTAATATGTTAAGCAATTTTGTCATTTAAACTAATTTTTATAAATCCAAAAACTAAAAAGCATTCTACGAAGGAATTTTTTCAAATATAGAAAAAGAAATAAACTATTTACATTTCATAGAAAAACACCACTAAAAGACAAAAATCAATTATAAAGTGTAAAATATTTTGTAATTTTTTTCTATTTTTGATACTTTCTCTTCTACAAAAAAAAAAAAAAACTGAATTTCTAAGTACATATTTATTAAAATGTTGCAGTTTTCAAACTATTTAATGAAATGTAGTAGCTTTTGTTGTATTTGGGTTTCTCTCTCTTTGATGGAGTGTTCAAAACTTATCAAGTTTATTTTTTTTTTAAATTTAATACTTACTTCCTTTTCATTTTAATTGAAAATTGGATCTATTTTTTAAAAAATTTAATACTTCTTTCAACTTTTATTTTTCTAATTAAAAAATGTATCGCGGTTAACACTTTCTTTATAGATGTATTTTTAATAATTTAAAAAATTACTATCGTTTCATCCTTAACTATTCTAACTTTAAAGGGTCATTTGTTTTTTAGGAATATAGATAATCGAAATCTTAGATGCCTGAAATTATATATCTACAAAATTATATATGTTTGACTTTAGATTACATTGTTTGTTTTGTAGGAATATTTTTCTAGATAGCTATGAATATTTTGATTAGTGTTGATTTCTGCTGGAGAATGTCTTAAATCTATCTAATGTTTCAAGTACTAGTAATTAGTAATGTTTTGTAAAGAATTAATTAGTCAGTAGTATTAGTAGATAAAAATTAATTAGTAATGTTTTGTAAATAATTAATTAGTCATTAATTTATTATAACTTTATGTTCCATTCTTAATAAATATTATGTTACATTTCTGTTACTTTTAATGTAAATTATATATATAATTCTCATATCATTTTCAGAAAAAAAATATTTAATTTCAATGATTATTAAAGTTGCTTTTCAATGTTTTAACCATTAAATTTTTTAATTACTTTACATGTTTATATATATATATATATATAAAATTTTACAATCATCAAATTGGTTTGGTAGAGAATTTGAATTATGTTTTATGTTTTTAGATTCACTGAGTTCAACGTATATGCGTTTTTTGACATAATTTGAAGAATTTTGTTTTTGAAAAATGTTTTTAGATTTTGTGATCCAAGAAATGCAAATTCTAAAAACAACCCATTTATGTTTTCATTGGATGGAGATTGGAGAATTTGAATTTTACATTTTAAAAAGCAAAAGTATATAAGATCTATATAAAAACATTTAGAAATACAATATGTCATGTTTTAAACTAAATTCATTTTTTTATAAATAAAACTTAATTCATTTTTTAATATAATATGTATCGTGTAGTGTATTATACATTATATAATAATACAAAAAACAATTATATAAAATTTAGGTTAAATTACAAATTTGGTCCATGTGGTTTAAAAGGATAAAAAAATTTAGCCTCTATGGTTTATAACTAGAATTTAGTCCACTATTTACGAAGGTTTTCAAATCATAAAGATTATGTATACATATGATATTTTATCGAACTATAGGGTAAACTCTAACTTTCTCCAAACATGACTAAAATTGCAACTTAACCAATTTTTTAAACATAGATTATATTCATAAATAAACTAATAATAGCTTATTGTCAAATAAATTTTAGTAGATAAGTAAGACTAGTTTTAGGATTTATTAATATAAGTACGAAACACATTTAAATTTTTATTTTTAAAACTATAATACAATTTTTGAATATGTCACCAAATAAATATTTGAAAATATAAAATACAATTTTTTTCATAAATTTTTTTGTTTTTCAAAATAATTTTTAGATCACGAACGAGCGTGACTCTAAAATTTCAGTATTTTCAAATTTCAATACGTCCTGTGTCCCTCCTATCACTCAACCTATCAATCAAAATCACTCAACGACATTTATAAGTTTTTATTGAATACGTTAATTTATTTTGACTAATATAATATGGTTTTGTTAATGCACCCTGAAATAAGTTTTAGTTATTAAAATACTTTCTTTTATTTTTTATTTTTTATCCAAACAAAAAATACTAATTGAAGCGATTTTAAATCTTTTTTCCAAACCCAAATACAAATTTAAAATTATTTATGGTTTAAATTCTGACTTCCATCGGAGCATAAAGGATGCATCCCTAAGCATTACCTTTAGAATTAGAGCGCGGGAAACTTCATATTTTTATTGAGTTTAATTTTTTTTTTTAATTTTAATTTTAATTTGAACACGAAATAGAAGCGCAAATGTTATTATTTTTATTATTAAAACTCAGTGTCTTTCTGAGAGATTTCTCCATTTTTTTCCGGCCGATAACAAGCTGGCTCGTCGGTAGCATAACCTGAAAGCTTGCTCTTTAATCCCTAAATTTTATTACCCCATTTCCTTCATCTCTTCATTCTCTTCTTCCCTGCGACCTTCCTGGACTAAAAATCCTCATCTCCGGTTGCCCGTACTTCAGCCGCTGCGCCTCCTCCCTTGAAATTCTGTACATGTTGGACACAACTCCCAACGGAAGCATCCTCATCTGTGACACTCTTCCCGCCAGCAAGTTTGTGATTGCGTTGTCGTTTGTCTTGAATGCAATCCACTCGAATCCTCTATCGCTTGCTCTTGTCATCACCACGAAGTTCTGTGGAACCACCATTACCTGTCCTTCCCGGAACTCCCCGTCGAACACCGACTGACCGTAGTTGTCCACCACTTGCACTCTCGCGCTGCCTCTCGTAGCGTACGCCACTGTATGGGCGTTCACTGTGTAGTGCGGTGCCGACATCGCGTTCTGCGGTGGAAAATTTGAGTTGTTAAGGTTTTAAGGTTTGAAGAAATTAGCGCTGTCTTTAGAGTTTCTGAAATTGGAGATCTGATGTGATTGCTGTTGTTGTTAGATTGGGATAAATGGTTTTAGAGTGTTCTACTTACGCTGTAGAGGACTCCTCGTTCGGCGCTGAGGCGGACTTGGCGGAGGAAGGGGAGGTTATTGAAGTTGGCAGTAGAGATGCGGCCGCCGCGTGGGTTGAACACATCTGCATGTTCTGATCGACCAATGTTATGCTTCAATCGGAGTGTGCATACGGTTTCTTCGAAGCCATTTTCTGATTCTTTTTCGATGTATCTTCCTCTTGATCTTTCTTGATCGTCTTTCTCCGGCATAAGCACATCGAAATCTTCTTCGGCAAACACGATTCTGTCCCTCTCGTCGTTTTCTCCCTTCAACCGCCTAACCAATCCACTGTCTACTTGGAAAGCTTCTTCTAGAAATTCATCTGCAAATCCACTGAACACATTGCCTGATTTCTCTCCAGCAGATTCTCTGAAGCTTCTTCCTTCCCATTCCCCTTTTCGCATCACCTCTGGTCTTCCAGCGAGGTAAAATTTCTGTAACAAACACACTCAAGAATCTTAGGGCTTCTTGTTCAAATCAGTAATTAAAACGTTATACTCTGTTCTTTTCTTTTTTTTTTTGTTCAACTTACTCTAGCAAATGGATCGATTTGATTGGCGACATTGCGTGTATCAACGAACACAATCAAGATGAGATCAGACTGTCCACGATTATACATCCAGTGAGAAACTCCGGCAGGGACGACGAGGAGATCTCCCTCTCTGAACTGGCGGATCTTCTGGTGCTGGTCTCTGAAGTTTCCAGCCGACTGGGACCTTCGTAAATCGGTCTGGTAAGTCTCAGGACAGCCAGGCATTGCAACACCGCGAATACCAGTACCATGGACGACGAAAACAAGTTTAGGAGCATTAGTGAATCCAGGTAAAAGCAGACCTCTGGGTCGGATTGTATAGCGGACCATATTAACTCCGGCACACTGGAACTCCTCATTGTTGGGTTCCCATAGTTCAGTGAAACCAGCCTCCGCCTCAATCCGGCGAGCGGGGTCTTGAGCTCTGAGATTCTCGAGATGGCAGGGTTTGGGAGAGTGGAAACGGTGCTGCTGTCTAGCTTCACTGCCTTGGAAGCCCCAACTCCAGGGAAATTGGTCGGTCTGAGAGAGGGAGGCATTGATGAAAACTGCAAAACATAAGAAAGCAATTAGAGGAGAATAGTGAGCCATGGTGAGGGTGATGAGAAGAGAAGGCTGGCTGGGTTGGTTTTATGTCATGAGGAAGGTGGCGGAGAATTTATAGGTGGTGACACAAGTGGATGGCGGCGATGGTAACAGAATACGTGGTGGGGGGATTGTTGAAGAGACGCACCAGTTGCCATGGGGTTTCTGACCATTGTTGTGCAGCAAGAAGCTCCACCTCATTTTTTGTCTATTCCAAGGTATGCATTATTTTCTAAATTGATTATTTTGGATTTTTTTCTTTTGTTTTTCAATTATGGTACCCTTTCATTTAAGTAATGACAAAGTAAACAAAATATTTACGTTATTTCATACAAATCAAGTTTAATTTTTGTTTCTAATAATTTTTTTTTATGAGTAGTAAATAGTTTGTTTTTCTATTTTTTTTATAAAATCCCATAATTATATGTTAAAAAATGTTTTTCTCCCGTGAACAGATTTAGCCTATATACAATAATATAAATTTAAATTATTTTTTAAGAAAAATTATCAAAATATTTACAATTTATAGAAAAATGAAGTATAATTGATTTTTGTGTTTTTTCTATCCCGTGTACATAGTTTGTTTTCTTTTTTTCTATATTTGAAAAAACTTCATTATTTAATGTTTCATTTGGAATTATTTAATTTTTTGTCTTCAATTTTTTAAAATTAAATTTCTTGTTTTTTCTTGAAGCTATTTATTTGGGACCTAAACTCCTTTTTTTTAATCTACTTTTTACAATTATTTTCAAAAACTAAGATAAATTTTGTTAACTAAAAAAAAAGTTTTTAAAAACTTATTTTTTGCTTTCGAATGTAAAGATTTCAATTCAAGAGGCAAATTATTGTGAGAAAATGTAAGTAAATGAACTTAATTTTAAAAACAAAAAAGTTAACAAACGAAAACACTAGACAAACCTTTTATGTAAGCTAGTTAATATGCATATGATTGGAGGTAAGGAGTTCAAATATTTTGACTATAATATGTTGTTAAACTCGAATTTTTTTATATTAGTTTAAATTTTCATTTAATTAATAGATATTAATGTCAAATATTGAAATGAATATTTAGTAGAAAATTGAGGTTACAAGGAGACGAATTGAAGCAACTCCCAAATCTAAAGGATAAATTACAATTTCTTAAAATTTAGAAATTGAATTGAAAATAAACTCAAGATTTAGTGATGAAAATGTAATATTTTGGAGTTTTAAGATTCATCCATAGAACTTCAAATATTTAAATTTTCACCATTTTAAATATAAAAAAGAAAAAAAAAAGTTAGAACTTGGTTAATATAAGAATAAAATGTTTTTTTTACCCAATTTATTGTCCAAGTGAATTATCAGTGTTTTTTTTTCCAACTTTTTAAGGCCCCGTTTGGTTCGTGGTTCATTTTCGTTTTTATGTTTTCAAAAAACAAAAAATACAAAGAAAATAATAAAAACGTGTTTAGATACATGTTTTTTAAACCAATTTTTAAAAACAATACTCAAAATAGCACATTTTTGAAAACAGTAAGTTGTCTTTTTCTTTGTTTTTAGATTTTATTTTCAAAAATTGTGAACATAAGATATACTATTGAATTTTCAAATTCACAACCAAACACAAATTTTGAATTTTGAATCCAAATTTCAAAATTTTAAATTAGAACCAAACGTGTTTTCGAATACAGTGAAAAATAAGAATTTGTTTTTGTTTTCCATAAAATTATTTGTTTTCCAAAATAATTTTCGAATCACGAACTAAACGGGACCTAAGTGTTTCATTTTGGAAAAAAAAAAATAAAGTGTTTGGACAATCATTTTAAATAGATTTTGAAATACTTTTTTATGATTTATTTTTAAACCATTTTTTCAAAAATATTTATATCAGAATGACTTTTTTAGTTGAGATTGAGAATCAATAATTTTTGTTTGTCATTTAAGTCTTATTTTAGTTTTAATTAATGGCACTATTTACTTAGATTTATTATCAATTATCAAATCCATTATCATACCATATTATTCAATGGAAGCTTCATCAACAACCACATAACTTCTTGACCTTCTCATTAAGAAAATCAGAGAAGGAAGGTTTTTTTTTTTTTTTTTTTTTTGTGAATAGTTGAATTATTTTAATTACACAACAATTCTAAATTGATAAATATATATTTTGGGTTAGGTATGGTTGATTAATGATTATATCGAAATTGTTTACCTAATTTCATCAAATACACAAATTTTAATTATTTTTTTAGTATACTGTATTTGTGGGGACTTGAGAACTAATAGTTATTTTGATGGCGACATAAGTTTTTTTTTTCAAGAATTAATTTAATGTTAGAGGTTTGAAAATCTTATGTTTTGCGGTAGTTAAGAAATATTTTCTAAAGTTTCAAAAAAACCCTTCAACTTGAAAAAGATTAAAAAATATATATTTGTTGTTATACGAACATACATCATTAATACTGTCTTACCTCTCTATTTTCCATCATTTTCTCTCCTCACTTCTCCAATACCTTGTTACTTTTCTTTTCGTTAACTATTTGACATTTGTTAAAAAAATTGGTGTAAGCTAATAATCGGAAAATTAAAAGAATATGAGGGTATCATATGGATATGGAAAAAAAATGAGGTAAGACAAGGGTATAATATAGATATATATAAAAATATCATATAGATATTTTTGAAACAAAACTTTAATGGTTTTCACCAAAAACTAACGACAAGGGTATTTATGAATCTTTTGAAACTTCAAGAGCTTTTTTGATACTAAGTATAAAGTTCACGGATATTTTTTTTATAATTTAGCCTAAAAACTATATTCAAGCTCTGATTTTCAAAATGTAAAGTTCATCGAAAAAAAGGGAAAATGTGTACAATAAGATAAGGATATGTCAGTAAGAATATATATTATATACATGTCCTGGGAGCATCTTTCGAATAGCTAACTCTTTTTTAGTGCAATAATTAGAGGTATGATGATTCGAACCACAAACCTCAGAGTTACTAGTACATTCAGATGTCAATTGAGGTTAGCTCTTGTTAGCATCTTTCGAATGGCTAACTAGAGTAAGAGATGTTGATACAAAATTTTAATTCATCAACCATACGTCTTTTAATTTTGGCATGGGACAAAAACGGTTCGATCTATATAAGATAGACACCTTCAACTTTATAATAGCCCTAAAAAATGGTATGTCATTTAAAAGTATCATGTACCATATTTTATTTTTATAAAGAAGATTAGGAAAATTATTATAAAGGTTTAAATTATATTTTGGTTTCTAAACTTTTAAAAGTGTCTATCTGAAGTTTTAAAAAGAGCATATTTTGGTATATGTCGTTAAAATTTTGTTAATAAAATTTTGTTAACTCCTAAACGGAATGATGAGGTGGCTTATATATGTGGATGATTAGACTGCTAAATAAGATAATAATTCTTAACAATTTGGAGTTTTAATTTTTAATTAGAGGTTTATTTGAAAACTCAAAAAATCACTTTGCCTTCAAGATTTTAGTCGTTACCATTTTGGCCCATTGACATTCTAGTTCACTTTCTCACCTCATGCTAGAAAGAATTTCATCCACATATAAATTATTTACTCCCTCAAATTTGAGATATTTTGTGATTTATTTTTTTCTCTTCCCCAAGGTCTTTCTTCTTCCTTGTTTTGAGGGATTTTGTGGTTCATTTTGAGATATTTATTTGTAATTTCATAGACTTTAGTTTATGAGTTGTACTTTTTTTTTTTTTTTTCTGTTTATTAACCTTGCCATGGGTGTTAACACCAATATCTATTATTTTTTATTCTACTCAATGTTTTTCAAATTTACTTCAAGATTCCAATTTGAAAAAAATTAATGAAAATAATAAAAGTGACAGAGTCGGGGAGGGGATGTGAGAGATTTGAGTTTTGGAGAGAAAAAAAGAACAAAAGTAGTTTTTGGTTTTATTTGATAAATGTGTTGGATTATGTTTTTGTGTTGGCATAAAAGATTTATATAATAAATTAGCAAGAATTTTTGGTTATTTATCAATTTAAGTAATATCGAATCATTCAAATATATAAGTCATATCATCATTATGTCAAAAAGTTAACGGAATTCTAACGACAGAGACCAAAGTAAGTTTTTTTTTTTTTAAAAAAAAGTTGAAGAATAAAACAACCGTTTTTAAAAGTCAATGAACCAAAATAGAATAAGATACAAAATTTAGAGATCAAAGTAGAATTTAAAACTATTATAGTGAAAAAACTTTTGAAAATATAGCAAAATTTCATATTTTGTCAATAATAGCTATTGATAGCATTGATATATTTCTATCAATATTTATCGATGACATTAATAGAAATTGATAAAAGTTGTTTATCGTTGATAAAGTCTGAAATTTAGCTATATTTTGTAAATATTTTAATTCATCATGTTAAATTACATAATATTTTAATATAAAAATTTATCACCAAACGTTTTTAATTATCGTAGAAACATGTTATTGAGAGATTGGTGCATGAGGATTATTTCAAAGTGACGAACTCATAAAAATGATTTATGAGTTACGTTATTTGCTTTCAAATTATTAATTTTAATTCAATAGGTTATTCGTAGTGCCTTGGGGAATACTCTAACCACTATACTTTTTAAAACAATATTTTGAATTTTGTGAAAATAAAAAAAGAAAAAAAATTTGAATTTTGTCTAAAAAAATTATTAAATTGACTTTTTCTCATATATTTTTAAATTAAAAAATTGAGACTTTTGTTACATGTGTCTAAATTTTTCTTATTAAAAATGGGGGTGGAACCAAATTCAAATGATTAAAATCAAGAGTTCGTTTTAAATAAAACAAAATAAACAAAAATATTTATAAATACAACAAAAATTTACTAATAGCTGGGTCTGTCGTGATACATATGATAATCTATTGTAGTCTTTTGCTAATTGACTATGATATCTTACTATCTCTGTAAATGTTTGCAGTGGTTTTATCATTTAAAACAATTTTTTTATCTAAAATTAAAAAAAAAAAAAAGTTAAAAGCATGGAAAAGTTTAAACAATAACTACAATCATAAATGAATTAAAAAGTTTAGAAAAAGAGAAAATAAAGTTTGTGGAGAAATTTGATAAGAAATAGTCCCCCATCTCAAAATTAATAAAAATACAATAGTTTTTTCAATGTATCTTATCTCTTATATGTGAAGCTACACAATTAAATAGTTGTTGCTTTTGAAAAATAGGCTTTTTAAATAAATAAAATCCATGTTTATATTTATTTATTTTGAAAGATATTAATTATTTATTTTTGTATTATTTGTTTGCTATTAATGAAATTTTAATTTTAAAATTATATTATAGATTGTTCTTGAACTAAAAAATGTATCTTTTAAAATTTTTAAAAATCAATTGATTTATTTTGTTTATATTTAAAAATAAAACGTTATATATATAAATACGACGACGTTTTGACTTAAACGCGTCCAATGTGAGACACCGAACATAGCGTTACATTAAATTACATCTTAAATGCAAAATTAAACACAAGAAAACGATTGATAAGATTTTTCCTGGGAAATTCGAAACTAGCCCCTACATTCTCTGAAACTATACAACTCCCCCATTTCTACACCCTACAATTTATTTATTTATTTTCCAACCTACCCTCTCAATTCTCAACTTTCAACTCTTCAGTGGATTCATAATTACGCCCCTCAATTTCTTTTAAACCCAAAAAGCGGAACACCTTTTTGTTTATTTATAGTTCAACCCCCCTTTTTTTGCTTCATCAATATTTCGTTTTATTTTTAGAACAATCATTTTTGCCACTTCCTAATATCGCTCAAGATTCTACCTGACGAACGAGAGATTTCAAAACTTCTCAATTCTTTCCATTTTTGTTCTTCTCTTTTTGGAATCTTTTTTGTTTTTCGTATCTGGATCTTGTATGGGGCAGCAACCATCCAAAGATGAGATTGTGTATCAGCGCGCTAGCAACGGCGATGTTGAAGGGATTAAAGCCCTTGCAGCAGAAGGAGCCGGCCTTGAGGTGATTGGAATTTGAAATTCGTTTCTTAATTTACTAGTTTTCTCATTGATGAATCTGTTTTCGTGAATCTGTTTTCTTGAATATGTTTTTGGTTATTTGGTTCAGTGGGTTGATAGGGAAGGAAAGACTCCATTGATTGTTGCCTGTACGAAACCAGAGCCTTATAACGTGGCGAAAACGTTACTAGAACTTGGCGCCAATGTCAATGCGTTTGCACCAGGTTTGGTTTGAACTTTTAGGGTTTCAATGTGTAGATTTGGTCAATTAATTGATTTATTAGATATGGATATTTTAATGGATTTCAGATTTTGTTATTTTATATGAGTTTGTTTTTGTACTTTAGTGTTTGTTAGGACATGTGATTTGATTTGGTTGTAGTTGTTTATTCTCTTGTAATCCTTTGAATCTGGCTTTATGTTCTATTAGGCCGTAATGGTGGAACGCCATTGCATCATGCAGCTAAAAGAGGATTGGAAAATACTGTTAAATTACTTCTTTCTTACAGAGGTTTGTTTGTTTTTATCACTGGAATATAATAACTTAGGTCTACGTCCAGTATCTGATAATTGTTTATGTTTGTCATGATTTAATCTCTATTTTTGCTATAAAGAATGCTTATTGTTGTTCAAATTACCAGCAAATACTTCGATAATTAATGATGCTTGCCAAACTGCATTGGAAGTTGCGAGAGCAGCAGGGCACAAGAATGTTGTTCGTGCCATTGAGGTTAGAGGATATACTTATATATTATCAATGCTCCCCACATGTAGGCTCGAATATTAATTTGTTTCATACAACATGTAAATTCTTAATATCAATTGGTGAGAAAATGACATTAGATGGGTGAAATTTTCTATTCTAGCACATGTTAAATTATCGTTAGGCTTGAAGGCTTAAATAAACTTATTGGTTTATGTATGTTTTTAACACATAGATGTCAGAGGTCAGAGGTTCGGAGCTATCCACCTACCGTGTCATTGAATTCAAGAAAAAATGAAAATACTTCTTGATAGTGTTGAAGCAGTCTCTAAACTATACAACTGGCAACTTCATTTTGATACTATTTTCAATTCTCAAAAAGATGTTTTTCATGATATTTTGTAGAATCATATTTGTCTATTCTCTGGTTGGATGCGGGAATTTTATGGGCCGGAGTTTCTTGAAGTACTAGCTCCTCATCTCCTTTCACGGAAAGTGTGAGTATTTTTTCTATGTGATTTTGGTCATGGTTATCTGTTTTTTCCCCTGTTTCAAATGATATTGATACTCTGCATTATATGCTAGTTGTAAAGACACCAGCTATTCTTTTTCACTATCTTTGATATTTGTCCAATTTTTCTGTAAAGCTATGGATTGTTTTATCATTACTTTGTGTATTATATTGCTTATTAAAAATGGCCATTTCTGCAGCTGGGTAGTTATTATACCTTGTGGTTCTCGAAATCCTATGAAGCCTACTAAGTTGGAGCTCGCCATATATGCTAGCTTGCAGGTATTGGTTACAATATATGTCAGTCTTCTATTTCCTTCCTTCGACTGTATTGTGATAGTTCTTCTGATCAAAATTATATTTCATTATCCTGTTTCTAGAAAATCAATATATGATTTCTGTGAAGATCATACACCCCCACCCTCAACCCCACCGCAGGAATAAAGGGAAAAATTAGAGAGAGAGAGAGAGGGAGAGGAGTAGCTTATGTGCTGGTCAGAGAGGAGTAGCTTATGTGCTGGTCAGATCTTTGGAACTTATATGACTTATATGCCATTTCCTCTATTTTATGCCTTTAAAGGATTCATGAACTTCTAGTTATGTCTAATCGTTGCAAAAGGTTTCACCAGTCTCTGATTTCCAGCAAAAATGCTTTATTTTATGTATTCGTTTTGCTTTTGGTGGTTGACTCAAATTGGTAATCATTTAATAACTGAATCAGCTATGGCATATATAGGGGAGTAAGGGAATTTCTTTCTTTGACTGTATAGGTCAGCCTCAATTTGTTTCGAAAATGTGAATGCAACATATGCTTTGTTGAGATTTGGAATAAAATAAAAAATGTTGGTTCCTGGAGATTGTTCTGCAAATCTGTCATCTGCTAAAAAAATAGATTTGATAGCTTCTTTGGCATCCTGCTCTAACACAATAACTTCTTTAGCATCGTGCTCTGACCAATGTATTTTATTGTGAATGAGATACTGCTGTTTTTCTATACATTGTACTGGTTATACTAGAGGATTCGTTTATCTTTTAAAAAAATAATAGGGATTCATTTCTCTTTCTAAAAAATATTAGGGGATTCTATATATCTTGCTCATGTGTAGGCTTTTTATTGAATGGACAGGATGCCCAGCCTCGGCTAGTTATTCCGTTGTGGAAATCATATTTAGAGGAACATAAGATGAAGGAATCTGATCCGTCTGTTGTCATTGTTGACAACACTCCAAGTAATTTCTAATAGCTAGAAAACACCATTTCAGTAACAGTTGTTGACTTCTCCCGTTTTATTTATTGACATTGGCTTTGCTCTCAGACCTAGCCCCAAGAGGAGGGAGGAGACGAAGACGGAGTTGTCACACCTCCTGGGAAGCCAGATGTCGATTTCGAAAATCAAAGAGTACGTAAGAAGATAAATACTCATATATTTCTATTTAAAAGTAAATCATTTACACTCCATGTTTGAAAATTCTATCAAATATAAATTAGAATTTTGCAAGTTTAGTGTTTCAAATATCAAATATCTTATATGCTCACTGTTTTTCATCCTCCAAATTATTCAGCAGGTGAAATCAAATTTGTTGCTATTATAGTTGAGATGTAGTAAGTAATGTTATTTCATTTCTGTGGTTTCTGCAGCTGGACGCCTTAGACTTGCACCTGCTAATGAGTACGACAGACAACAACTTCAATGGTTTTGTGATGCTTGCAAAGGGATTCCTCAGCCAAAGGTACCGTGTCTTTTCTTTCTTATTTCTAGAAAGTGACCTAAACAGATTTATTAACACATATTGTACTCAAGCTATCAGTTTTGGAATATCTGTATTGTTGTGGTTTAAAGGTCGAGCTAATCTTGAGAAGACTTAACTGGAAGCGAACTTTAACAAATCCATTATCTAAAAGGTTTATATTATAATCGAGTATTCTCTTAAATCGAGAGTAGTTTTCTTACATCAATTCAATGAGGTCTCGGTATTACATAGCTATATAGTCTTGATGATACCATGCTCATCCATGGAGGCACAAACTGCATATCTTACGTTTTCCTGTCTTTGAAGTTTTTTTTTTGGCTACGGCCGCATTCCCAGTAAAGATAAATGAATGTTGCATTTGTGGGGCTGATGATAATAGCAAGTACTGTTTTGAAATTTCAGGCGATGCAATCTACAGCTTCGCATAATCACCAGAGCCCGATCAACATTGCAACCATACCTCCCGGTTCTGAAGATCCGGAGCTCGTGATGGCCATAAATGCCTCTCTTCAGTCAGCTATGCAGGAAAGAGGACAGCTTCATCATAATCCCCATTCATCAAGTTCTGAAGCAGGTGCCTCCAGTAGCAGTGCATTACCTCAACCTGCTCCTCCTAAAACAAGTTCTAGCAAATGGACAGTGCACGAAGCCAGCCACGGTTATAGTCCAAGCCATGGTGTTTGCGCGGAAACACCAAATGATCATGTCCCTGTCATCCAGATCATGCATCCTTCAAATGCAGTCCCCACAGCTCCACCTGTGGCAGCCAAAACTTTTGAGGCTAGCACAAGCCAAGTTGACTACCCGTTGGTCGATTCTGACCCAATAAACGTCGTACCATCTTCGTCCGCTGGGAACGGTGGGAAACAAGGTAACGGCAACTCGACGTGTGTGATATGTTTGGATTCTCCAGTAGAGGGAGCCTGTGTCCCCTGCGGCCATATGGCTGGATGTATGTCTTGTCTAAATGAGATCAAAGCCAAGAATTGGGGCTGCCCAGTTTGTCGCACCAAGATCAATCAAGTCATAAAATTGTATGTGGTATGATGAGCCTACAAATCAATTAGCAGAATCAGGTGAAGTATCGTTGAACTTGGTCTAATGTAGTCTGCGTTACATATGTGTACCTTTGAGGTTTCAGATACTTACATTTAAACTGTCGAAGTCACAGCTGTAAATTATTGCGTTGGAAAGAAGCAGATTGTTTTACAGGCACAACTGCTTGGGAAAGAAAAAGAAAAAGAACGGTTGTAAAAGGAGTATTATACTCATAAATTAGGCCTAGGCTTGTGTGTGTGTATTTTGTATATGGACTTGTTTATTTCAGTTCATGAGTTTGTTAATTCATTGTTTATATTTGGGAGGTGTTTGGAATAAGGAGTTAGTCCTAAATTACTATTGTTGAGTTCTAATTGTTTATGTATGAGATGTAGATTATTTTAGTTTGGATTTTAATAGTATGTATTTGTGGAGTAGCTTATTTTAGTTTGAGAAGAAAATAGTAAACACGGTAGCAAATAATAAAAAAATAGTAAAAACTGTAGCAAATAAGAGGTTTTGAAATAAAATTTACTGTAGCTAGTTGGAGATTTTTAGTTAATATTTATTGTAATTAGAAGTGATTATTATAGTATTGTATAATTCTCGTCTCAAACGGCTCTTTAATTTTTAAATCACATATGTTGAAGATCTTATGTTTAAACTTTTATAACATCATTTTTTAGAGAGAAATGTTTTATTTTTGAGAACATGTGAGGTGGAGGAAATTGAATCACTACGATAGTACAAACATTATGTAGTGAGAAGGAATGTTGAAGTGTTCGATATAATTCAATTTTTTTAACCAATCGAGCTGGTAAAATCAAAATTAGAACATACATACATATCTTGACAAATATGGTAAAGCCAAAATCATTCCCCAATAAGTAAGGTAATTGATTGAGGTCAAATGACTAGCCGCTAGAAAGGTAAGAGGAATAAATTAGAGGAGGTAAGAATGTAAATGCATATCACAGAAGTCAAATGACAGAACCATTGAAGAGGATATGTGAGATAATTTGTATAATCCAATAAAATTGATTAAAAATAAAAGATCCTAGTTTTAAATTCTTGTAACATTGTTTCTTCTAATAAATGCGAGTATGTCTTTCTCCGAACATGTGAGGTGAGAACATTGAATAACTACCATCAAAGTTGATAATACAAATACTACATAATGAGGAGGAATGCTTTTTTTTTTTTTCTTCGACAAAAAATGAACAAATCATAAGTAAGAATTTTGCATGAGGTGTGAGCGTGTTAAGCAATGAAAGAAGTGTGAGTGTAAAGCACGGCATTATCGATATAAGTGCAGGGGTAAATTGGATATTAATAAAGAAATTATCCGCTTTTAATACAGTAGAGATAGAGATAAAAATGATAGATTTAAAAAGTTGTTTGTGCATGCTCCATCTCTTTACCCCCGGCACATAGACTCATTACAAAACCCTCAGCCACAAATTTTTCTTTTTTTCTTTTTTTTTTGGAAAATCAAAATACATAATAAAGTGACCTTTAATAATTTCGTGATTCGTGATAAGTCAGTGTAGTTTCATTGGTTCTCAATACGACATGTAGCTTACTGGCCCCACCCCGATACGACATGTAGTTTCTTACCCCTCTACATACTTCGCCATTCCTTGCCGCATCTCCAACGGAATATGCTTCACACGTCTCATTTTTGTTATTAACTCACAAATTTCTTGAATTCATTAATTGAGCATGGATATACACCTAAACCCAAACTAATTAACTACTTGCTGCTAGTTGACTTCTTTGTTCTCGATACATACCGATGCTAGATGACTTATACTATTTAATTTAATATGTAAAGCATTTTCAAATATCAAATAGTAAAGTTTTACGAAAGAAGAAATATTTAAGACTCACTAATAGTCTATTTACCATTTCTCTCAACTTAAAGAAAAAGTGCCTAATTGGACTTGTATTTCAAGTTGTATTTATTGAGATTTATTTTTATTTTTAAAAAGTCTACTAAATCATTAAACATTGACTAACCAAATAACTAATAAACCAAAAAAAAAAACTAAAAGTTTGAAGACTTGGTTGTATAAATACCGTTTTAGTCTGTCTATTATAGACTTGTTAAATTTTAAACATTGTACATTCAAATGTTCAATTATAGTTGTTGTACTATCAATCCATTTTTAAATTTAATATGCATTTTTCTACTTCATTATTGATTTTTCTACTAATTTCTTTTAATATATGAGTTCTTTCATTAAAACTTTTCGTATTTTTTCGAACGAAAAATTATTATCATTTAATTAATTTTTATTAAATTTATTAAAATTAGATATTTAAAAGAAGAATATCTCGAGGTTTTTTAATAAAATAATAAATTATTTAATTTACTAATGATTGATTTTATTATAAAATATAAATATTTTGCTTACTTTATCATTTTTTTACGGTTTTTCAATCTCCCTCTCAAATTAAATAAAAAACAAAGTACCATAATAATAGGAAATCAAAATGTTATTATTTTTCAATAAAATAAAAAAAGAACAAAATTTTATTTTAACCTAATTTTTCGACATCCCCACCGATTTCATTCGACGCCTTCTGACACAGAGACCGTTTTCTTTAAATCCGTTAAATAACGTCCGTCAAGCCCACCTCCGTCGCAGTGACGGCTTCGTTTGATTGGTGACAAAAAAAATCCGCCCCCTTAGGTTTCAGTGTGTCCGTTGTTTCTTCACGCTATTAAATATCGCTTCATCTTCCTCCATCTTCTCCCCACTCTTCCATTGATTCTCCTTCGTTTTCTCTTCCGATTCTTCACCTTTCTCTTGTTCTTCCTCAGCCATGGCTCAAGAACCAGTTCGAGTCCTTGTCACTGGAGCTGCAGGTAGCTGTACTATAAAACATTCCATTTCTTCACTCTTCGGTTCTATTCATGTTCAAAAACTTGATCTGAGATCGTTGTATGATTTTCAATTGCTTCCGTTCTTGTTTTCTTTTCCTTTTTTGTGTTCCTCCGCTCGAGATCTGTTACTCTTGCAGAGTGCATCTAGTTTGAATTTGCGATCAGATCTGTTGGTTGTTGTTCATTTCTTAAGTTTATGCTGTGAAATTCTGGCTTGTTTGGTGTTTTCTTAGTTATGTTTAGTGTGATTTACAGGTATGAGTGTTCAAAGATTGAGAGAATGATGTGGATCTACACTGTGAATCTGTGTAGCTTATGGAAGTGTTTTTACTTTGGAATCTGGATGTTAAAGAGAACAAGTAGCGTCATTGCATGTTGATTAGTTCTTGTAAATTCTAGCTTTTGTGATCTTGCTTGTTCAGTTCTTTATTAAACTTTATTTCGATAAAATGTTTACTGTTCGGTCTTTTAAAGAAGTCAATTACTAGCTTATTCTTTTTGGTTATATAGTCCTTTATCAAACTTTATTTTGATGTAAGGCATTTCTTTATGATGACTAAAAGTTAATTGGGTTATTTTGTTGACTGCCTCGATATTTTTGTGTGAATAATGCATTTGCTTGGATTTCCAGGACAAATCGGATATGCTCTTGTGCCTATGATTGCAAGAGGAGTTTTGCTAGGACCTAACCAACCTGTCATCTTGCACATGCTTGATATCCCACCTGCTGCTGAGTCTTTGAATGGCGTAAAGATGGAGTTGGTGGATGCTGCTTTCCCACTCCTTAAAGGTATATAACACACCAATTCTTTGCTAATATCAAACACGAATTCCGTCTATGGTTTCTGGGATTATCTTATCATTTGTGGATTGTCGATACACTGTTTTAGGTGTTGTTGCTACAACTGATGTGGTTGAGGCTTGCACTGGTGTCAATATTGCTATCATGGTTGGTGGATTCCCAAGGAAAGAGGGTATGGAAAGAAAAGACGTGATGTCCAAAAATGTCTCAATTTACAAGGCTCAGGCTTCTGCCCTTGAAAAGCACGCTGCTGCCAACTGTAAGGTAATTGACATCGACTGAATTCCATGTGAACCATTTTATAATTTTTCATACTACTGTAATACTAGAGACAACTGACTCTAGTACCAGTGCAAGCCTCAGACAACTGACTCTTTGTATCCTTGCTCTTTCAGGTCTTGGTTGTTGCTAACCCGGCAAATACTAATGCATTGATCTTGAAGGAGTTTGCTCCTTCTATCCCGGAGAGAAATATTTCTTGCTTGACTAGATTGGATCACAACAGGGCATTGGGCCAAATTTCAGAGAGATTGAACGTTCAAGTATCTGAAGTTAAGAATGTTATTATCTGGGGTAACCATTCATCAACACAGTACCCTGACGTCAACCATGCTACTGTCAAGTTACCATCTGGGGAAGAGAAAGCTGTCCGTGAGCTTGTTGCTGATGATGCATGGTAGAGTTTCTGTACTATATCTCTGTCTCTAAGTTTGAGGAGAAGAATTTATATTAATATTATATGGATGGTTGTTTCTCCTTTGAAGGTTGAATGGAGAGTTTATTAGCACTGTTCAACAACGTGGTGCTGCAATCATCAAGGCCAGGAAGCTCTCAAGTGCATTGTCTGCTGCTAGTGCAGCTTGTGATCACATCCGTGATTGGGTGCTTGGAACTCCGGAGGTTGGTGATTTTGCTCAAGTCTTTTCAATTTCGTGGTTTGTGAAATGCTGAATTTTGGAGCTCACTTAAACTTAATATCCTTCCAGGGCACCTGGGTTTCCATGGGAGTTTATTCTGATGGATCATACAATGTACCAGCTGGACTGATCTACTCATTCCCTGTCACCTGCCGTGATGGTGAATGGTCAATTGTGCAAGGTATTGTTTACTTTTTTCTTTTAATTGGTAATTGATTAATATGGGAAACAATGCTTATGAAAATTGGAAAAAAAAAAAAAAAGCACAAACAAAAGGCATCCAAGAGAAAAAAAGAGCCAACCAGTTAACTACAAAAAAAAGGTCTCAAATCCAAAGTATAAGAAGTCCTTGGAAATCAACACCCAAATAGAAGCATTAAACCCGAAAATCCTCGGTTCTCAATTATAAGGCTTGGTATTTATTCACTTTTTTCATAACATCATCCCGATTCTTTTGATATAGTCATGCTGAGATTCCATCTAATAATTGTAAAGAGAAATCTATGAAAAAGTTTTTGGAATTCATGTGAATCACTATGTTTTTTGCACATCATGTATACTCCACGCCGATTGCTGAGATCTCATCTGTTTCTCTTTGATACCCTTTATGGATCCAGGACTTTCGATTGATGAATTCTCTAGGAAGAAACTGGACTTGACCGCGGAGGAGCTGACTGAGGAAAAGGCATTGGCTTACTCGTGCCTCTCCTAAACAGTAAAGTGGCTCTTAATTTACTTACTTTTTCTTGAATGGCTACAGTTTTGATTGAATAATGCCATTGCTAAGAAGAGGTTATAGGAAGCAGTGAAACAGGACAATATAATCTTCTGCTTCCTTGGTGTTTTTATGTATTCCTATTTTGTTGAGGATTTTTTCCCCTTCCCTTACGGCTTCAGCCGGCAATGAAACCATCATCAACTGTGCCTGTGTACGTGATGAGTTTTACATGAATAACTTTGTTGATTTGGATTCACATATGTTATAACTCACCACAATAATTTTCTCAAATTTGTTTCTTGTTCGTTTGCACGATGATTCGCTCAACTTTTAACTTTTTAGTTGGAGATACGATTCCATAACTATGTTCAAGTTTAGCAATTTTAGAAGTTATTTTGAACTAAATTTATCTTTTCTAGCACTACCTAAATTTTGAATTGAACTAATAATAATATGTATTATTTGTTGGGAGTTTTGTTTCTGATTGATTTAAATTATAGAATTGCAATATGAAATTATGAATGCTCCAATTAACAAGGCTTTGGATCACTATCGTGGAGATATTAAATCTCTCCTTATTTGTTAGCCAATTTGATGGTTCCATCTGGTACTCCCATCTCGAAAAAAATAACAATCAAGTTCAATATGCTCTGATACCATATTAGTAGAGAGCCAATTATAAAAAAGTCTTTCTCACTTTATTAATGAGTTGCCCAGTGATATATGTACACGTGTAAATAATTGGTAACGATAATAACAACTTAACCAACTCTCTAATAATAATGGTTTCATTTTTTTTAAGCTTATACTTTCAATTTTTTTCTTTTTTTTTTGGGGTAGCTTTCACCATTTTCAAATAAACATTTGGATGTTTACTCAAATTATAAATGTAAAAAATAAGTTTATAAAAACTATTTCTTTTATTCATCAAAATTTCACGGTCTAAGTAGTGTTTATACGCTTAATTAGGAGAAAAAAAAATGAATAGTGTTAGATTGATGGTTCATTCATTTTTTTTTAATTGGGGCTAAAATCTATATCTTGAGAGAAATGCCAAATTCTTGTATCATTTATTAACAATATGATAAAATTCCATTCAAAATTTAATGTCACTTTTATCATTATCAGTAATAATATTGTTTGTTGTTGTCAATATTAAGAAGTCATAAAAAGGATTAACTATGAGAATTCATGTAAACTGTCATTACTTTTTTTTTTTTTTTTTTTTTTTTCAATTCAAAAGGCTTTATGAATTTGGACCACATTGCATCTAACTGAAAAATCAAAAACTAATTAAGACCTCGTTGGTTAATCATTTTGTTTTTTGTTTTTGTTTTTTTCAATTAAGGTTATAGACACTACGTTTGTCTCCAACTTTCTTTATTTGTTATCTACATTATAATAATGATTTAAAAAACTAAGTCAAATTTTGAAAACAAGAAGCATCTTTTAAAAACATCCTTTTGTTTTCCGTCCTTAATAACATGTCTTGTATATTATGTCAAACAACATGTCCAACGTGATGCTCTAGAAGTTGTCATGTGAAAGACATGGGATTCTGTAAATTTTTTTTCTTCTCATCTATCATCATGTTTTTGCAGATTTTGTGTTTGATTTCTTTTCTTTTCTCTCTTTGCGCTTCCTTCGAAGATATTCTCAAAACTTGTCCAATATATTACGTCTTATTTAGGGTTTAGGGTTAAGCTCTTTATTTTGTAAGTGTGCAAGTGTTAAAAAGGGTTTAAAATTTTGTTCTAAAACTATACTTGATTAATGCAATGTTTTAATCTTCTTTAGTTTTTAGGGTTAAGCTCTTTATTTGTGAGAGTGTAGATGTTAAGGGTTTAAAGGTTTGTTTAAGAGAACCATACTTGATTAATGCAATGTTTTAATCTGTGTGCACTTCATTGAAACTTTCTCGTGATGTAAGGAGAGCTTGCACGTAGGAGAGCCTAAAGTTCAAGGGATGTCATGAAAAACTTGAGAGAAGCTTTATTGTAGAAGTGAGGGGAGCTACTTAGGGGAGATCTAAGTTGAAACTGAAGAGTAAATTGTACGTGAGTCAAGAAGTGTATTAAGATAAGTATTTTGTTGGAGTTGATAAACTCTTTAAGTTGTTAAGTTTTGTGTCCTAAAGCTTGTTGTTTGGTTAATGTAATGAAGTATTTATTGATATTACATAAAATATTTAATTTTGCATAACTTAATCTAAAAATGTAAAACATCAAGGTTAGTAAATGTAATCTTGAACAATGTGTAGTTGACATACAAATAGATTATGTTCAAGGAATAACCTAAAGGGTCTATAACTAGTATATGGATAAAGTTGAATATTTTATCCTGATGACACTATGGATACGACCAACTGTGTATTTCTTATAAATGATTTGATCTAAATTGTTCATGTGAAGACATGTGAATAGGAGGTATCCTATACAAAAAGTTTGTATAAGACTAGACCCGAAAGATCTAATCTCTCTCTTTGTAAATTCTTTAATTGAAGAGATTTATATTTCACAAGATGATCATATGTGCGACTCGATCCTAATCTTAAGTAAATTATGAATAACTTCTATCTATGAGAGCTCGTCCTTTGATTTGCATGGGTGAGAGAGCCTCGTTTTGTCGACTCAATATGCCTATCATTTTGAAGGCTTGATCAAATAAGGAGTTAGGAACATAATTTCACAAGATATAGAATTCACTCATTCATGTATATGATACGTAGATGAGTAGTCCCTAAGTGTTGAGTCTAAGACTTGAACAATTGAGCCCCACCCTCTCACTATCTTGAGAGAGACTTAGTTCATAGTTAGACTATAAACAAATTGTTAATTAAAGGATCTGTGATACTAAAAAAAAAAGATACATAGGTAATTACATGAAAAAACATACATTTGGCTAAACTGTAATTATGAACAATTCATAAGGGACCAAAGAATTAAATGAAATGATTATCTATTGAATACAACTTGTCATACAGTGCACAAGAGTGCAACTAAGGGTTTACAGTGGTTTGCCCTATAGTCAATGAATGAAGATAATTAATTAATCTAAGATCATTAAAATTTATAATACGTAGGTAGATAAGATCCCCTTGTCAGCTTATTAACGAACCAATAAGGATCGAGGTATTGAAAGCATGGTTTTAAGTTTTCAAATTAATTAAAGAAATATATTTACTGTATTAGTTATAGTGTATCAACATACATTAGTGAATGGATGAAATTACATAGCGAAATAAATTTTACAGAATCAAAATTCAATTTTAGTTGGAAAATTGAAATACCAATACATTGGCAAAATACATAAAGTTTTTAATTCTAAACTCTAGGCTAAGCATGTTTTTAGAAATTAGAATTGAAAATAAAGAGATTACAAAACTCATTTTCATTGGCGACTTTGAGTCTACAATACGCCGTTTTGAGAGTCAAGAAATGGAACACCACCAATCGGAGACCTCCTTATCCTCGTTTGTGAGAACCCAAATCTTGAATTAAAATTTTTACAAAGAGCAATTGAGATGAAGCGAAAAGCATCTAAAGAGAATTCACAGAAAACGTTCTGTGTCTCTTTTCTTTCTTTTTCGAGTTACCTATAGGGAGAGTAGAAACGTGAGATTCACCCATGTTCTAAATAACTCCCACATAAATGTGGAAGTTAGTTTGATTTTTTAATTTAATAAAATAAAAAAAAATAATTAATAATTTTATTTAAATCATGTTTTAATTTAATTAGCTCAAATTTAATTAAATTAACTTAAGTTCTAATTCTCCAATTCATTAATTCTCCAATTCAATATCTTATATTTAATTTAATTCATATTTGAATCATATTCAAATAAATATTTCTCTCATAGCTTATAGTTTTATGTGTATCATATACACATTAATTTAAATTATTGAATCCAAATCATATTAAATTAATATTTGAATTTACTTAAATATTTTATTATCTCATAAATTAATTTAAAATCAAATCTAAAATTAAATTTATATTATAAAGCTTGATTACATTATAATGTATTGATACATTATATTATTTTCATAAATGAATTTGAACCATGATTTAAATTTCATCTAAGATACAATAACCTCATTACTATTTATGAGCTAGGAAGAAGATCTAATGGATCTACAGATCAAAACTATAACAATATGAGATTAGTTGACTAAATTCATTAACTACATTAATCAATATTTGTTAACTATCCACTTGATCTTACCCCTGAAATGCAAGGTCTATTAGACCAACGCTAATGAATTGTCATCACCTACGTAGATCTAAGGATAATCCCGAGTAGATAGAAGTTCATAGTTAGCTCAGGATTAAAGGCGTCCAACCTTATTCCTATACTATAGACTATTGTTCAAACTTGATCCACGTTTATGTCTCTACATAAAGTTCACATATTCATACTATAGTTAAGAAACCTTGTTTATTGGATTCTAAATTTTGTCATAAACAAATCTCTCATTCAATAACAACTTATTAAACAATACTTCAACAATAGTTTTATTGAATAGATCAATAGTTTAACATTCACAAATCACGAGTTTTAGGACATAAAACGCAATAATAACTTGCTCTATCTCTTTTGCCAAATACTGACTAAAGCATTGGACATTATATGGTAGGTATCACATCGGTGTTTTCTTTTCTTGTTTTACAAGTCATCTTTCTTCTCCAAAAATTAAAAAAAATTTACCGATGAAGGCACATGAAGATCAAGTGAGTACATTGTCCAAATTTCACGATTAATACTATTAATTAATCATAATATTAGTTATCATTATCTAGCAAAGAAAAAAACAACTATTGCAATATCATCATTAGATTCATGACCCGATTAATATATTTTGGCTAAAGGTGTAATTAGAAAAAGAAAAAGAAAAAGAAATATAAAGAATTTTATTTTTCCTTTCTTTTTATCCCACTTGAAAAAAAAATAATATTTTTTTCATTAAAAAAATAATAAATGAAAAAGTAGAACAAAAAGTGATAGGTAAACAAATGCCTAATATCATTTACAACATAATCCACATACATACATGCATAGTTGGATGTGTAAAAATGAATTAATTTTGTGAAAAATGAGATGTTGTAAATAATTATGGTACCAACAATATAATTAGTATAAGCTTTTTCAAAGTTGGAAATATATATTTTGTATAAATATAAACTTGATTTAAAAAAATAATAATTAAATATAGACATAATTATATGTGAGAAAATAAAAACATTTAAATAACATCATTAGATTCATGACCTAATTCATATATTTTTGCCAAAGGTAGAATTAGAAAAAAAAAATATATATAAAGAATTCCTTTTTTTTTTTTTTTTTTTTTTTCATTTTACTTGAAAAATAATATACAAATTCCAATTAAAAGCCGCAAATAAATCTCAAATTCATTTTTTTCCCTCTCCATCACTCATTTACGAATACCTCTTTCTATATTCACATAATATATATATGTCCAAATAATCTTCACCATTTAGTGAATTATCTCTGAATAATTAGAGGTGTTGATTTTTTCAATTAAAATGTGGAAAATATTTTAATTTCCATTGACATGGGAATAGTTCCAAAGATCTTCAAAATTCTGGCAATTCAGAAATTTCTCCAGCTTTGACAAAAACATTGTACCAAAATTCCATGTCATCATCAACAACACATTGACCATGTAATCTCTTATCCGAATTTGTTTCCATCGTATCCATGGACACCAATGGGAATTCCTCCATTTTCTCTTCACTATCATAATTTGAATTTGAATTTGAATTTGAATCCGAATTGGAATTCGTCGTTGAATTCTCGACCACCTCTGACCAAAAGCTCTCGTCAATTGGCGGCGTGGCGTCCTCGGCCGTGTAGCTGTAGTACTCATTTTCAGTCATGTATGTATGATCTGTGAGTGATGAAGAAATCTCACAACTTGAAGATTGTTGTGAAGAAGGGGACATTGTTGTTGAGGAATAATTGGGCAATTGGGTTTGATCTGTACTATCAATAATAATGGATGAAGAAGAGTTTGAAGGTTTTATTTGTTTTTTTCTTTTGTTTTCAGATAATTTTGGAGCTGTTGTTTTTTTAATTGTGTTTTTTTCCAGCCTTTTCTTCAGGTGTGTGTGCCAAACATTCTTGATTTCATTGTCCGTTCGACCCGGCAACTTGGCTGCTATTGCTGACCATCTAATAGTAACAAAAGGACAAAAAAAAAGTTAACACCAGTTTATTCATAACAAAAAAAAAAAAAAGAAAAAAAGAAAAAATTCAAACATATAATACCTAGCTAGAAATGAATTTTAACGTCTTGGTCGAGAATATATCGTCATTACTTGATATCATTTTCCTTTTTATAATATGAAGGGGAATAATTGAATTTAAGACTTCTTAAGTATGATTTATTATGAAAGCTATTCTATTTAAAATTATGATAAATCTCAAGGTTGATGAAATTTATCATAAATATTATTTTCTAACCTAATTTTTATAGATAAGAGAATTTATAGTAGGAAGATTTGAACGTGGTTTGATCTAAAAAAAATGAAGGTTGAGGGAGAAATTTACCTATTGCCAAGCAATACGTGTAGGTTAATAATGGCATCTTCTTCTTCCTTAGTGAAGTTGCCTCTCTTAATATCAGGTCTCAAGTAATTTGTCCACCGAAGTCTACAACTTTTTCCACATCTTAATAGACCTAAACACCAAAATTACAAATGATTCAAATTAAGTTTAGAAAAATCCAAACTTTTTCCAAAATAGGATGAAATTAGTAAATGTAAGACATGGGTTTTTCTGGGTTTATGTTTTTCTGTTTGGATATTAAAAAAAAATCAAAGAAAATAGAATAAAAATGGAATCTTTTTAATGAAAAATGAATTGTAAGAATAATAATAAAACTCACCAGCTTGTTTAGGAAGAGCTCGCCAATTACTATGGCCATGATTTTGAATAAAATTGGTTAAAATCCTATCTTCTTCAGGAGACCAAGGACCTTTCTTCAACCCCATTTTCTCACAGCAAGGAGCTCTCCCCATAATAATTAATAATCACTAAGATCTTCTTCTGCTTCTTCTTCTTCTTCTTCTTCTTCTTGTTGTTGTTGTTGTTTATGGTGTTCTTCTTCAAGTATACTAAAATTTCTTTGTTTTTTACTTTTTAGGCTCTCAAATGGAGTCTGAACTGAGAGGGACTCAAGGAGATTCAAAGAAAATGAAATTAGATTGGTATTTATAGAGGAAATGGATGTTCATAAATTCAAAAGTTTGTTCTAATTTGAATAAATAGAATAATAATAATAGTCTAAGTCGACAAAAACAGCTACGTTCAAATGGAGGATTGGGGTAATTTCCAGGAAAGAGAGGTTTCAGATTTAGAAAATGGGCCAATCGTAGCCACCAAAATAAAAATTAAGGATTTCTTTATTTCTTATTAGTTTAATAAAAAAAAGTAGACAATAGTGGGGTTTTGGTTTCTTTGGTAATCTCCTTATTTTATTTTATTTTTATTTTAATATTTTCTCTTTTATTTACTAATTCTCTACTTGTAGGAGTAGTTTAAAATATTTTATTATAATTGATGGAAGAATTTTGGATGTTGTTAATTAATGGCTTCGGGTTTGACGTAAGATGATGGATTGGTTTTGGAGTGGATAATAATAATAATATTATATTTACTTCATGGGTCTGAATTTTTCATTTCTACTATTTCTTTTTTTCTTTTATAACTAAATTATAAGTTTAATTTTTGAAATTTCAATCCATTTTAAAAGTACTAATTTAAGTTTTTATGTTTTGTCATGCATGCTTCGATATATATAAGTCTTATGCAATAGAATGGATTTACTTTCTTAGAGGTCATAATAATGTATTTATAGTGAAATCCTGACACGTGACATCGTTAAATGAGTTTTATAGTCATATATTAGGTTATCTATGCCGAGCTAAATGGGTCAGGGCGTGCATTTGACATGCCCTATTCTTCAAATTTTGAGGCTCGACCACGACCACATCCTTCGTCAAGGTTGAGGCCGAGGAGGTTGGTTTGGACTTTCGATCCAAACCATCATTTTTGAAATCCTAAATAGGTCATAGTACGCTCCGTTTTCATCAAATGATCAAGAAGGTCAGTCTCGCCCTCATCCTTGGGAGGCCGATTGGGCTTAGTTGGCTCAAAGCTCAATTAACCTTTTCCTTAAGTCTTCTCTTGGTCTAGTTGATTGTCTATTTATTATCGTTTTTTTTGGCCCGATAGCTTTCTCTTCTTCGTTATGCCGGTTCTACCATGGAAGCCAAAAATCACCCATAACACTAAACTTTCGATGTTTATGTGTCTAATAGATTTGTAGAATTCAAAAGTTTGAAAGCTCATAAACTATTTTCGCATAACATTGTTGTAAATGGATTTACAAGATGGAGGGTTTCTTCATAAATATTTTTAATTATTTTCTACAATGATATAAGAAAATAACAATCAAATCGTTACTCAACCAACTTTGAAATACTAAAATATCATAAATTTAGTTGAGTGCCATTTTTTTTTTTGGTATAATTGGGAGTAGACGAATTAAAACCACAAACCTCTAGATCGCTAGCACATCTATATGTTAATAGAGCTATGTCGTTTGAACATCTAGTTGAACTTACTTATAGAATAATTTGTGTCTCTTCTCAATTTCCATTTTTCAAATGGAAAAGAAGGTTCAAATAAAGACTCCAAAATATCAAATTGACTTTCATTTTCATACCATGATACAAACCTTGTTTCAACCCAATAGGATAACCCGAAACCCTTTCTTATTGTTTCTATACCCACTAGTTATGTCATGCATAAAGAAAACTTAAGCATCTAATTTAAATGATCAAATATGACAGTGAATGATATGTACTCATTTTTTCTTCAAGTCAGATGTTCAAATTTATTTGTCATATTAAAAGACAACCAATTTGAATAAAGTAATACAAAATTTTCAATAAAAAAATATTTCTTTTTTACTTATAAACATTTATTTAAACACTTAGAAATTCAATTCATGTACATCCATAATTACAAACACGATGAAACAGTATAAAAAAAAAAAAAGAAGCAACTAGATTATGAATGAGATATCATCAATCCCTTGTGAGTGTTCATCTAGGAGACTTACAATTATTAAGATTATAAAATTTATTCTACAAATAAAATTTATCATTATTATTATTATTGTTGTTGTTGTTTTTTAAATAAAACTATTTGACTCTACTATATATCATATGAAAAAAAATACGCGGTAACGTATAAAAATAATAATATTTTTTTGACAAATATATAAATAATAAATTAAATGAAGTCACTTCGAATTTTAGCTAAAAATTCCCATACATATATATTTATATAAATATATATATTTGTCTTTTTATTGTGACTGGTAAAAGCCCACGAGGGAGTAAGCTAATTGGTCCAAAAAATAATAATCAATTTCCCACTATGGCCTTTTAGTGGTAAATAAAAGCAGCCTAAAAAAAGGAAATATATATATTATATATATATATCAAAACGATGTCGTTTTAAGAACGATCCAGGCAATTGGCTGCTACTTCAGTAGGACATTTCCAAGTGGCTTCGTGCATGGCACGTGGGGTTTATTTAGTTATAAACTCATTAAATCTATCTATTTATTTATTATTATTATTATTATTGAAATTAACAACGGTAGGGTTAAGTGCATCAGGACCCATTTGGATTATTAGTCAAATATTAAAACCTTATTAAAAATTGATGTGATCTTAAACTTAATTAATAATGTGACGTCTTCACAACTTGCTTCAAAGCCTAACATTATTAAAAACAAAATTCTAATTAATCAAACTTTATATACTAAATAACATCATAAATCATGAGTCTTTTTCAATACTACAATGTGTTGGACTTTTGTTTGGTTTAATGGTGCTTATTATGATGTAAAAATGTTTGTTTATTTACGTCATCATTAAATTTATGTTTGCCTTGTTTAAATTTTTTAAGTCATTTCACATTACCTTTTTAATATACATTTTAAATCTAAATTAAATTTATAATAAAGAATGAGTACTTAATTCTTTTTTTTTTCTTTATGTAGTTTTTAAGCTTGGTTTAGAGATAATAAAAACATTTTAAAAACTATGTAACAAAAACAAATATGTTAATTACTAAGTGGAATTGATATTTACAAACATTTAGAAGGAAAAAAAGATAAAAGATAAAATAATTATCGATGCCTTATTCTTAAATAAAATCTTCGAAGTTAAATAAGATTTGAATTATTAAACGTTTAATAAATAAGTAAAATGGTTTTTTTTTTTGAGAAAAAGAAATAAGTTGAAAACTTACTTGCACTAAGAACAAGGTTATTGTGAAAATATAGAAAGAATAAAAGATAAGATCGGTTTAGGGTTAACCTAAAAAAGGGTTAATTAGATGCATTTTCCCATAAAAAAAATTAATTATACCATAATCATTATTAAAATAAACCCTATGATTAACTTAAATTATTATTTCTTCAATCAACTTTTGTTTTGCTTATACATTTAATATTGATTCAAATACTAATTTTTTTTTTTTACTTGTAGTTTCAACTTTAGTTCAATAGTTTTTTATTTTATAAAAATATGTATTTTAGTTAGAGTGTAATAATATTTCAATAAATTTATCGAGTGCCAGGTTGTGTAATAAAAAAAATAAAATGACAAAATGTACCCCTTTTAAAAGTATAGTAACCAAAATAAATATTTTAAAATTACAAAATTTGGAGTGGACTAAAAAAGACTTGACAAAATAATAATGACCAACTTGAACTAACATTAAAGTAGATGGATAAACAATATTAAAATATTAAATATTGAACAAACATTATTTGGAATAAAGTATAGATTAATTAATTCTTTTAAGGAGGGATTTTAGGGTGGCTAACTAGGTACTTATTTTATTTTGTTTTGGATGGCTAAGGTATTTTAATAAGTGGGTCACTATAAATAGAAACAACAGAGACCCATACACATAAAATAAAATAAAATAAAATAAAATAAGAGATATTTTTAAATAAAATAAAATAAAATAAACTATTTACATAAAATTTTAAATCTATTATGATAATGTATTATTCGACGATTTAATGAGAGGGTTGTAAATATTTTTCAATCTATCATTATAAACTATGTTTCAAAATAATATTTATTTTAATGTGGGTATGAATAATATAGTGTAGAGCCGTGGAAGATAAGCTTTACATATAAATTAATACTCATACGAGAATCTAACAATCTATAATCAAATAATTATTCTTATATATATATATATATATATATATATATCGATTTAACTTTACAATATTATAATCTATACATGGCATGTCTTGTTTGTTAGTCATCTTGTTTCTCATTGATTCTTTTATTTTTTAATTTAGTTTATGAAACATTTTTTTTAATAAAAAACAATACAAATATAGATTTTTTTTTCTATATTCCATGTATAAATCTATAAATACACTAAAATAAGTTTGGGTAATTGGTATTGACATAACCTTCGTCTTTAAATATCGGACATTCTTCCCCACTTTATAATTATTGTACTTACGAAAACTCCCTTAAATATGATGTAACGTAGGCTTAAATCTTAATAGGCCTACCCTATTATATCAAGAATAGTAAATTACTAAGATTGTAAGGGGAGTTGGAAATTAAAACATGAGTACTAATAATAAAATAGTTAGCGAACGAGATTTTAATTTTCAGTTTTTAGTTTTTGGGATTCATACTTTATTTTTTTCATCATTTTCTTACCTAGTTTTACAACTTTAAAAAAGAAAAAGAAATTAAAAAAATATTTTTTTTTATTATAGTTTTCGAAACTAGGGCTTGGTTTCTAAAAATAGGTAGTAGAAATAAAATGACAATAAAAAATTTAAAGTAGAAAAAAATAGTAGTTATTAGTTTACTTTTAAAAATAATAATAATATAAAAATTAGTTTTATATCACTTAATAAAGTGGCATAATTTTACAAGATAATTTAGTAAAATTAAACTATATATCAAATTAAATTATATGGTCTTCACCTGTCAACCTTGAGTTATATAAAGTCTATTACGTGGGTCAAATAGCTTTCTAATTTACAAAATTTCAATTAAAAAAAAAGAGTTTTAACATATAAATTAAAATTATTTTAAACCCTATTTATCACTATTTTATTAAAATATTTACTTAATTTCCTTTTACAAATGAAGTTTTATTAAATGATTACAAGTACTTATTGTAACATCCTAAATTATTTTTTTAGGGTAATTTATGATTTTGTGATGTTTATTGTATTTTTATTATTATTATTTTGGTTGTGGGTGGTTTGTTTGTGATTGGGAAAAAGAAAAGAGGAAA